>VWZT01011969.1:434503-621368 GCA_013397055.1 Pachycephala philippinensis
ATTATAGAATAATATAATATTTATATTATACAATATAAAAATATGGAATATATTTTATATATTCTTAGATCACGTATAAAAATCTTTACAGAAACCACAAGATCCAAAGTTTTACCCTCAGAGCTAAAATCAGGCATCAATCAGCAGGTCTATTAAACGTGTATATGTGCATACACAGTTTCACCCAAAATGGTCAGGCAATTCACCTACTTTGAATTAGGCACAATAAGAGGAGACATTCCTGGGTGGTGGCACACAGGGAAGGACTTACAGGTCGGAGAGGAAATAATTATAGGTCCTACTGTGCTGTAACTGCAGTTTTGCCTCTCTTCCCCCTTGTGCCACGAGTGACAGAAGGCAGCTGCCTCTCAGCGCTGCTTGAGGGGACTGAGGATTCCAGGAGCAGCTCAATAACCTCAGCCACTCCCCACCCATGTTACTAATGAAACACACTGATGGATACCAGCTGCAATTGCTGCAAACAGACCCTATTTCTACTTCAAATGACACATAAACAGTTTCTATTTGGGGTGGCGAAGTTACAGAAGTGTTTACATTACTTAACTTCGATGGCCAATCTATCTAACATTAAAAATAAACAGCAACAAAGGGGACAAATTTATTTTATGTCAAAAAGACCACAGGTAGTGCTGCTTACATTAGGCTTTCTAGGTATCATACTAGTAGCACAAGGATATATTTTCTTTCTAAGAAGCATCCCACCTCATGGAAAATGTGGAATCCTCCCCTGTGCTCACCACTACAGCTGGTTTGAGATATTCCTCACATAAATTTTCAAGTTTTGGCCTACAAAACTGTACATGATTGACAGAAATTTCAGCTGAAATCTTTAAGTAACCACCAGAATTCTCCACAGAAAGCAGGCATTTTCAGGAAAAAAAAATCAGTCAAAAATAGCTCTGTATCAAGAACAGTTTCGCTGGGAAATTTCCAGCAAGCTGTTTTCAGAAGTACAGACTCAAGCCTTGACAGGTTTTGAGAGGTACATTACACTGAATAGGCCTTCTGCAAGGAGCATCCAGGACATTAAAAATGGGAGGACATAGTAACAGAATGCACAAATTGTAACAAATTACCTTTCTTTGCATTAGAAAGTTCAAGACTTTCCACTAAGCTGGCACAGGGAACCAGATAACCTGTGCTGCTTTCTTCTGAAACACAAAGGGAGTACAGTTTTTCCTAGCATTTTGAAACATGCCAAATTAAAAATTAATAGATTTTCTTTTTTATTTTTCTTTTCAGAATAATATTTCAAATGTAAACAGGTCCCTATAAAATTCTTTCAAAAGTTAATAAACATCTTTAAGCTACATGTGGCACTGGCAGGAAGAACTTAAACTACAGATGGCAAAACAGATCTCTTTATTTGCACATCCTTCTCTTCATCTGCAATGCTAAAGCAACCACAAAAAAAAAGAAAATGTATTTCTGCCAAATCAATGTCAATTTTAAGTAGATTATTCCTTCTGGGTTTACACTATAATTTGATCCAATTGGTCAAATACGAGCGCATTATTGTTTTCTATCTAGATCTGAGGTACAATCAGTGTGCAAAATTAAAAACCCCAAAAGCTATCCAAGGCAAAACTAGAATAGACCCAAGTTTTCACAGCCCTACACTCCCGTGGGTACTGCACTGGTGGCATGGGATTATTTCCAACATATACTAAGGAAGGATAAATGGGAGGAGGACTGTGCTGAGTATTTTCAAATGATGGAACTTCATTCACGGCTGCTTGAATCTGGGATTACAATTTATGCCTATTTATAATAACAAAAACAATAAACTAAATAAATACTGACTTTACCAACTTATTCAGTGCTCTTTCTATTTTCTTCCTAGTCACGCTTTATTTTGCAAAGCCCACAAACTTCAATATGTCATTTATCCAATAATTTGTCAGTTGTCTTCACAGTTTTCCATGACCACCATCCCATCTGAAGTGTATTTTCTGAGTTGAAACAGATAATTGCTGCCTCATTTTAACTCCAGTCCCATCTTAAAATACATTTCTACTATTAAGTCAAAAGATTAGTTTTAATTATTAGAGAATACTAATGATCTTGTACTCCAATATAGCAGTTATCTATGGACTTTTTTTTTTCAACAAATGCTTCCTACGCTCCTCCAGGCGTTTAGATCTGATCCCTGCATGCTTGTAATGGTGGCAAGCTATGTGGAATAGGGTTTTTACACAGGACAAAATGAGCTGGAAAAAGAACTTGGATAATTTTTTGAATTTGCTACTCGACACCTCTCAGTGCCTATTGAATACAAAGGTCTGCATGCAGTTCTCCAGTTGGGAAAGTCCCACAACCAATGGCACCTGGAATTATCTCTCTTGTATTACGCTGTTATATTTTCTTTCTAAAACTCTACTCACTGTTCTCAGGAGACAGGATATTAGGAATAGATATAATTTCAATCCTACTAGAAAAGATATATTGAGATTTATAATTCATTTGAAAAGCAACTTGAAGCTCTGTGTAAAAGGTAATTAAATGAGGACCAGTTGCAGCCTGGCTATCAATGAGGCCAGCCTAGAAATTCTTTGGGGAGCTATCCCTCTTTTCTGGCTGTATATCCCCCTTTGGCTTTACACTGCCAATCAGCCTCACAACTTCACAACTATCTTTGCCAAAGCTACAGATGAGTAACAGCTGAGAAGAAGGAGAAGTCCTCACATCTTAAGCAAGGTGTGAATCCAAGGTAAGCAACAGGTCTGCTGCAACGCAGGAACGTGGCTTTCCCAGGCTTTTTCACTGAGCAAAGCCTTCTGTTTCCCTTAGAGCCCTGAAATGTGAAGGTTGGGAGCCAGCAATCACAGTCTCAGGAACATTTTCCGGGAATGGCTCATTTAAGGTGTGGATGGATGCTCCCCTTCATCTGCCATCCTCTAACAGGAAAGACGCACCCCAGCTCTCAGAAATCCTGCCTGTAAGTAGCAAAGCCCAAGAAAGGATGGTTTGTTATTTAGCCAGGTGCTAAGAGCTGCCTCAGCTGTGCCTTTTCCATGTAACCACAGGCCTTTATCTCTCTCTCTCTTTATGCCCCAGTTCTTCACATTAAAACACAGAGCTAATCCCACTTCTCCATCACTGGAGTGCTGCCATGAGGATAAAGAACAAAGATGTTTGGCAGCCAGTGCATAACCAACCTGCAATCCCTGCCATGAATAATGCTTGTGTAGAGATACCTCCACTCAGCTTTTCTGGAGGTTGTTCAGGAATTAACAGCAAGCTGCAAAATACTTACAAGAAGCATTAGGACTGGGGTTTTGCTGATATTATTAGAGGCAGCTGGGTTATTTTAAGAATAACTGCATTAAAACACAGTTAGAGAAGTGAAGAGGTCAGACTTAGCATCTCAGAGACAAGGGCTGCACATGGTGCCCAGGGGAGCATTTGGCTGTTCCATGTAGGGTTTCTGTTCACTGATGGCTGCGCTGGAGGCATTTAAGGATAACGGGATGGAAGCAGTGATTTACTCACTGGTAAGCAACTCTCTTATAAATCAGAATTTGGTTTCACTCACATTGAGATACTTTCTTTGATTTTCTATTCCCAACAGATAGGAGTAGGGATAGTGCTTTAAGCATAAATGCTGTCTCTAGTAAACATGGACCAATTTCTAAGCGCATAGGAAGCTCTGGGTTTTGCAAATGCGCTAGAGAACATACTATATTTATTTTGTAACATCACTGCTTTTTGTTTGTTAGTACAAAAAAATACTGAAATTAAAGCCATATGAATATTAAATGAAGCTTTAAATAATTTATTTTTAGTTTTGCCCTGCAGATGACTTTACTTAAGGGTACTGCTAAAACACACTTAAAAATATACACGCACACTCGAAACAAACTGATTTTATTTCTTAATTAATAAAAACTTATTAACAGAGTGAGTGCAGAGAGCTTTAAGTAGCTTTCAGGTGCACTATAATCCTTCCATTCTGGTACTCAAGTTCAGCTCCTCCAAACTACCTGAACCAATGTGGAACTAACTGCAGGCAAGCAGGAGCTGCTAAGAAACCATCATGATTTGAAGGCAGAAGAATGAAGTGAGATTTTTTTTCAGGAAATCTATTTTTTTGGAAAAAAAGTATGCTGTGTTACATGGTGCTACAAAAACACCGTTAGAATGACCACTTTGAAACAACATACTGCACCTCTTTGCCTGTTAAAGAAAGGAAGTAGAGAAATTATCCACTGTAAATATATTGGTTGATTTCCTTTTCTTTTCCTAACAGTGAATTGTCCAAACACCAAGAAATTGAGTTCACCTAGTATTAAAAATTGTGCACTAATTGCATAGGTATTACTTCTCTCCTAGAGTGACTTGTTTTTTGAAGAGTCTGTTTTTCTATGATCTCCAATGATGACTAATTGCATAATTCTATGTCAACAATTCAGGTGTCAGACTGAAGACATGAATCAAAGCTCCAACTCAATTAAAAACAGCAGCAAAATTAGGAATAGGCATCCTATCCTCACAGTGAGAATCTGGAAATGCATATGCCAATACAGCTCAAGCTTAACTGATAATTCAGGTGAAAATGTATTTTTCATGAAAGTTCTACTAGATTTCATTGTAGAAAAGGAGCACAAAGTCCCTGCGAGCACGGATGAAACACAGGTTTAAAATAACCCAACACATCCTCACTCAAAATGCTTTTCAGTTTGCTCAGTTGCACTTCAGGTGTATGAATTAATGGGAAATGCATGACTGAAGCTTCATACACACATCCACAGATGGCCCTTGCCAGGAGCAAAAACCATGTAAAGTAGTAAAGTTTCAAACAGAAGGACTCACACTGCTATAGAGAATACCAGTGTGTACTATCCTGTAAGAGGCAGGATAATCAGGCACAGTGCTGATTTGAGTGATAAAAATGAATATAGATTGGGCTAGACTGTAAAGTACTGTAAATCAACACAGCAGCATTAACTTCAGAGTCGAAGAACCTGGCCATCCCGTTTAATTGACATTTTAAGCCTGAATGAGACCAGCAGATTCTCAGTATCTTGAATAATAATTAGACTGTATCCTATATATAATGCATAAAGAGACACACTTCTCATTCTAGTGATAGAATTTGGTATTTCTGGGTGGATAAATGCAATGACAAAGAAGGAAATTAACAGCAAATCACTGTGGCTAATAAGGAAGTGTTGATCCAAAATATTAATTCTCTCCACAGAGGGAAGACAAGCTAGACAGTAGGCTGCAGCAGGGCTGTAGAAGAACTGGCAATTAGACAAATGCTATGTGTACTATCTTTAAAGCACAAAGAAATGATTTGTCTTTGCCAGACTGTGAAGAAGGTAAGCTGACATAAATTAGAAGACATTAATGGATGTTATTTTCCTATTATTCACATTGGCAAGGTTCTCCATCATCTTCACGGAATACAAGTATCAACTAGAAAAATGCACAGAAAGTTTCCCTCTGTTATCATAGGCTCCTCCAGACCATTATTTCAAAATCAATCCCTGCAGCAATGCCCAAATGCCAAACAAGTCAAGAACACAGCACAGCTGACACTATTCATCCCATTTCTAGTGGTCCAAACCCACATAATGCCATTCCTCTCTCAGCTCTCTCCGTCCTGCAGAGCAGCTTGTTCACCTTCTCACCCATATAAAAAACATGCAAAAAACCCAGTCATTTATTTTAATAAAATTCCACTGAGAATATGCAGAGCAACTCAGTGGAAGGAAAGGATATTTAGTCAGCTTTATGCACCAGTGTGAGTGTTCCTGATGAGCGAGGCCTGGCATGGTAATTAAGGCTGTTGCACACTGCCCTGCGAGGCCACTCAACAGTGGGACCACACCAAATCTTCAGCAACATGAATATTGCAGCATAGCAACAGGGGACTGCTAAACGTTGTGTAAAGTCTCCCAAAGAAATGGCACACTGGTCAGGGACAGATGTAGAACAATATCCTTGAAAATTTAAAAAACTTGACTGATGAGGTCCCTGAGCAGGACTTCCAACCTAGGGGGATGTTTCAACACAGCACAGCCAGTTGTTCTTGCAGTGCCCACTAGTTATTAAACCATATTTCCCATCAGTGATGACTCATTTTAGCTGCTCTGGTTCAGAAAAGTAAGTAAACAACAGCCACAGGTCATTTCAATGGTGCTGAAGGATCAGAAAACGAAGATTTTGGAGTACAAAAGGGGAAGAATAGTGCTTGATAATTGCATGGAAATGTAAATGCTTTGGGGAAATTGCATGGCATAAATTTAGAGGGACTGACTGAGGTATTTTGGTAAATAAAAGTACAAATGAAACTGCTTTTTACCCAGTTGAGCTCAGTTCTGTTTGTGCCTCCTGTCTGTACAATAAGACCCTGGTAGATAAGATTGTGATGGTCTCACATCTTTCAGGACACTCGTGGCACTAGACAGTAAGATTTTTTTTGTTTTGATTTTTTTTTTTTTTGTTATGAACAAGTTTGGATCCCAGCATTGCTAGAGGCAAGCAGTTTATTTAACTATTTATTAATTCATCATTCTTCTAGCAATTGGGAACCTAATCCTTTGGATCAACAGCCAGACTGGAAGCTGGTTAGATATGGCAAGTGAGCAGGTTTTTAGGATGCCTGCTACACCAACTCCCATTTCAAGGCTCTAGCACACTTGCTAAGTAATACAGCCAGCACCTGGAGATCTAACACCTACCCCTCAGCTTCCACATGCACACAGGGCTTGGGACAACAGCTTTGTTATGATGTGCCAATAAATCCATGAATACTTGTACCATTGCTCATATAGGGGGCTCATGAAAAATCCAATACCTTATCACAACTTGTATCAAATGGAACATTTTGCAGATGTGAAATAGGAACAGACCCAGGCTGGAAATGGATTCAGTGGTAACTGGTTTTGCTTGATGACTTTTACAGACAGCAACCTCACATGTAGAGACTCATAGGCATTCCACAGCTTTGCTGGGTGGGGATGGGGAAGATAAAGCAAACAATTTTCCTTTATCTGAAAATGTGTAAATGAATGATTCCACTGCTGTATCGGTGATAAGATGATTGCTAAATGGTTCTTCTCAACTTCTATCAATGGCCTGATGAAAGGAATTAAAGCTGACAGTGAAAAATTGTTTTCTCAGGCATTGAGACTTCATGACAAGAGAGGATTTCTTTTGAGGTCAGAAGACTCTATATCAGTTGAATATTGTTCTTCATTACATGCATTGGAGGAACCCAATGATTTTCTGGGCACTTAAGCAACTTGTGGCTTATCCCTTTGCCTCTCCACAGTGATGTGGATCACCTCTCTTTATTCAATGCACAGGCTATAATACAGATCAGTTTGCTCACCATTTTTCCTCTCTCGTTTATCCAGTTACATTTATCTCAGTAATCCATTACAGACCCCACATAATCTGTCTCCAGGTTTTGAGGGTTCCTTAATGTAAATGTGTTTGCTCAAATATATCAGACCTAATGGACATGCTTTAGGATGATGCATGTCAAATTTAATGTATTTACCACATTAATCAGGCTTGTTTCCTTCACATCTATTTCAATTCCCCAAGAATGAGAAAACATGAATTTAATAGCTGTTTACTTAGTACCCCAGTAAAAACACCCAAAGTTTTAGTAGTTTACATAATGGTGGACAAAGCCAAGTGTTTGGTTTGGCAGAGGGAGGTGTCCAATATTTTTTTTCTCTCACTGGAAACTTGGTAAAAGCTTATTAAATAAGCAGAGGGACTGCTATTGTTTTCATCAAGCTTTGGAATAAGACATTGGATAATTTATATAACTAAGCACTATGAGAATGTACATTAAATTGCACATTCAGAAATGAAATTTGAAACATACTTTCTCAGTTCCAGTGTTCATCAGATCTAGATTTCAGAAAGAAACCAAGAGAAAAAAAAAGAAGGCAGATTGCTTTCATTTCTAATCTGTTGGTTAGAAATGGTTATTGGTATGGATACAGAAAGGCAGGCTCTGGATGGCAGCCTGGGTTTGTGGGGAGTCAGACAATGAGCAATACTGGGGTACCACACAGGCAGTAGAGTGACCACCAGTTTCAAATGATGCAGGTGAACAAACAGGAGGAGAAAGCTGAGAAAAGAAAATGGATATATTTGTGGGAAAAACATACATAAGAACCAGGAAGAAAACAGGAGCCAGAAACAAGTTTATCTGGAGCACTAGAAAGAATGCAGGTTCTTTGCATAGAAAACTCTGCTCATGAAATGTGTTTTCTTATTGTCATATATATAATTTCATAGTATGGCTGCTGGGTGCTGAATGAAACAATACCAGAATACAACAGCCAAGGTTAACATCTTTAGTATTTGATATGTCAGTACAAACAACTGTAATGGTGACATTTCATTTTAAGTCAAACCCACTTCTCCCTGCAATGTTACATGTTCTACCTTTGCTATCAGCACATCTGTAAAACTGCTATCAAGGAGCTAGCAGCTTATCTATAAAACTTGCTGTGAAGGACTTTCCTGGTTTCTACTGAAAATGCAGTTTGATCACTTCTCAGCATATAAACCTTAAAGGAGGGGATTTTAAAACACAATGCAACATATAAAATACCCACTACACTTCCTCTCTGGAACATGAAGCATCTAAGAGATGCAACCAAACGCTCTCTAAAGAAGAAAAATCTCCAAAAAGTTTCTTAAAAAAAAAGTTTCTTCCTTTTTCTGACCAGATTGCCTTTAAATTACACTGCAAAACCCTTCTGAAAGGTTGTTCTTGGAAAGCAGAAAAAGCGATGATAAAGCCTGCCATAAGGCAGATGATTATCAAAAACTTTAATGGAATTGAGCACTGAGCTACAGCAGAGCTACAAAAGAATCCCTTGACCTCCATGTGTGTTTTTGTTCTGGCACAAAGCAGCCAAGTCTACAGTACACTTTTAATGTTGCTTTGATTGTGTGCAAGCCCAACCCTCTACCCAGCTAGAGACTTTTCAAAACCCTTTTAAGTCTCTGAAGGCATTTGCTCTGTATTATCTACACGGTTCCCATTTAACACTGGATGAATCCATTTTGAACAACTGACCTGGACCTCTAATGAAAATTTGACAAAAATTAGTTCCAAGTCCTTCTTCAAAGTTTCAAAAATTCTGGCTACATTTATCTTCATAATGTTTGTCCGGCTCTGAATTTCACTTTAAATTCTCCAAACAAACAACAGGGGTCAATGCCCAGTTACATAATTTCTTTCCAGGAACTGTGAATCTTTCTATGGGGATTCTAACCCCAGTCTGCCTCAGGGATTTATCTCCCCACACAACTTCAGTAGGAAGTACCTTGTGCTTCCAGTGGAGCAGGCAGTATCAATAACACCCAGATGTATTTTGGATTGCTACTACCAATTCTCCTTTTATCAACCCACAAGCAAACTGCAGGTCTACTCACACTGTTAAATNAAGGGGTCAATGCACAGTTACATAATTTCTTTCCAGAAACTGTGAATCTTTCTATATGTATTCTAATCAGGGATCTAATTCCCCACACAACTTCAGTAGGAAGTACCTTGTGCTTCCAGTGGAGCAGGCAGTATCAATAACACCCAGATGTATTTTGGATTGCTACTACCAATTCTCCTTTTATCAACCCACAAGCAAACTGCAGGTCTACTCACACTGTTAAATCTATTTTATTTTAACCAGTGATGTTATTTTGAGGACAAAATCTACCTGCAGTGATGCCCCTGATGTCAAAACTCAACAGGCTTTTACTAAACAATGAATCTGGCCTTTTAGCTCAATCAGTGACATATTAAATATAGCATTTAAGATCACAAGCTTTCTAGTTCAATAAAACAATTTCTTTAGATGAACTGTCCATACTTTCATGTACTCCCTGAATTTCAGTGCTTTAGACCAGAAGTGTTTATTTGATTCACTTACGTTGCTAAGGATGGAATGACTGCTGGAAATCCACTATGGAGAATAAACATATTCACACATAGAAATATCTGTGACAAAAAAAGAAACCCTCTTTCTTTGTGTTGAAACCTGAGTATAAATTTAAGAACAGACTTGAAAGTTTCTCAGACACTTCTCATGAGCCTATTTACGCTGAGGCTGTGTTTTGTGTGAAGCTTGAGTATACCATTAGCAAAAAGCTTATTCCATGCTGACTTGCTCCACTAGCAAATTTACCACCCATTTTGGGTAACAAAGAGAAAAGGAAACTGGACCCAGAAAATTTATCACCCTGCAACTTTCAAGCTGGGGTTTGATAAATCACTGAGAAAATGGCACATTCAGTCTTTCCCTTCAGCCTCAGCAGAGGTTCATACCAACACTGAAGAATGATATGATTAATTACAGCTAAATTTCCTGTTCATTACAGATATATTTCCAAAAAGAAAACAGCCTGTTAATTTGTGTATACCCAAAAATAGTGTTGCTGCATACCCTAGTATTCCCATGAGAGGTTGTCTGCAAGAAGGAATTCTTCAGTAATTAGCAATTGTTTCCTTGTGCCATGGATTTTTGACTTTTCCCTCAAAGCTGTTTATCAATGAAAATTCTTAATGCATTATAATTAATACAATCACACTTTTGCAGGAGTAGCTGCTAATTTGAAACGCTACTTGAAATATGAAACATTGAACTTTTTAACAAATGCTTTGTTCCTTTCAAGATGTCCAATTATTACATTCTGTATGTAAAGGTGTCATCTGTAACTGCCTTGTAAGTTTTTGGGCCATTGTGACAATGGGGAAATTCAAGACAAATAATGACACTTCTACTCCCTTGGGGGGAACAGAACTCCTTTTCTTCGTAAAATGAAGGCACCTTTTTTTTGTGTTTACATGGGAACAATACTGTCAGGATCTTGACACATCATCTGTGCATTCAATAAAGGAATTTTATTTACAGGAATACTTGAAGGCCCTGCTGTACCTGTCTGAGCTGGGGAGTCTGTCATGACATGAAGGGGAAGTCAACCTTTTTATCATGTCCTTCCCCTTACTAGGTACTTTAGCATTTTCCACTCCATTCCTCTTTCAAAACACAACTTCTTTATTGCAAAGGGCTTGAGGAAAGAGCTTTGAAGATGACTGGACCTCAAAGGAATACTCATGGATCCTTAGGTGTGCTGTCTGTGGGGGGTGGGAGCACTGGTAGCATCTGTGGTGCCAGGGCCACGTTTGGCTTCCTCACTGACACTACAGCAAAGGCATCCAGGGTGTAATATAAATTAAAAAACTTTCAAAATGGTTTAAATATATTTTGAAGAACAGTATAGCACAGTATATGTGACTGCTTCATGTGGAAATGATCATATGTTCCTGGGATATAAGTACATGAGGAGGGAAATTGTATATAACTGGGCATTGTTGCTTTCTTTCAACTGAGCAAATCTGAAGAGCCAGCAAAATACTTAAATTGGTTTAGATCAGCGACCAACAATTAAAAACCTAGCAACTGGTATTTTACATGTTTTTTGATTAACACACCTAGGAATATCTCCCTATTGGAACGTGATGAACCAGGATTATCTCACATGACACCTACCTAGAAGACTGTCATTGGTATCTTGTTTATCAGTCAGCTGGGCAGGACTGATGGCAGTTTAATTATTTTAGTGACAACGACAGCAACACATGTTTTTCCTGCTACATAAAAAACATTTTCTCTGCTTAATCATAGCCTTTCTACATCTTCTATACCTTCAGCTCTGTTTTGATCAAACCCAGTAGAAAAAATGCACTAAATTACAGCTAAAAACCCACAGTGAACTTTGTTTTCTGGGGAAACAAGGGGGAATAGCTTTTAGCTGATGGAGAGTGGATTTAGGAATTAGTAAGAAATTCTTTGCTATGAGGGTGGTGAGGCCACGGAACAAGGTAGTGAGAGAGGCTGTGGCTGCATAGAGTTTCAGCAGGAAAAAAACCCAGTATCTTTCTATGAAAGCTTTTGTATCAGAAAAATGCCAGAACCTCAATCAAGGAATTTTAAAAGCATCTGAAAACCTGCTCCATAACCACTATGTTCTGTCAGAGACTCAGATTTGGTGCCTGTGGGAGGAGCAAAATATGAAGGCTCTCAAAAGCCACCAGCACAATGTATTACAGGACCCAATAACAAATAAAATATAGAAATACAGCAACCAGGCCTCAGCCACAACCACCAACTACACTGATGAACACCAAGGATGGTCTGGAGTGTTTTTAGGAAAAAGCTCTGCAAATAGTTTGGGTTTTTTTCTTTTTCAGTACCTAGATTAAAAAATTGAAACATTTCACATAATTCAAAGTAAAAGTTTTGAGAATTTTTGGGATGCAGGCAAAGTAATTATTTCAGTATGAGGAAAAATAATTTTGAACAATCTCAGGTGAGGTATTCTCTGCTGGGCAATTTCTGGTAACAGAAAATAAGTCCTTTATGCACAGAATGAGAGGCACAAATTTCTGTTTGCAGGGCTAGTGCCTTCCCACTCACAGAATGCCCTCAGAGTCTCACATTGTACAAAGTTCTTGTTATTCAGTTGCTGTCATGGAGCCAGGTTATGGCTGAGTTCTCAGAGAGGGAAGAGTTTAGGGATCTTTCCTTCAGGTAACACAGCCAGAGTTTATTTGTCTGAATTTGGGACTAAAAGGGCTGTGCAAGTCAATAAAGCATGCAAACATTTTCCTATTGCCCCCAGAAGAAAAGTATTTTGACATGATACCTCTGTTTGGACTCGCTGGGTTGGCAGTACTAGTGAAATGAAAGAGATTCTGGCTAGAAAACATGGAATCAGATTTTAACTTTTTAATGAATTTTTTTGCTGCAGTCTCCCCCTGCAAAGGGAACTTGCTAAAGGTGAATTTTTCTTGTTCAGTCAGTTCCTTATGTTGGTGACACACTGCTCTAATACAAACCTCAGACTTCTGGTTTGTCCTTCATTGCCTATAAGATATTTTCACATGTACTGAGATTGAAAATCAGTACATGCCCATCACGAGGCAGGGTGGATGGTGCTACCCTTCTACAGCAAAGGCAACTTTATTTTCAATAACAGCTTTAAGGTCTTCTGAACAGACACCTGTTTGCTACTCCTCGTGGTTTAGTTCATCACAGTAATTATTCTGCTATTTAAATTTTATTCTGAATTTGACTAATTCAAGGCCAGATGACAGAGTCAGAGTATGTCAGTATTACTCCCACTGAAAGTGTCATGCACAACAACCCTTAGGTAACCCACTAGTCTTGGAGGCTGAAATGATCTTTCACACCCAGATCCCAAGGCCCTCCAGTCAAACATTGCATTGCCCACAATGGTAATGGTGTGTAATCACCTCATGCATTTGATGAAATCTGGCTATCCAGGAGCTAAATGAAGGCTAAAGCTGACATAAGGGGGCAAACAAATAAAGTAATGAGAATTAAACATGTCTTTTTCCCAAGAACTGACAGCAATAAAATCCACTGTAAAATATAATTTTGTACCTATCACATGACTCTGACATGTAGTCCTTGTCATGGTGTCCTCCTCTTCTTCTTGCAGGTTTTCTGTGACTACTTTTGCCTGTACACAGTGCAACAACAAAAGTGAAGAATATCTGTGATTCTGTTTATGTTGTTTCATGACAACTACAGAATATTTTTCAGAAATAAATCAGAGTAAAGTTACATGGCAGCTAAGAGTGGAATATATAATCTATCTTAATCTGTGAATGCTATCTGAGGATAACAACTTTAATTTCATTCAAAATCACAATATGCAGCAGTGAAAAATACCCTTGCAAGATGCAACTCTTCATAATAAAAACCTAATATATGGTGTGGTATCTCTTTAGTTCAGTTTGCAAACACTGAACTTTGGCAGTTTTATTTCCACCTCTGTTTAAAAGCATTTATTAGCTAGACAGAGAGAAAAAATTATTTTAAGAGTGCAGTGCAGTTTAAGATTCTGTATGTGCTATTCAAGTTTGTGCTATTCAAATCCCTCAGATATTCTGGATTTTTTCAGACAAAGATGTATCTTTGCTGTTATTCTGCACTCCTGTTTCCCAAGTGGACAGATAACCTGAGTCTCTCCCTAGCCCACAGTGAAATCCCCCTCCATCATGTGCCATCAGTGGCCACAATTCAGATCCAGGGACATATTTTACTGCCATACTACATAAATGAAAACAGGAATAAAGATACTTCCAGGGCGATGAGAGGAGGAAAGGCAGCACCACAGGAAAAAATTGCTTTCAATATCTCAGGGATCTTAAATTATTTGCTAATCACTCTCTGCTGTTTTAAACTGCTTACAGCACACTCACAATAACAAGAGCACATTCTGTAATCTAAACCACTGGAATTTATCATCATTTGCATGACACATCTTCGATCACAGTGCAAATCCTGCTTGCTGGGTTACACAAGTAGCCCTATTGACCTCTTGTGACCAGTCTAAGTACGACACCAAAGACTCGCTCTCTACATTTGTAAAAGTGCATTTATCATCTCTTAATCCTAGGGATTTGATTACATCTTTTCTTTCTTCTGAAATGCCTCTCTTCAGGCTATGGAAAACGAGGAGGCAAGTGATCATTTGGCATCCAGTTCAGGGTGGAACAGTTTCTCACATTTGAGGAGTGCACAGCCAAGTGCTCTGTGACATTTCACAATATTGCGATAGATGCCTGGGTGCTCCCCAAACACACAGACTGCACACGGAGTGTGACACAAAACTCCCGGTGTCTGGGGTTTGGTGCCACACTTCCACCTCACAAAGTGAAGCCCGTGGCTGTTCTAAATCACACAGGGCTGTAATAAAATCACAAAGATGAAATGAAGCAGCGCAGCACAAAAATGATTGTACCTCACCTTAAGCTCCAGCCAAGGAAATGAAAAAGTACTGGGGAATGTGGAATATCCTTGGCGTAGGCTAAAGTGTTATGTATTTCTGCTGGCTGGCCTTTAGAGCAAAGTGCTTTTTTGATGAACGCTAACGGGAAGTGTATCCCTCTGAAGGTGAATGCACAAGGCCACCACTGGTAGAACATTGCTTTTTCCATAAATTCAGTGGAAGTCCAGCAATAACATTCTTTGCATGAACAGAAATCAGAGGTAATCGGTGCATATGTTATGGCATAACAGTGCCTCAAGCCTTTACCTGGCACATCAGAAGAAAAGTGATTTAATCATCAAAAATTAAATAGCTTTTAAAGGAAAAAATCTTGCTGGAAAATTAATGTTAAAAACTGTTCTGGCCAGGGTTTAAGGCAGCGGTATATATCTGATTAGCAGCTTGGAAATACAGCAGCTTCCGCACTGAACCGTAAGACTGAGTGCACTTTGCATTGTTCAGAAAAGAAAAGAAATCTTCCTGGTTTAGGGCTTTTCAAAAGATTTATGCTGTTTTCTCCAAAAGCATTAATTTTGTCTTTTTATGAGCAAAAAAATGCGCAACAGGCCACTCTGCTGCATGCAACTGTTTTCAGTCACAGCTATCTCCCAGCCCTTTACAATCTGCTTCAAAGTAAGCAGACACCAAAGAATAACTAGAAATGATAGTAATAAGATTCATGAACTTTGAATTTAAAGATTTTGCATTGTTTTTCTTTTAGAAGTTTGGAGGACAAGATGAAGTATCACATAGTGAGGAATCTCAAGGTATATCTCTTTCATAAGTTAGGCATTAATAACTGTAAGCACATTTTAAATCTTGTTATTCTAGATGTCCTCAGTCTTTTGGCACTAGATATTTCTTTCAGGAATTAAGTGCCACAGTAAACACAATATGAAACTCAAAAAAAATGAAACATATAAATGTAACTTAATCTTCAAAAACAATACAAAATACTTTGTTTCCCTGCTAACAAAAGAGTGCATGGTGTAGCAGAAGTAATGCCTTTTCACCATGACTAACATGTCCTTAAAAACTAAACAGTATAATTAGCATATCTCCATTATTTACATACATTAAGGACAATCTTTGTAGTTTCCTCATAAAATGAAGTGTGTTTCTTGAAGATATACTTAAAAGACTATTATTGCAGCATTTAGAAATGACAGACAAAAAGCACAGCAAATTATTGCAGCATTAGAAAATAATAAGTTAGAAAGAAATTGTAGAAGCAATGTGTAGAGTTTTTTGTACTTCTGTACAGTGAAGATATACCCTAAGCTGTCAGGACCATATTAAATGGGGCATAGTTAAACTGAGTGGCTCTGATAAGGGGCTCTGCTTTGCTATCTAAGTTCTAGATCAGTTGGATTGAATTTCCTGCATATTGCACATTTCCAGACTTTCATTCTCTCTCTTTCCTTTCAGTGACACTACAAGGACAGCCTTAGATATGCTTATAATTTGTGGTTTTATAATGCAGGAGACATCTACATTTTCAAAGAAGAGATGATACCAGAGGAGTCAGGAGGAAAGTTTTCAAACACATTCATTTTGCATATGTTCCCTGTAAGTTTTAAAGAAATGACCTTGCAGATGTTCTCAGGAAAGACATCTGTATTAAAGTTAAAAAAAAGAAAAAAAATTTGCCTGAATTTGAAACCATGTGTGGAATGCCTTGACCTCAAGCATCCTAAACATCAACCCTGAGTTTTTTCAGCTCCCATTATGAAGCTTTTTGCAATGTTCCCAGAGAATTTGTATTTCAGATTCCCTCAGATGAAATAGTTGTATGTGCTGCACTTCAGTAACTCAGTTCTATCAGAACAACAAAAGTAACAGCCTCAGCCTCACAGTAAGTATTACACTTGGCACAAGTTTCCAGACTTAAAATTGTGGTTATGGTTAATAATAATAATAATACGGACAAGACAGCTATCTCAGGAATGAGATAAAAATGCTGTAGGGTTAAAGCATCTCTGTTCTCCTCGTGCTGGGCTTTAAAACATCATAGGAAAGGCCCTTGATTTTTAAAGGCAAGACATTGCTCATTAAATTCTAAAGTTAATTAAAAGAAGCTTCACCAGGAAGGGCACCCCCTCAGCCTGACTTTAGGTTACAGTCCTAGACTCTGTGTGAACACTTCTCAGTGCAGTAAAGTTAGTCCAGAACCAGAATCTAGCAGCTAACAGAAAATGAGATGATTTTTCTTCTACATTGCAACATTCCTCCTCTCTGGGTAAATTAAATTATCAGGTACAGTTAGTACCTTATTGAAGAATAAAACTGACTACAGGGCATTAACAGGGAGATTTTTAACGGCACAAAGAGAGATGCAGGTCCAATGTATGTTTTTGCTTTTGAACATTCCTTCTTGAGTGACAAATATTGCCAAATGTGGTCAAGTACTTTGCCTTTTCCACATCAACTGTGCACTTTTTAGGCTTAATGACTTCTATAATATTCAGAGGAATGTTCAATACTGGGATGCAATTTTCAGGGAAAGGGAAAAAAAAATTAAAAAAATAATGGACCTATAATTTCACTCTACTACAGTATGATTATAGCATCATTGTGCATGTATCTTCACTGGAATTGAATTGCCAGCAGAAGCAGTGGGATCTTCACGACTACCTGTATAATGTGGCCTATAGTCAAGCTGCCAACTTTTGTATTAATTCACAATCCTCTAGCTACACAAAATCTTTCCATCTTATATCCAAACAGTTATTGTCCTGTTTGCCTGCAACGGCAATAGGAAACACATCCGGAAGTTAAAAAGAAGGTAATAATGTTTTCATGTACTGAAGCACTTACCAGGGTCTGATTCTGCATTTCCATATCAGCTTTTGTGTTGCTGTTTTTCTTGTGGTTTCCTTGAGAGCTGATAGAGTTGCTGTGAAGAGAGGAGCCCTGGGAGCTGCCCTTCGACACACTCCTGTAGGAAACATTATTTGATCCACTTTCTGTCTGCTGAGCTGCTTTCTTATCAACTCTGCAGGTAGAGAGTGATTCCTCTGATAAATTGCATTGCCCTTCTTCAATCACTCTACTTTCCCATTCCTTTAATGTTTAAAGTAACCTCTCTGTATCTTTCTGTCTCTAGACCTTTGAGTGATAAATGTTTCTAACTAGCCTTGATCAAACCTGTCACTTGCAATTTCAGGTAGTATATCAATTTAGCCTTTCACATATAATGATTTATATTATATTTGGGACTGCTGTGGGGCAAACGTGAAAACACAATATACCAATTGCTAAGTTCTTCTGTGACCAAAGGTTGTGATAGCTAGAAATGTAATTAATTCTGACAAGTTACCAAATATGTGTTTTCTGGTTACAGTACAGGAAGATGGAATACATTAAAACATGCACCTAATTACCCTCTATCTTTACACACCATCTGCCTAGATTCTTGATTTCTGGAATAATTTGAATTATCAGCTTGGATGTAACTCGCCTATCTTTAATTTCAAAGACCAATGGTTTGGTTAACAAAGTAACATGAACAAAATTATCATCTCGTTGTTAATTTTTTTTTCCCTGTAGAGATTAAAGTCCCAACTGTGCACCTACTGTTTGCTACTGTGCATTCTTAGCACAAAAGGAACATACATTGGATTTCGCATCTGGGCATCTGTAAAGCTACCTGGGCATCAACACATCCCAAACTGTGTTCCGGAGTTTTACCTGTTTAAAAGCTCTCTCATAAAACTGTCTTTTGGTGAGTAGGCAGCTGTGGTGGAACCTCTGACTTGTTCACACTCAATCTCACCAGGAGGGTCTTGGCAAGGCTCCATAATTTTGCTCTCCATGGCTAAAATGTCACCATCGTCTGTTTTCCTGTTAATTTCATTTTCTATTTCACAGTGCTGTTCAGTTTTCTTTTTTTCTTTTCTTCTCTCTAATTTTGCCTGCTTAATTCCAAATCCTGAAACTTTTGCATCCTTTTTTTCCACTTTAGTTTTAGGAACATCAGTTTTCCTGCTACTCAGTGCTGGGAGCTTACTCTTTCGGAAGCCAAACCAACTGGCTATAGAAGGCCCAGTCTTTTGTTTAGTCTCCACAGTGGGAGATTTGGTTTGTCCCTGACCCTTTTGCACATTTTCTTGAATGCATAACATGACTTTCTCCTCTATTGTAGGTTGCAGAGATGGTGAGCTCAAAAGATCATTAACCTTCTCAGAGGTTTCTGCTAATTTTAAAGACATTTGCTCTCTTCGTGACTTTGTTGCTTCCAGTTTATGAGGACACTTTACTCCATCAAAGCTTTGGAAGGACAAAATTTGTTTGGAAGATACAGTAGCCGAGGCTTCTAACTCCACTTCTGCTGACAGAACACTTTTTTTACCTTGAGCTTCGTGCTTAAAGCGTTCAGTGCTTTTGTCACTGTGCACAGATAGACTGCATGCATCTTTCTGGGAAAATGGTTTGTTCCCATCACATTTTGAAGCATTGTGAAACTGGTCTACTTTTTGAGACGATCTGAAGGGCAGTTTGCTTGGGCTTCCATGCTGGCTATTGCAACTACTCATATTTCCAAGAGAGCCTTGCCTAGGATAAGAATTTTCTGTGGGTTTAGTGGTATATAAAAGAGTCTCTGGTGTTGCTGCTGACCCAGGAACAGGCTTGATCTGAAGCCCTTCCATGGCTGAGTTCTGCCTCGTTAGAGAATTCCCTCTGTCAGAAGTGTTTGTAATAATCTGAGTCCGTACTTTCCCAAGACCTTCTGTCACAGGGGCAGATGGCTTCTCCCCTGTGTGAATGCTGAAACTCTGACTACGAGCTTTCGCTCCGTTCATGCCCAGAGCTGGCTTCAAGTGCGACTTGTTGCTAGAAGAAACAGACCTCTTAACTAATTTGTTTTCTAATCCATCTCCTCTGTCTACCACCAAGTTGCAGTCTTCATGTGAATGAGCTGATGCTGTATCCATACTAAGTCCCAAAGCACAATTATTTTTTACTTCAGTGTCAGACTTGGAGTCCTTTAATTTCGCATCCATTGCACCTCTGGTGGCTACACACACAGACTCACTTTGCTTGTACTTACTGGAACTCACATTACTTTTGGAAGCTGCATTTATGCTGTCTTTTTCCTGCTTCCCTGGTACAGTAGAGCTCTTGCGGAGAAGCTGGGGAGATTTGACAAACAATTTCAGTCCCACAGGGAGACGGGTTTTCATTCCTCTCTCATTAGAGTTTTGAGTAGCATGTGCAGCATCACCGGCATGAAACAGTGTTGACGGGAAACTGTTTACCTGAGATAGCAAGGGCTCACTTGTGCTTGTTGCATGACATTGAGGAGTTGTGGGGAGAATGTTTGGCGTCTTTTGCAGCTGATCCACCCCACTGTCACTGGAAATATTGTTTTTGCTGGAATATGTGTCTTGTGAAGAAGCCGTTTCCAATGACGGACAACCTAGAGAAAACGACCTGGCTGTCTGAAAATCTGTGCTGGAATATTCACGATTCCTGTGGAGACCCAGCTGATTAGGGCTTTTTGGGCAGACTTGCTTTGTGGAAACTTTGGAAAGACCTTGGCACGCACTGTGGGATTGCTGAGATGTGCATTTATTTTGCATAATTCCTTCTGCATTTTCTTGAAGATAAGATAATTCAATTTTGGCCCCAGAAGATACATTTTTTGCTTGCATTTCATGACTGGATTGATTATGAAAGCCAGAGTTCACAGTTCCTTTTAATGGAGATGATTTCAGTATATTTTTTGCTCTTTCAGTGGGACCAGCTCCTCCTAACTTTACCGCTAGAGGTGGAGAATTAGCATAATTAGGCCGAATCAACAGGGATGTTGACCTGCCTGGAGGAAGGGGTGGGGATGGAGACCGGGCTTCTACAGCAGCTAAATCACAATGAAAGTCTCTGGTTGGAGGTTCCCCATAGCTACTGGGTTCGATAAGGTGCTGAGGCAACAGTGGTGATGCTAGACTCTGACTCTTTGGATACTTTGGCCCATCTCCTCTGCCTGGACGTTTCAAGTCGGGCAGGTGGTGGGCAGGGGGCTTTGGAACCTGAAAGTCGACTTTCGAGTCAAAATGACGAGGTGGGCTTTGGGCCTTTTTGAACCTTGAAAGCTTTACAGGTGGCAGAGCAGGTGATTTCTCAAGAGCTGTGGGGCCCACTGACAGAGCTACAGGTGCCTCCCCACTCTCAGTTATCACAGTTTTCTGGGGAGAAAATTTACCTCTGCTGGGTATTTTAGTTACATTTGGCTTTTGATTGATTCCTGCATGCACAGTGGAGCTTGAATTGGCCTTGTATGATGCATCATACACTGGCCTCACTAGTTTTTGCCGTGAAGTATTTTGCTGTGTCACTCTTCCACAGCGTGAAGATTCACCGCAGGTCAGGGGGACAACTGCATTTTTATTCCCTGTATTATCTTCAAGAGTATTTTTCCCAGTTTCATCTTCCTGTCTTTCTAAAGCAGTGTAGTTTCTAGCATTGGGTCCTGGCTGCAAATCAGTTCTTCCCTGAGGTATAAGTTCAGTGTATTCTGCACTGGACGCAGTTTGTGGCTGGTTGATTGAAATCTCATTTCTTGTTACAGTGACAACTCCAGTCTGATGTGAGCTGAATTCAATTGGCTCACCATCCTTAGCATCGTATATTACTGTAATGCACTCTTCAGAAGAGGTCTTCTTTATAACCTTTTGTTGTTTAATGAAATTACATGTCTTCGGCCTAATGTCTGAGTGAACAGGTATCTGGTTCTCTTCTTTGTCAGTAGATACAAACTGAGAATTCTCCGTGACTTTGAGCAAGTCAGAGGTCTTTGTGTACTTCTCAGGAAAGGGAGTTGCTAATAAATCTGAGGGACTTTTCTCATCACTGCTTTCTATATGCAATTCATCCAAGACTTCATTGTCATCAGTGTCTGAAAGCTGAAAATTAAAGTCCTTCCAGCCCATATTAGAATGGCTTTGATTTAACTGTAACTCAGGCAGCTTTGCTCTGGTGCATGATTTTACTTCTGCCTGAAATCCACCGACAAAACTAGTCAATTTTTCAGGCCTTTCCTTTGAATCAAAAAATGAACTTCTTTCTGGCAAATGTTTCCTGTTAGGATCCCAGTCAAAGAGACTGTCAGAAATGCTATGCGTTAATTTGCTACAATAGGTCCTGCAGTCTTTGCTTGGTACTTCCTGCAGCAACACTGAGGATGAAGAGTCATCATCTGCATCCTCATGTGAATCTGAATCATAACAGAAAGTTTTGTTGTGTTCAATGCAAATACTTCCCATCTCCATTGGCTGACAATGAGTCTGTTCATTATGGCTGCCACATTTAATTCCAGGGGAATATATTCCTTCGTTGGAGTTCATGCAATCTTTGTAACCCCATTTTGATATTACTGAAGGTGGTTCAAGTAATATTTTTTGCTTCTGCAATTTCTTCAGCCCTTCTAAGATATGGTTTTCCTTGATACGAGTTGGAGGTAGATCATCTGCAGGACTTGAGAGGTTGCTTGGGAGCGAAGAACCGATGCTTATTCTTTTATCCCATCTCACGGATGACTGTCAAAACAGAATAAAAATCACTTGTGTTACTCACAAGCGCTGTCAATAAAAGTGTTACCATTTTGGTAAGGAGATATAGGACTTGCATGAGGGCATTACATTCCATTCTTAGCTATTTATAGCAAAGTTCTTTTTTAATAAAGGATTTCACAGTGGTGTGAAGGCTGCAGTGCATTAAAAACCTGTAGGAAGAACAATATGAATGGAAGGATTAAGATAAAGAAGAAGAGCAGTTTGGACTATGAAAGGCAGAATAAATGTCAGAACAAATGAGGAGACTGTAAGCAAGCTGGAGTGATAAAGGAATAGCAAAAAAAAATAAATGGGGGGTAACAGTTTAGTGACAACTCTTTTCAATATAAAAGAGAGGAAAGTAAAAAAACTTCTGAAGGCAGCTTTTCAATTAATCCTGTTTCAGATGAACTTAAACTAATACATGAAGAAAATTAATTTGATTTACCCTTTTGCTTGTCTTTCCATCATTCCAAGTGTAGGAGGAACCACTGGAATATTCACTGCAAGCGCTTGAGAGGGAGAGTTCACTGCTACTGCAGCTGCTCCGGGGATACAGGCGGCTAGAACCTGTCATATTTAATTGACTCTGGCATTTCAAGACAGGTATGCTGGATTTCACATTCTGCTGGCATTCCTAAAATATGAGAAGAAATAGAAATAGCTTATGGGTGGAAAATCATTTAACTTCCCCTTGATTAAGAATGGCAAAGAAAAGGCAAGGAAGCCACTTACACCTTCCTCTTATGCAATTTAGCATCTGGTGAATTAATACAGAGCACTAAATTAAAAAATTGCTAACAATTTCATTTGTCAGGGGAAAAAAATCCACAATCCCCAATGTTTTCTTCTTTATTCTTGAAGTAGTATTCTGCTTTTCTTATGGCAAAGATTATTCTGAGTCTATTTGAATTATGCTTCATACATAAGCAGCATGCGCCGGTAAGATACAGAAAACAAAGTTATAAGAATACAAGTACATCTTGACAACTGCATTATAGCCCCACAATGTAACAGATGAGTCTGCACACCCTGGACAAGGTAAATTAATTTAGTATCCCGAGCAGAATGTCCACTGAGAATGGAATCTCTCCATTACAGTCTAATTTTGGTTTCCTATCTAGTTCAAAGCTTTGTCTAAGAAACTCTCTGACGTAGGACAATCCATCTTCGTGTCGCTCGCAGACAGCTGAAGCCTCTTGCTTATGCAATTTATTGACACTTTATGGCTGCCTTTAGTACTTGTGTAGTTATCGCCCCTCTCCAAATGCAATTTCAGCTGACTGTGACTAAGTGCCAGCTTTGAGGAAGAGAGTAATGAAGAGTAGATAGCACTTTAGGTAAAATATTAAACCTCTGTAGGAGTAGCTAGGATGCCTTTAATTTGTTTTCAAACTAATACTCTTGAGCCTAACAGCATTAGAGCTTCTTTAGTGTTGAGTGCTTGCACTATTCTCCAGTTTCCTTACAGAATCAGACATCTTTTTAATTACCAGGAACACCAGACATGACTACATGAAAAGAGGTTGTAATGAGGTGAGGGTCAGTCTCTTTTCCCGAGCAGAAACTAATAGGACAAAAGGAAACAACCTCAAGCTGTGCCAGGGGACGTTTAGATTGGATATTAGGAAAAATTCCTTCACTAAAAGAGTTGTCAAGCAATGGAGCAGGGAAGTGGTTGAGTCACCATCCCTGGAGGGATTTAAAAGCTGTGTAGATGTGGCACTTGGGGACATGGTTTAGTGGTGGGATTGGCACTGCTGGGTTAATGGTTGGACTTGATGATCTTAACGGGCCTTTCCACCCAGTGGTGGGTGAAAGGTTGGATTTGATGATCTTAATCATAAAGGTCTTTTCCAACCAACGTGAATCTATGATTCTGTGCCCCCGTTTCATAAAACTCCCCTCTGGATTCTGTTAAGGCAAACTGAAACAATATTTATTGATTTTTCCATGTAGATATACTTCAAATTAATTTTGCTTAAATGAAGAATTTACCTTTACACTTAGGAAGAAACAAGAAATCTAAAGTTATTGAATCCATAAAACAATTATCAAGGCTGTGTATGCCCTAGACACAGCTTCTTCATGGAAATCTCTGGAAGAACACTCAGTTTGTAGGCACTTCTCATGCACTGACATGTTTGTTGGCTTTCTGCTAATTTCTTCCATTTATTCCCCCAAGTTCCTCCCATTTATTACTACTGGGGTTGAACCTTTTTTCAGCTGAATGGGAGAGAGCAGAATTTTTACTGCTGAGGAGTTCATCAGCACAGCTGTTCATCGCTCAGCTGACATCATAATGTTCTGCTTTTGACAAACGTAACTACAGGGCAAATCATTACTCTTTGTCACAGGCAAAACCTATGAATGGGAAAATCATTCAGAGACACCAAGAACACATTTCACCTCTGGGAATTATTGGTACACGTTCTCCTAGGAAGTCAAATGGATGCAGGAGGGACAGCCTTTAAATCCAGTGGCTCTGGGAAGAATACATCTTTCAGCACCTGAGGCAGGCTGATGCCTGTGTTTTTGGCTCTGAAGCAGACTTTCTTGCTTTGTTGAGACAAATTAGCCTCTATTTCTGACATTGTGGTTCCCCTGGAGACCCCCTGCCATCAGCTTCCTCAGCTGTGGCAGTGTCACTCCTGGTGAGAGTGACTGTACTGGGGCCAAGGGCAGCAGCTGCTTGTTGTGGCTATTCCTCTGCATTTCAACTCTGGCATTGGGAAAACACATCATGTGGAATTCCTGCCCCTTACACTGGGCTGTGTCCCAGCCACCACAGCATTCAGGGGAAGGATGCCTCTAAATCCTCTCCCTTCAGAATCTCCTGTAGGAGGAAAGAGATCACAGCACAGTGGCAAGGATGGCCTTCCTGTCATCTTCAGCTAGCCTGAGAGCCTCTCCAACCTCTCACTTTGTTTCCTTTGCACCTAAGAGAGGAGAAAGGCATTCGGTCCTACAGATTTGGCAGTGGGAAAAATGAAGCTATCTAAGCAAAGCAAAAGAACAGTATATTACTGTAATCATCTTTAAGAGAGGAGAAAATGTGCAAAAAATATCATGTCACTCCAGATTATGAAGTAGGGTATCTACTCAATTTCTAGATTGCATTCAGATCACTTAAGAGAGTGGAGTTTTCCCCTGCAATTTGCCTTTATTCTCTAAATTATCCAAGTAAGTACTTTGAATAGCATGTTTATGATGCATTAATTAAATACATTTAACTTGCATATTGGTCTATTAACTGACATGGTGAAATTTTAATTTTTTGTAATCATGACTCTTTAGTCATTACCTCTAATGAAATTAGAGTAAAAAGGCCTGAATGTAGTATTGCAGTTTAAAAATGTAATTTTCGCTAGAAATAAGAGAAAATTGAAATAATCAGACTATTAAAGACACAAAACTCTATATTAGAGCAACTTAACCTGAAGGCTTAATTAAATATAATACAAAGGGTTGTTAGCATTTTTGTGAACCTTTGAAACAATGCCTTTTCATTAAAGTAGGTATTACAAGGGAGATTACATTTTTGTTGACACTACTATACTTCAAGATCAAAGGCACATGCAGGTTCAATGTTCTGTTCTTGTACTCTTTGTTTCCCTGTATGTGAATTTTGTTTTTTAAGCTACTTTTCTCTTTGACAATGAAACATGAAAGCCACGCTGGTGAACGTTTTGCCAAATAAGCATAAAGCTCACTCTGTCTGAAAAAAAAAATGCAGAGCCCATGAATTTTTAAAAGTTCATACATAATATATCATAAAAGTGGGATGAATAATACGGGGCATGGGCTTTAATAAAAAGCTCCTTGACCATTTCTCAGAGATTCTGAGATGTAATCAATACCCAAAAAGGTGTATCGGGGACATTGCTAAGATTTATGCTTTTTTTGCACACAGTGACACTATCTGCTCACTATATCAACCGAGGACACAATATTGAATTTCAGAGAACAGAAGGAAGTAAAACTATTGTTATCTGCCTCAACAGTGTTTCAATTCAGAGATCAGCTTTATGGCTCTTCCCTGACACCAGACTTCAGAGGCAGAGAGGAGGTTCCAGATGAGGGGTACAAGGGCAGCACAAACACTCACGTGCATCTGAGCATCAGCACTTCGAGCCTGCACCAGGCTTCGGTTTTGTTCTACTTCTGGAAGCAAATCCCCAGATGAGAGGTCCAAGATGCGTGAATGGAGTTTCTGGGGGGGGGCAGAAGGGAAGGAGCAAAGCATAAGCATTTGTCAGACATGCAGCAGATCAGCATTTTTAAAATTCAAAACTCTGCTGTTAAATTTCAAGGGAAATGAAGAGCCTGAGGTAAAAGAGGATTTGTTCTAATTTGAAATGTTGCTTTTTGTGCTTACTTTGTCCAAGACTTCCTGTCTGGAGGACAGACCATTCTTCATCCAAAACAAACTCTACTTTTTCGTCTAGTCACTGCTTTGCAACTTATCATTACTTCACACACAACAATAACAAATGAACATGAGTCCCACCATTATCCATAGAGTTTGACAGGTTTGAGAAAAAAAGCATAAAAATGAAGTACAAAATTAACATTTATAAATCAATCAACATGTTAATGTTGTTTTATTTACGAGCTGTTACACGTTGCGTGAATGATTGCAAAAGTGACCCTATTTTTAACCAGCATTGATCTGCTGAAGGCCTCTTCTGCACACATTTTAACTCAAAGTCATTAATGTCATCTGTTAGGAACAATTAATGTGAATAGAAAATAATTGCATCAGGGAACTGGGGACTCAGAGGATTTTGTGCATTAATATTCACATGCTGTTCGATTATATACACAGTCCTTCTCTCAGTTTTGCTTGGAAGGATGGCTAAGCTTGTGCCTTTCCCTCCATGTGCACCTGTACACTAATTCTAGGGCTTTCAGTCTGCATTAAGCCTGATTTGTTTTAATTGCAGTTTCAATAAAATCCATGATTTATGTGAATGCCTTGGCCAATGACTTCAAAAGAAGAAATACCTCTGGTCTTGTTAGTCCTGGGCCAACACACCATGTAACAGGCAGTATGGATCTGACTCACGGTCCATTGAAATCAATGAAAATGGACTAAAAAATTAAAACCCAAGGAAAAAAGACTTTGGATCAGGCTCTTTTCATTTTCCCATTAATTCTCCAGGCTTTCAACCTAAAAGACCACATCTACCCCCCTCCTCAGCACTGGAACGCTCAGCTTCAAGGAACAAATGGTGTAGACCCTGCCAGGTGCTTTGCCAGAGGACTCTGTGAGGGATGCAAACCACGGAGATTTGTCAAGGCTGTGTGAGTGCCCCATCACCCTGTCCATCCAAAAAGACTGGCCAAAGAGAGAAAAAGAATCTGTAGCCAGAAAAGCCTTCAGTAGCAGTAGCTCTTTGCAGGGCTCTGAAGTGTGAGTCGCACCGTATCTTACACCCCGCTACTCCCCAGGCTGCTCTCTGGGTACCCACTGCAGAAATTAATCTGCTAGAGAACAAAGCAGGCAGCCATTCCTACAGCCTCTGTTATCTGCATGCTCTGCTTCAGGCTTCTATTCCACACAATCTAGGAAATTTTTTAAAAAACTACTAATTATAAATTTGGGAGTCGTTTCTGAAGAGTTACATATTCATCTAGGTTTATTAAGGAGGTACTGTCTGTTGCAGAGAGATTATGAAAAATATTTTCAATGATCAATACTCTGTATAAATATATATTGTCCAATAAATTGCTGAATAGATTAAAATGCTGCAAGCACTCAGTATCCAAGATACGTTTCATTATCCTGGATTAACTGCATCCAGGCTATGTGTTTTTTAACATCAGTGATACCTGGTTATTCACCATGCACCTTTCAAAGTGCTACTACTGTTATTACTGTCAGGTGTTTGTTAAAGATTTAAACTCCAGGTAAAATGCCTGTCCAAAGTCACAGATTTACTGACTTTGTACATTTGTTCCTCTTGACAATAATTCCAACTGCATCACTGAGCCACCAGAGAATTCCACTGTTTTCAGAACCAAGAGTCGCTGGTGCTGTGAACAAGTGCTTTGCAGACAAATTAATTACTTTCTCCAGGGAAACCAGTCACCTGAGATATTTTAGTGGAAGTTACAATAGTCAGATCTCTGCATTGGAGATGATGACTGGGGACATGTGAGATGGATGAACATGTATAAGTGAAAATGTATTTTCCCAGAAAAAAAGGATCCTAGAGATAGTGCTAAAGGAATTTCGCAGTTGTAATACTGTTTTCACATTTTTCCAGCAAGGCATTTAAATACTTATTACTTAAATGGGAATATTTAAACATTTCAGTAAGGGAAACGAAGTATTCCCCTACAGTGTCATCCAATGAAATTTAGTGTTACTTACAGTAAACAGCCATAAGAGCAGAGGTCAGCCCAGCTGGAACAGGCAGAAATCAGAAACAATTTTTGACCAGTGATCAATCATAGCCCAGCTGGAAACAGCTCAGGGTTCTGGGGGTCCCTCCCCAGTGGCTCAGTGACCAGAGGGGCTGGGCTGCACGGGGGTCACGCTGTGTTTGAGTCACCTTTGCCACTGTTAAACTCAATGACTCTATAAAACTGCAGTACCAAAGGCAAATCAGCAGACTAAAACAATTAACAAAGAAGGAAAGTGTGTTCTCAAGATGTATAATGTGATTATATTTCTGTATCCAATGAGATCATCACATTGGGAATATTCCTCCCCACACATATGCAAATAAACTAACAGAGTGGCCAGCACAATGACTAGCATTAACAAACAGCATAATAAAGTTTGAGATCGTTAATTAAATATAACCACACAGCACTGAACAAAGTCATCCAATTACAAAAGAAAAGCATAAGAAAAAATGTTTCTCTTCCATTTATTTTTCTTTTTCTTTCTCCATTGTCAAATTAAAAAATGGGGAAACTCTAGTGTTTGTTAAAAAAACTCATTAATGATGCACTTAAAATCAAGTAACAGATTGTGCTAACTATGTATCTTCATTCTGATTTCTTCTCAGATACACAAAATGTACCGTGTCCTTTACAGTTATTTTCAGATGACAGTCACATAACTAGATCAAGCAGTTACTGCTGCCTTGAAAATTGTACAGTATTAAAATCACTGTTGATGCTATCAGGACACAATGCAACAAAAGGCAGGCCACTGCACAGAATGACTTCCACAGAAGAGATTGCATCAGTTTAAATGAATACTTAAATATGAAACCGAGGAGTTACAGCTATAAATCCCAGTTATCTGCCCCATTTGTTGGTGCCCTATATAGTGATAAGGGGAAAATGAGCAGTACTTAGAGGTGCTGGGGAGCACCTGGGCCCCTCTGGAAACAGGAAAGCATCAGGATCACTGGGCTGCAGACCTGAAAATCCATATGGAACCGAATACAGCATGGACTGGGCCAACTTCCTTGGAAATTACCCTGTACTGAGTACTACAGGGCAGGTGTGGACTACAAGGTTTGTTATATCTTAGCTCGACTGGAGGCACATCTCTCCAGAAGGTGGGTGCTGAGAGGCCAGGGCAGAACAGAGGGGGCCTCTCTGCAGGTGCCTGTGAGCCACAGCAGCAAAGCTCCTCCTTCACCTGTGAGACTGATGCAGAAAAGGCTGTGCCCTTTGTGGTTCAATGTCAAGATTAACTCCTGTAACCCACATGAAAAATAAAAACAAAGTAATTGATAATTTAGGTGGAAGCCTATTACATCAAGTGCAATAGGAAACACAATTATCTGGCAGGCAGATAACCAATCCATCAAGCAGCAGGCCAGCTCCCCCTCCCCCAGCAGCATTCTTATTAAGACTTTCTAGGAAGATAAAAGAAGGCCACTACCTGCTGGCACAAGGCAATATTACAGAGCCTCCCCTAACTATTGTGCCTCTTGACTCTATCTCTGCAGAATATCTATCAGTTCCCATCTCCTTTTTGAAACATCTAATGCTCTGCAGCATTGCCAGAACAATTTTCAGTGAATTATGCCAAAGAGTACACAGCTCTCCAATATTGGATGAGTTAATTGCTATTAAATCAATTGGCTTTGCTTTTCTCACGTGAGCCAAAGTCCATCATTCACAGGAAAAAAATTCTCTTTCTAGGTACCAAGGAGACATTTCCATCCTGCTGCTCCGTGCCAGAGCTGTAAATGTTTGTTTGGTGTGTGTGGCCCTCTCCTGTCTTTGCTGTTTTTCAGGGCATCACAAACCTGAACAGGCACACTCTGGCCTGCTTCCCTCTACAGCCCAGCCTTTGAAATTGGGCTGGCAGGGAAAACCTTCACATTTCCATTTCACCATAAAGACAGCAGGCCACAGAAGGAAAAGATATTATTAGGCAAGATATTCATATATTATTAGTTTATCTAGAAGTATAACCTTTCATTAAACAAAATCATGATTTTTGTAGCCCTTAGATGCATTTCAGAGGGGAGGTTCAGCTGGAAATGAGAACATCCCTCACCTATCCCACCAAAAGTTACCTAGAGTAGAACATGCACTGTTCAAAATACAAAGTGTGAACTTCTCATCCACTAAATATTCTGGAATTAAGGAGAAAATTAAGTATAATTAAAGAAAAAATAATAAAACCCCCAAAAGTAGAAATCAATTTTGCCTTTAGACAAATAAGAGTTTCCAATATATATGCTTTTGATATATGGAAATTCTACCTTCTAAAGAGAGCAGAACAAGTGGCTGTCAACAAAAAAAATAGCCAAATATAAAGCAAAAGTGAAAGTTGCAAGAAGATGCTTCCATTTTATTTAATTCTAATAACCACTAACATAGGAAATGTACTTGCAATTGTATACTGTGCACATAGAGCAATACCTGATGTTTTATTGCATATGATTGATATCACAAAAACAAAATAGAATGATTTTTTTCAGCTCTGGAAGTTATATATTTAATAGAAAATTCAGAATTATGTCCTACTTTCCTACAATTCACTTCCTAGAAGCAGAAATTCATGGCTAAGGCTGTTTCAACTTCGTAGTAAATGAAAACCAGGTCTAGTGAATGGTATCCTTGCCCATGGCAGGGAGGTAGGAATGAGATGAGCTTTTAGGTCCCTCCCAACACTAACCAGTCTACAGTTCCATGAAAATTATTCTTTCTCTTAATGTTGGGCAACGTTTAACCCTTTACAGGGCTGGGGCTAAAACCAGAGTGAGAAACTAACACCCTTTGACTGTTTAAAATACTCCTCCCTTATGCAAAGTAATTGGATGTTCATCGCTTAGACCTCTAAAAGCGGTAAATAAAGCTCTGCACAGGCAAGAACATCCAACTACTGATTCCAAAGCTAACGCACCACATAAAGATACTTTTTCTATTTCTCTGTTGCTACAGGCACCATTTCCAACAGACCAAGCTGTTAGAGAAGACACTTGATATTTGACAAACATTATACAGCTCAGTCTGGAACAGGCAAAGCAGCTCAGAAGTCTTACACCTCACAACTTTATTTAGTACGAGCATGTACGTTGTCTTTCACATTTCAAATTCTCTTCTGTCTCAGGGCCTGCCTGACAGATAAACTCAGCTTGCTCCCTACGTTGCTGTGAGGGCTCTCAACAGCAGGAGACCACCACCATAGCTGGTTGTGTTTATTTTTGGTGGGAGAAAAGGGTTAACACGCATGGTAGGTGAGCCCCAGGATAACTTTTACAGTGGTCTGAGCAAACAGTTGGAGACTTTTATTGATCCTACCCACAGCTCTTTAAAATACAGGAAACTATCACAAACATGCAGTATTGCAGTATTGCAGTGGTGATAGGAGGAAGTGTTGTACGTAAGTGAATATTAAAGGATTAACTTTAAAATGCATTTCAGTAAGCTAAATGAGTTCTTAGTGCAAAATTAAAAAAAAAAAAAAGGAAGTTTTCAGCAAGTCCTTAAATTTCAAGTGAATTGTGTGGATTTGAATTTTCCATTAATTTAATAAAAATACTTCCATGGAAGTTCTAGTTTGATGTTCTCCATTTGTTTTTGGTTTTTTTCCCTCCTACTAGGCGTATTTTTCTAAAAACCTTTACAGAAGATGCTAGACTGTAAATCCAACCCCAGAATTAACAGTGGTTTGTCAGTTTTGCTGGCAAATCCTCTGGGTGAGTTTACTGAGACTTAAGGAAACATCCAAGACAAAGTACAAGGGTATGATACTAAAAACATTTGTATGGAAGATTAGGGTGCTAAAACAACATCAGAAAATCCTGCTAACAAGGCGATTCCAGCACAAAAAGTAAAACAAAGGTTTCATTTGGGTCTGCTGCAGGATTTTCCAAGCTTTCAGCTCTCTGTTACCATTGAGCCACCCAGAGATGGCAAAACAGTGAATTAGACCCAAAGTAACTCCAAGGGCTGGAAACTTATATTCTAGGGTATAAATTGGGAGGTATTAAGCAGGCACTTGATGTATAAACACAAACAGCATAATCTCTCTGTATTCTTCAGAGAGTTGACAACATTAATGTAAGGCTAAAATTACTCCTGTTCCAAATCCTTAGTTTTATTAATTTTTATAAACTGCTTTAAATAAAAGTTACATTGAAAGGCACAAAGTAATCCCCCCTGATCCCAGTTTTCATTTTATAAGTCTATCAGTGTTTTCAAGCTCTGAGATTCCAAAGTGTTAGTTCTCATTTTAATAGCACTAGGGTAGGAGTCTGTAAATATTGCAGCAATATGAAAATGAGCTAATTTAATTTCTTAGGAAAACGCATGTATAAAGTTCCCTGTGGTTTGTAATTACCGTAAAGTCAACAGTTTACATCAATGACCCAGTAATCAGCTACTCAGAACGTGAATAATTAATGAAAAAATGTTTTCAACGAGCTTGCAAATGGAAGACTCCTTGGAGTATGGTGAAACAGCCGTGCTGTGAGAACAGTGCTGTGCAGGAGTCGAGCCTCTTATTAAGTACATATTTGTATTTTGTCTTTTTATCTTTCTAAATGTCTTCCCATTGATCTAATACTACTTAGTGTGTCAATTCCACTGTGCTAAGTGAGGGCCAGCACCACGTAGGTGCTGAGAGTTACAGACACACCAAGGAGTGAAAGGCACATCCTGCCCATCCTGACACCTCCTGTTGTTGCACTGCCCACAAACAAAACCATTTTGTTTTTAACACTTCAGCACTGTCAGAATGAGTCTAGGAAACAACTTTATACTGAAGTCCTGCAACAAGGAAGAATTATACCATTAATCTTTCCTGGCATGCCCTCCACATGCTATCTATGCTTCAGCAGCAAAGAGGTGGGCTGGATTTTATTATCTCACTGTATTTAAGAAATGCTTTAATATGAAAACAGAGGAGAAAAGTCTCACTCCTGCAACAGTCATTGCATTATCAATCAATGCAATATGATTAAAAGCTACCCACTAATTTCAACATGCTGCTAAACTGCTCATACAGTGACAGTCAGTGACATTCCTGGTAGCACAACATAACATTGGTTGTTGTCTTCGTGATTCCTACAGTTTAAAATCCATTTTCACATTCACTTTCTGACTATGCCCCAAAATAATCTAAAGGAATTAGGCAGACCTCAGTGAGATCTTCTTATTGACATTTATGTTGATCAATGTTGGCTCTACCAGAATTGGAATCTACAGATCAATTCCCTTATTAGATTCGCTCTCAGTGCTGCCATGATCATTTTATCACAGAAGCTGCTGCCATCAGATGCTGCTTTATCACTTTATAATGGGATAAACTGAAGCTTTCCCCTGGCATATAGCTGGAAATGATAACTGTCTGAAGTCTACATATTTCTTTCACAGATTTTCAAAAATATCCTTATTAAATGCATAGGTCTGTTTTAAAAACTATTTTCAACTGAATTTACCTAAGCAGCAATAATTCTTGTCCAGAAGAAAATTCCAGTTTTCAAGGTGTTAAACAAACCCCAATGCTAACACTGGAGACTGCCCTATTAATCACTTTCTTCTTGCTGAGCGTACGAGCCAGATGTCAGAAGAAAAGAGGCTAAGAATGAAGATATGACAGGAAAATCAAAATGGTCTCAGGAACAGTAAGCAGCATTATGTGGACACACAAACACAGGTCCCAACACTCCAAAACAGCACCCACAATACATACACAAAGTTTGTCACAATTGTTCAAAACCTTGCTCACACAAGGTTTTGAAAATATGCAGGGATGTGGTATTTTTAGTGAGAGTGGTGTTACAGCTCCTGTTGAGAGAGGAGTTCATCACATTAATTTAAATCTCCGATAAAATAAATTAGCTTTTTTATTGCCAGGTTGAACTACGGGGCTATGATTGTTATGTATTGCTACAATCTAAGTCTTAATGGCATTTTAGCCCTGTGGTGGTCAAACAGAAACCATTTCAAACCTTCTAAAGGCTATTAAAACATGTGCAGATGTCTGGAAAATTAATACTATTATCTAACACTAACCTTTTGCCTGTAGGAGGAAAAGGAGAGAGAAGGCTCAGGGAAGATGTTTTAGATCAATACATGGCAACCCAGGAGGGCAAGCTCCGTTTCACAGGGAAGTTCATTGGCTGTGAATGGGGAATTCAAGTGAGCAGATTCATCCTTATTTGGATTTCATTGAAGTCATTCATTTACTCAAAAAAAAAATAATTTAAGAGAGATGAGCATCGTTTTCACAGTCCTTCCTCACTGCTGTTTCCCAAGGTCCAGCAATCTCAACACTGGAAAGGTTCATTCATTTAAATGACAAGAGCACAAATTTGTCAAGGTTAATGTTAAAAAAGCCATCTTTTCCTTGCCTCAGTATTATGCATTAAAAGGTTTTCTCCATTCCTCCACCCTCTTTTTTTCTTTCTTTCTTTTTGTGTGTGCAATATTGTTGAAATGTCATATGGATTGAAAGGAGTTTAAAAGTAGGAGGAGAGTTGCAAGAAATACTTTTATTGTTAGTTTAAGGCTTTTACATACATATTTTCTCTCCAAATCTAATGCATTGTTTTTGTCTCTGACAGAATAATTTCTAATAAGAAGAGACTTTTTTTTGAATACCTGGATACAAAGTACTGGATTCTCTTCCTTTTCCTCAAAGCACTTACTTATAAGTATGATTTAGAAAGAATAAGTGGGTAGATTCCCAGCTGGTAGGAATTATTGGCTTCACTTCTCCTACTGAAATGGAAAGAATTTCTGCCAGGACAGGAATTGCCCCAACAACTTCCCAAGCTTTTGCTGCTTTTCAGAAATAAGGCTATTCAGAATAATAGAGGGTCACAGCGTGCATTTGCAATGGTATTTCATTCTTGAAATCTCCAAACCTGACCACAAGACCTCCAAATGGCAATTCAAGTTCTACAATGTTTATCCTGATACACCAAAATCACGGGGCTTGTGTAGGACACAGCACAACTCTGGAGACCTGATGATCTCAATAAGCAGTTCAAACCTTGGCTGTAGCCTTCTGGAATTCCACCAGCCTACTCTGGAGCGATGAGAAGCCGTGGAATTATCTCCCCATCAGCCTGGCCAAGTAAATTTTGGTGAGGCTGAAGCAGAGGTGAGGAGGGAGAGCCAGTGCTGGCAGCAGCAAGGAGGGAGCATGGATGGGCTGAGGACACAGCCCTGCACTGCCCATGTCCACCTGCCCCTCACTCACGCCCCAGCCAGCAGGAACACCGGGAGATGGAGAATGAGAAATGCCACTCACGGCTCCTGGGCCAAGCTGTGCTCCTGCAAGGAAAGGCACCGTGCCCTCCCAGCATTATTTGCAACCTGGACCGGCCTTGGGAGGGGCCTGGCATGGGATGGCCTGGAAAAATCCCCTCTCCTACCCTGCAATCAGAGGCAGCCTGGCTCAGGCTGGGAGCTTTACCTCTGGCACAGGTGGCTGAGAGCTGCAAACCCTCTCAGCAGCTGTCCCTGCTCAGAAGGAGCTGTGCCAACCAACTCTTGACTAGGAGTCTGTGCCCTTGTGAGTTGATCATTTTTTCACTGTGGATAAAAGCAGGGCTTATTATATAGGAATTTCAAAAGGGATCAGCTCCCATTTTGGCAGCAGCCAGATTTTTAGAAGAGCTCAGCACAATGCCTGAGCACTTGAAAATCTGGTCCGATGTGCGTGAAGGACCTAAAGACCTAAATGAAAGGTTAATCCCATTTGTTATTCCCCCAGGAACAAACCACCAGGTGAAGGCTGGTGACAGGGCAGAGAGTACCCATATTTCTAATTATTGTCAAGATCTCCTAGGGATCATTTAGTGGAATAAATCTAAGTGAGCCTCTAAAACACAATGCTAATCTCTGATTCATGCTCACACTTGCAGTATCTATAATTCATAATAATTGTGCCTAGACCTGTGCCTGTGCCTGCATCTCCTGTACGGGAGAAGTACGCAAGGCTTATTTAGAGAAAAACAGTTAATAGTAAGTAATAGAAAACTTAAAAAAAATCTATATTGAGCATTTCTGCTTTTAAAATATAACTGAATATAAAATTTAGGATCAAAACACTACAAAATTAAGTAGCTCATCTCTGAAATTGTATACCAGAAAGATGAGCTGAAGAGTGGGAGTATATCTGAGATTTTTAAAGCACTGATATTAATTCATGATGCCATTACTTTGGCAGTCTGTTTTCCATACTTCTAATGCAGTAAGATGGAGTTTAATTCATAATGTTGAAGATGCCCTTGTGATGCACACAGGACACAGACAAATCACTGCCCCTTCCTGCACCCAGACATCGCTTGGTGACTAATGGAACACAGCCTGCCCCCACCTAGAGAAAGAAAGGAGCACGGATGCAGTCTAAAAATGCTAAAAATACAGAAAAACTCAAGGCTGTCGATATCACATTGTTAAAGATTTAATGACAAAGGTAACTTTTCCTTTCAGCTCGTCCTTATCAAGAGAGATACCCAGATGGTAATTTAAGAGTTAAGGCACTAATGGACTCTTCAGTTTCACTGAGCACCTCGCGCTGATTTTATCTTGCAATACAGTATTTCACATTCTCAGCGAAGTCAACAGAGATCCAGTCAATAGTGTCACGGCCTTTGGATGAGAATTTGAATCTTACCAGTATCCAAACTATCATTAAAGAAGATAGGTCATTTGGGAAACAAAGGAGAGCATTAGTAAAATTCAATACTAAAAGATGGGCTTGGTTCTGTAGGTGTTTTATGATTCATTATGAGTAACATTTTATTCTAATTACCAACCCTTTCTTCTATGTGCAGTGTCTGTAAGAACATACAAAAAATGTAAAGTATATCACAGAAAAAAAATTTTTTTCCATAACAGATGGCAACAGAAAATACCTATTGAGTAATCTTATGTGTTTCAACCCACTTAGCATAATGTTAGTTTGTTTCATTTGATGGAATGTGTAATTTTACATTACTAGCAATTTACACTGACCTGATATAATCTGAACAGTTTAAATGTTACGAAGCAGAGCACTTATTGGCACACCTATTTCTCAGTAAAAGAGCCATAATTCTGTATTGCTTCCTGTCTTTACAGTGCCATTGCACCTAAAAAACAGTAACAAACCCACAGTAATAAAGAAAAATACAAATGAAGTTTTATGTGTATTGAGTGCAGTAACAGATGAAAGGAATCCTTTATCTATTGTTGTTTCATATATGCTTTTGCATAGTTATCCTTCCTTTAAATCTCAGTTTTAAGAAAATAAAAATGAACTACATACTTAGCTCCATTAGTTTAATAAAAAGAAAATCACAGATCTGTAATAATAAAGGTTATAATTCTGTAGCACTTTAGAATTTGAATAGATTCCCACTTTAGCACAAGACAGAGCCCTTGAAATCTTTGAATTAATTTTATACATTATTTTGGCATTTCATTTGGGAGTTACAGAGTGTGAAATATGCTCCATGATGAGAAAACAATTACCCTGCACACCTGTTGTTCGAGCATTCTGCATTTAAGCAGGACTTGCAGTGGCTACTATTTTATTCTACTGTGAAATCCAAGATGGGGGAGGCTTTAAAAGCTGAGCTGGTGATATGAACTTTCACTTTTATATGTGACACGTGGCTTGTAGGCACCACATCACAGACTGTGATAACATTAGAACAAATCCATGCTAATTTTTGCTATCAGAATGTCCATGAGAAAGATTTTTTCCATTTAGAAAGGAAAACTGAATGAGTGACTCAACTTAAATACAATAATTATATATTAAAAAAAAAAATTGCAAACTGCATAATCAGAAATGTATCAGACAAAACATGGATGTGTTGGTCACACAAAATATGTTACATGAGTAACTCAGGGTTTTCACTAAGTTCACAATCTTTCTCTAGGCAGCCTCTGTACTTACACTTGACCATTTATGTAGGAAAGTTGCTGATAAATCTTGTTAATACATTCAGCAAACAGAACAGGCTAAAGGAGCAGCCATAATGTTAAGCATTGTTGTAGGTTAAATATAACTTCATGGAATAAAAAAGCATGTCTTTTTAATGTTTATTACAAGTGTGAAACACAGGGCAGGTCTGGAAAGGAATACAGAAATACTCTTTCCTATTGTGGAATTCCTTCATTTTTTCTTAAATTTATTCCCATATGGAATATACACAATAAAGGAAAAAATATGAACAATATTCTTGTACTTAATTACTCTGTCCACACACTTGCTTAGGGTTTCAAATGCCATATTGGATTCCTGCCATCATGTGGATCATCACTGATAATAAAAATCTATGCACAGAATAAAGAGGAATTGTTGGTTCACCCAGTGTCAGTTGCTTATTTTTCTTTGTCTGAAAATGGGCAGTAAAATCTCACTTTTGTTGTCCAGGCCTGTCACATCAGTACAGCCCCACCATTCTCCTGACACGTGCTTACTCTGAAATACTCTCTTTGCTCTGAATCATGCCAATACATTTCTTCAAAACTTAAAAAATATTGCTCTCCTCAGTCAAAATCATTCATAAATACTTCACCAAGGATCACTTGTGGCTTTTCTGAAGATTATTTTCTCATTTGATTTACTGGTTTTGGTATCACTGTAGCAATTTATTTTCATCAGGATAATGGAAACGGCTCGTTTTTAGACTTGGTAGCTGAAATTTATCTATCTAAAATCACACACAGAACGTCATGTTTGTGTGATGTGGAAAGCCTTTCAGTGGTTTTCTGTGGAACCTCTCCAGGCTGGTTAAAATACTTGGGCAGAGGAATACTGAGCAGCTGGGGGTAATTTTCTCTTAAAAGCATTATCATTCTTATCAGGACTACATGCCCTGGGAGCTTAAGTTAATGTTTTGATTTTGGTAGAGAGCAAATTGGGAAGAATTGAATTGCTGAAACAAGGGACAACAGTCTGACAAGAAGGTAAATCACCAAAACACAAATTACTGATGGAGCAGACCTATCAGGTCGCTTGATCTAAGTCCCTCATAATAAAATACTGTTCTCCACTGACCCTCTTGCTGTGCTTTGCTTTAGTCTGAACTGTTGTGAGGGATATTGCCCTACCTCTCCTCTCATTGCACAGTCTATAACAAACAGTTTTGTGTTCCCTTATCAGCCTGCTTATCTGGGAGCTCCTTCCAGGGCTGGCTGCATATCAGATACACCACCAAATTCTTTCAGGTACTGTGCTGCTGCTGTGCATTCAAAACTAGAAATCATATGGCTTAGGGATATTAGATGGAGTTTCTCCAGAGGGGGGATGTTTCCTTTCCTTCCCTCATCACTGACTTTTTTGGTCACCCATTCATCTAACCAATTGGCTCTCATAAATATTTTATCTCTGTAATATTTCTTCAGCATGTATTTGGAGCTGCAAACAGGGCAAGTTATAAACATGGTTTATAATGTATTATTACACGTTGATGATTTAAGCTGAGATGAAATACAGACTTTCAAAGTTTTGTTTTTCTGTCTTCTCAGATGTTAATGGTGAGTGAGGACATGGAACAAACAGAAAGTAGGTAACAGTTTACTGAGATAATGCAAGACTGGAAACAATGACATCATCATCTTCACATGAAGAATGTTCCTTTAATTTGTTCTTGAAAGTCTCAAAAAACTTGTGTTCCATGCTAGATCACTCTCTTGATTCCTGATATACAGAAGCAGTCTTACAATTTCTCATGGCCACATGGCTGGAGCCTCTTTCCTGGGGCAGGATCTTCATGACAGTAACTGTGCACTTTGGTAGCCTTGACCTGGAGGAATCAATCCAGCAGGGCTACGGCCTGAAATCTTTAGAGAACCACAAATAGAGTAAAACCCACCCTTACATGTCTTAAAAGGGGTTCTACTAGGAATGTAATTCTTGGATAAAGGTTAATGTACTAGTTTAAACTTAATATATCTCAAACATGCTTTACATTTATGTGATCACCTTCTTCTCTGTTGATACAGCCCTGGAGATTGTCTTAACTTGCAAGCAGTATTCAATTACTGCTGAAGCAATTAGCTGATCTGGAATTAATTTCTCCTTCAAGCCACCAGTCCTGATTTCTGAGTAAGGAAATACCATTACAGATGCTGCCACACCTTATTTATGTTTATATCTTTACAGAGGAGAAAAGGACGGAGTTTGTTCTGGAGCTGGAAGTTTCCTGGAGTTTTGCAGAAAGGAGAGCCTTGACAATCCATCCGATGGATACAGAGGAATAAATGTGAAGTAAGCAAATAAGCAGGTCAGCTGCAGGAGTTTCACAACTTTAAATACAATTTGCTGATTTGGTATCAAGCCTGCCTGTTCCCTCGAGAGCCTGCAGGCACCTGGCTTCTGTGAGAAGGGAATTCTACTGCTGCTTGGCATTTAACAATCCAGTCACTGAAATGTACTTCGGAATGCTGACAAACTGTTTCCTAACAGTGTGTGACGATCCTTAGTTTTAATTTCAAACCCTCAAACACCTACTCTCTGAAACACTGAAATATTACACAGAACTCATTGCTGCAAAGCAATGCAACTTCACTTTTTATCTCCTGCATTCAGGCTTCATCATGTCTAACGATGGCTGGACCAGAGGTCAGGCTCTGACCCCAGACATTCCATCTCCTTTTGTCAGGAGTTAGGGCAATTAAGTGCCCTCTTCTCCTTCCCATCTATAATGATGCCGTTGGTGCAATTTACCCCTTCCTGCTAAGTTGTGCCACTGTTTCCGTCACAGCCACGCTCTGTCTTGTACATCAGGGCAGAGCTGTCTGCTTATTAAAAGGGCTCATACCAATGCAGGCATAACAAAGTCATTATTATTTAAATCGACCACCTGAGAGTTCAGACCTCTGAGCTGTAGAATTTTAGACAAAATTTTAGGTGTAAAATTAAACAATGTGGATGGTCCATGAGTAATAAATATAATTAATCCAGCCAGGGAAACACAAAGGGAAAATAGATGCTTCAGGAGACCTCCCTGCTTGGTTCTGGGGTTGATAAAGTAGAATTTTTATGATGGAAATAAAATGGCAATGAAAATATAGTTTAAGATCGGTGATATTGTAAATCTTGTGATTAGAAATATTATCATATACTTTCCCAACTATGAAAATTTTATTACTTATTTAATCAAATAAATCAACTCAATAAATTCTGCTATTTGCCACTTTTTCATCCCTTTCACTGAAAAATCCTGCATGGTTTATAAAAAACCCCTGTGACAACAACGTTCTGGGTGAAAAGTGAAAGCAGGACTTCTCCCATGGGAGCAACTCATCTAGCAAACATCCTGAACTTGTGTAAACAGAGCTATATAATATAAAAAAATGTTAAAAAAGGATATTTATAAGAAGGCAAACCCTGATCCCACTCTTACACCTTCAGCATCTTCCTGTATATCACCTCCACAAATTTCTCTCTTCACTTCTAGTTAGTTTTCCTCTACTCAGTTTTAAATCTCTGACTATTATCCCCAACTATTTGTCCTACTTGCAGATGAAGTACAAGGTGGGTCACTAAAATGGAGTTCCTCATTTTCTTTCCCAACCCTTCTCGCTATGACAGGCAGAATTTAATATCTTTTTAGCAACCACATTAACAGGGGAAAATTATGGCTTCTTGGGAAGAAGCTACTCTTTTGTGCTAGGTTTTAACTATAACTATTGCTCTTTCTCAGATGGTGCTGACATGAAACACTTTTCCAAGGCTTCATCATTTTAAAAAAGCTGTTTCAGAGAGATTTCCTGAATATTATAAAATAACAATAATGAAAGAAAGGTGATCACCCTTCTTATTTATTCTAGTACTGCCTCTGTAAATCACACACTTCAGCTACAAAGAATGTCCCCAAAAAGAGAGGGTAGCTCTTAAAATTGTCTACAATATTAGAGGTGAAGAAAAAAAAGCCTGAATTATCTCTTTATCCTTCTAAAATTTTCCATGAGACACTGCATCACTTATCTTTTCATGGCAGGAGTGACACAGCATCTGCAAGCAGTAACCACACCAAAATTCCTGGTAGCAAAGAACTTACATGGCAACACACACAACCACAATATCTCAACACATATTGCTTTAAAAACACTACTGGGCCCTTCATAAGCACTTACACTTTTTGTAAATGCATGAAAATGTGATACTTTTAATACCATTTTTACAGCGCAGGATTTCTGAGGCAGTCGTGAAAACCGTACTACATGAATTTAACGTTTTTTTAATTGGTAGCAAAATGAGTTTTTCTTTTGAACTGTGTGAGAAGCATGAGCAAAACCAACACAGTGCAATGGGTATGGTGTGCAGGCCATTACTCTGCAGTCAAATTCAAAACACTTGTATCAATCCAATCACTGAAAAAAAATGTGAATGATCTGATATCTAAGACATATTAATCATGTATTATTTCCTTGCAATCATACATACAAAAACCTAGGGCAATGGTGAAATCCACACTTACATTTAAATTTTTTTTAAAAAAGAAATTATCTTTCTGTTGAAACTTGAGAAGTCAAAATGTTTATGGTTTAAAAATAAGCTTACTTTGTAATACAAGAGTCTTCTAATGTCGAATATGGAATATCCAAATATTCCAAATAACCAAATCACAGAGGCTGATATGCAGAAGAAGTAGCTAACATAATTTATTTTTAGCTTGTGTCCTCTCCCCTGGCATTCTTCGAAGTCTGTAGTTTTACTGAACGTGGCTACTCCTAGGATGAGATCAGCATTAAATAAAATTGAACTGTATTGTATCAGAGAGCACAGGAGAGGTGAAAACACCCCGTGCCCCCACCCCCCGTCAGCAGAGTTTGCCCATTCCTTTGATTGGGGTCATGATCTAACAGGAATGTCCTTAAGCACATATTTATAACTTTTCTGTAGAGTGACACATTTAAACCAATATTTACCTACTGCTCTAAATCTGGGCTGTGTGCACTTCCAAGAAGACATAATGCAAACTGTTCTTTAATTTTATGCAGGCACACAACAGTATTTGCTCAATTTCAGTCCTAAGAAAACATCCTTCTTCAGATGTTACATCTCAGGCTGCAAGATCACAGACTACATGCCATTTCTTTGAGTCTGGAGTATAATTAGAGGACAATTAAATTTCTGGAAACTCACAGATCTACTGTTTTGTTTGTTTTGGATTTTTTTTTGTAAAAAAGGATATATGAAGTGTTTTAACAGAAGTTCTTCATTTTCCAACGTACACTGCAACTTGTTCCCTGCTTTTTTTCACCTAGGGGGTTAAAACCTATTGATAGCAAGAGAAGGGACATAAGAGCAAATTTTGCTCCAGGGAGACTTGGACTTTCTGAATGAACTTAATTCCCTTTTGTCCTCAGCTAATAATGACAAATCAAACAAAAAGGGGGAAAAAAAATCTATGCACATTAGTTCCTGCCAAACTGTGCAAGAACAATGATGTAAAATAGTTTGGATCCCTCAGGAAAACCTGTTAGATCATTTGTTTCTTTCTTCCACCTGGTGCAGGTTCATCTCTTTCAACTTTTTTCAGAGCTGCTGCACAATCCAGTTTCAAGGAACTCAAGTCAAAGTGTTGATCCCACTTTTCAGAAGCTATCTAACACTTCTGTAGCATTCCCAGAATAACCCAGCTTTATTGTTGCCACACGAGGAATGGGGAATAGGAGCTGCATCTGTAATAATGAATGTGCAGCACGTGACTTCTGTGCAATCTAACCCCAAACTAACATCAGCTGGAGTCAGACACTTTGGAAACAGGAAAAAGAGAGAAAAAACCACACCAAACCAGGAAGAAGGAGCAGTTGATGTGACTGTCAAAAGCAGAAGTGAGAAATAAAGATTCACGCTGTGGTGGATGCGTCAAAACTGTGAATGGATTAAGATAAATCTGTCCTCTGTACAGGGGTCTGTGAAGGATGAACTAGGAAAGAAAGCAGGGACAAGGGACAAGAAACCAGAATAGAGGAGGTCCTGACCTAGCAACACCCAAATCAACACAAAATCAGGAGAGGGAAGAACCTGAGGAAAACTCAAGAACCCAGACGCCTGTGATGGTGACCTGGCACCACCCTGCCTGTGCTTTGGAGTTCCTCAGTAAGTGCAACCATTTGCCCTCTCCGTGGGGATTCCCTTGTTCCCTTTAACATCAGCTGTGAGCAGACCACGTTTCTGCAGAAATACCAGCCTACCCTGAGGAGAGTTAGCAGCCCTCAGCTGTTGGACAACAGTGCAAGGGCCAAATTTTCCTCTGAGATACAGATTCAGAGCAGAGAGGATCTAAGATACACATTTAATATCACTTATGTAGCTGACATGTCCTGCAAAGTTCTAATTAGTCCTCATTTGCTGTTCTCCCAGCTCATGGTCAGATTTGTTGGAACTTCTGCAAAGCAATTCTACAAAAGGGTGACAAAGCGATGGGTTCATTCACAATAACAGACACTGCCAAATGAAGAAGGATCCTGAAACATCTCTTAGTATCTCAGAATGGCAAATGAGTGAGACACGGGTCAATTGGTTTCACAGCTATATCCTCCCATAAAACATTGGCAAAAAAAATCACTCTAAGCCTGTGAAGATGTATTTAAACCCTTGCAAGTAAGCTGAAACCAGGACAGTATCACATATGGCAAAAGTTAAATAAATGGGCTGTCTTCTCACAGGAAATTACACTGTTCACCATCAAGCAGGATGTTAAGGAATACGAGCTTCTCCCCTGCAGAGGGATAATGAACCCCTATCATTCCATTTATCATAGCGAAGAATCACCTAAAAAAGTAAGTTACTCTGCAGGTGTGCTCCTCTCTCCAGATCTGCACACAATATCAGAGCTCACTGGCACACGTTTTCAGTTTCAATGGGATCAGAGTACAGATAACAGATATTCTTCTAATATATTAAATCTATCAACTGTCATTTCCCACTTACCGACACAACCTTATAAAGAAGAGAAGTATTTTATAACTTTAAGAAATATAAAACTCATAGCTTGCTTCCCGCAAAGGCCATTTCCTACCTGAAGGAGGAGGTCAGAAGCTGGTTTGACTTTCTGCTGGAAAAGCACACTTAAAGTCCGATTCTGTTGTTCCAGATCAAAAACTCTCATTTTCAGCTTTATACATTCCTCCCTCAGACCCTGCAGCACAAGGGAAAACAGTAAGATTAGAAAGCAGGTAAGAGAAGCACTTAAAAAGCTCTAAGTAATGTCAGATACTAAGAAGAAATAAATACACAACTTCTAAAGTAGTATAAATTGGAAAAGTGTGCTACTTAATTTTCTCTGGTTGTTTGATCACCCATTATAACAATAAAGAAAATCTGGTAATGACAGTCACTACCTGGCACCTCCTTTCAGAGTTTTCTGTTAGTATAAAAATGACTTTGCTAGTGATGTGTTCCCTTTTGCAGCCGACACAAAGCAGAATGCAGCAACTAATATAAGAATATTGTAATAAGCATAAGCTAAGTAAAAAGCAGAAGCTATACCAAACCAGGCAGAAGTTCAAAGTGGCACTGTGCCTTCAAGGTACTCTTCTGAAATCTGATCCCCTCCTTGCTTTTTCTGGAACAACCAAGTCAGCATGGCTGTGCCTGATGTGGATGGGCTGTGTCTTCCCAGACACCCCTGGGTGTGCCCAGGTGGGCAAGAAAGCCAGGGGCATCCTGGCTGTATGAAAATGGTGTGGTCAGCAGGACCAGGGCAGTGATTGTCCCTCTGTACTGGGCACTGGTGAGACCACACCTCGAGTCCTCTCTCCAGTTCTGGGCCTGTCACTAAAAAAGATATTGAGGGGCTGGAGCATGTCCAGAGAAGGGAACAGAGCTGGGGAAGAGTCTGAGGCACAAATCTGATGAGGAGCAGCTGAGGGAGCTGGGAGTGTTTGGCCTGGAAAAAAAAGAGGCTCTTTACACTCTACAACTCCCTGAAAGGAGGTTCTGGCCAGATGGGGGTTGGCCTCTTCTCCCAAGCAGCAACTGATAGGAAATGGCCTCTGGAATGGCCTCCAGGAGAGGTTTAGGTTATGTAATATGAAAAATTTCTTATGGAAAGAGTTGTCAAAGCATTGGAACAGGTGGTGGAGTCATCATCCCTGGAGGGATTTAAAAGCTGTGTAGATGTGCTCCCTGGGGACATGGCTTGGTGGGCTTGGCAGCACTGGGTTAATGGCTGGACTCAATGATCTTAAAGGACCTTTCCCATAAAAGCAATTCTATGATTCTACGGAAAAACCTTAAAATTGGGCATTAGAAGCAGAGGTGGAGTGTAAAACCATTAAAGCCACTAATGGCTTTCAGATACAGGTAATTATCTATCTATCTATCTATCTATCTATCTATCTATCTATCTATCTATCTATCCATCTATCTGTCTAATCTCTGTCTATCTATCTTCAGTGTAAAACCTGCTTTTCCTGGTCACTTGAAGAAATACAGGATTCTATTAGAGAGAGAATTTTGGAGACAGAGCAGAATCTGTCACTCAGCTTTTCAGCATATTTTGTGCAGCAGTCCAATTTGAGGTATGAGAGCTTCATAAACCAGGAAAAGCAGTCTCCAAACAAAGCTTACCTATAAAAATAGTAAGCTGCAGCCATATCTCCATCAGTTTGTTTGTTTTTTTAATTTACGTGTCCAAAATACTCACCCTTATTTAAATTTAGGACATTTGCTGCCCTGTGGTGTTGCCTAGCTCATATTACTTTCCACCATATGAAGGTGGAGAAACAGGCCTCAGCACCACCATATGCTGTTCTGTCAATGCCATTAACAACATGATGACCTGGCTTTATGAGAAAACAACTCAGAGGGGGAAACTGTAGTCAGATGTAGCTTAAATTCTTGCCTACAGTTGCTCTAGTCTCTGCTGTAACCAGCACTGAGGTTAGGAGAGGTGAACACAAAATAAAATACGTTCATCTTGAGACTCCTGGAAAATTGTAAACGTCTTTTTATGCATATGTATCAGATTTTATGAATACTGGATGAATGCCATTATTTTCTCCTGATGGTTTTATAACATTTGTTTTAGGTGGCTGTCAAGTGGCTGTTCAATTGAAATTGCTAGAGCCTTCCAACACGACCCTCAAAAAATCTTGAGGCTGATGATTTCTAAAGCCCTGAAGCTTTGTTTCCTGTCAGTGAGACCTCTTATCCCTGGTCTTGCACAAGGCAATCTCTGTTAGGAATAGAGATTGCAAGCACCAAGACCCATCATTATCTGTCTTTCACAAATCAGAGAATTTAAAACCGAGCCTTGGCTGTTACAACAGTGCTTAACATTTCAGCACTACTAAGGGCACTGAACAGGAAAAATGATTCACAGAAACTAACAGTGTAGAAAAAAATTAAATCTTAGCAAGGCCTCTGCTCAAAACCTTCCTATCTTACAGTTTTAAAACCGTAAGATTTATGTTTCAAACTTTAGAATTTCTGTAAAAAAGTGAAATATAAGATAGTAGATTAGCCACCCAGATGCTATAAACCCTGCCAATGGTAATGCCACACATAGCCCAGAGGAGAAATGAGACACATAAAGGTAGCAGTATTCTGGTAAAATAAAGTCTGAGTTTAGAAACTTGAAGTCCTAAAATTACCAATTAATACAACTATCAAATGTCCAAAGCATATAATTCCTCTCCTGTGGGCAAAACAACCAGCTATTAAGGTAGCAATCTCCCAAATATTTAAAGTACTCCTAGGGTTTCACTGTAGTAATATCTGAGCATCTCTGTAGTCTTGCTTTATCTCTTCAGAGTGAACCAGATTCACTCTTCTCCAAAATGGGATCCAATGCCCTCCAGAAAAACACTGCTCTCCCTCTGAACATGCTTCTTCTGCTTTAATTAACACTTAATTCACTTCTTTTTTATTTAATTGATGAAAATGGAGAAGAAATAACTTTCATATAGAACCCAGAGTAAAAAGAGTAAACTCCTGAATACACTCCTACGGAGGAGATTACTATGCAAAAAGTAGATACACAGAGTCACAAAATTATTTAATTAAATGGTTTAACTCAAATTTCAAACTGCTGATCCAGGTCTTACATGGAAAAAGAAAAAAAAAAATCTAGTTCTCAGCACTCCAATCAGCTGATGTTATACAGGAATTCTTTGCGTGGAAGGAGAAAGAATGGACGTTTTCAGTATCATTGCATACAGGTTTGCCTCAATTAATTTTGTTGGATGTCTGACTTCTTAAATGTCCTAGAGGCAAAATTTTCTATTAGTAAGGGGTAGAAAATCCATAGAATTTTGCTACATAAAATTGTGAAATTATTTTGTGCGGCTAACTCAGCACAAATTCAATTTAACTTAGTTTCTCCATAGTCACATCAAAAAAAATTTCTCTCATGTTAGAGAAATTCTATAAGTATTGTAACAAATTACACACTTGAAAAGTGAACGTTTAAGACTGTAATTCCATTTCAAGGATTCAGTGACATTGATAAATCACTCAAGCTTTGCTCACTCAATTTGTGTCACCAGAATCTCTCAGTGGGATCACAGTCTTTCCACATCCCGGTGAGTACACAGCGCTTTACATTACAGCATGTACTTAATTTAGGCAAAAATTAGTCCTTGAGGGATGATTTCAAATTCACAGCAAAGCCTACGCAGTGTGTGCTACTGTACAAAATCACTCTCCTCCCTTTTGTGAAAGCTCTCAGCTTTTCTTCACGCCTTGCCCTGCTCCAGAGGTGTGTTATCTCTCTGTGCCATGACTGACTCTGTCTTGCTGCTCAGCTGCATGATGGTAGATTTATCTGTTTACCAGGTACTATTTGGGTTCTGATATCTACCCTTTGGGGAATGGTGTGAGGAGTGCAATTTCCTCTTTATTGTATGCCATTGTGTTCCTGTCGTTTCTTATAAAAGGACTTGTATGAACGGCGTCAGGAGCACTATAACAGTTAATATTCATTAGCATTTAGAAAAGTAACCTCTTTCCTCTTTCTATGGATATTAAATTAGCTGTTATTACTGAGTAATAGGTAAGCAGCTGTTAAATCCCATCAACCCTAAGTAAATCACTTTATTAAATGTATTCGGGTCTGTTTTTATTGTATCCTTAGGAACTCCTTGGTTCCTATGGGTTTGGAAGGATTAATTACTGAGGAAGTATGTAGTCATCAAAATGTCTGACACCTTTGCAAAGGGAATCAGGAAGCTCCTCTCTCCATTTGGGAAACAATCATAATATTCCCAAACTAGAGATTAATATATTGAGAATATATATTGAGATTAACCCTCTGGTGAGTATTTCACCACATATGGTTTTATAATACAAAATGTGTATGAGGTTTTTGTGTATATTAATGTGAGGAAATACCTCCATTTCCATTTAGACTGTATTGAAACACAGATTTGGGATTTTTTAGAAAATACCTGAAGTTATAATTCTAGAAGGTGTCACAGCAATACCTCTGCAGTCCTCTGATGATGCACAGACCCTACTCCTACATGTATACAGAGAAACACAGCACAGAGAGCAGCAGGGCAAACCTCCTGGATGTCAGGGCTGGCACAAATCACCTCTGAGATGCAACACTTCCAATGGCTGGAAGGCAGCATCCCTCTTCCAGAGCACAAGCCTTTGTTGTGGATCTAAAAATCATGGGATGAACAATGATACATTCAGCCCTTCCTGTCCCCTCTGTCCCCCTCTTCCCTTTGCAGGGAGCAGTCTGAATGACATCCTGCTGGGCAGAGTGATGGCCATAAGGGAGGCTTTGGAGCTGGTCCTCACAAACTGTTTGCATCTAGAAAGCTTTGGGTGCATGGCAGAGGTTTTTGATTATTTTAACTTGGCGTTTGTTGCTGCATTTTAAGAACGTTATTACTTGTCCTGTCATTAAGTGTAGACAAAACAGTTTATATTCTTCTTTGCACTATCTGCTTTAAAAGACTGCATTTATGTCTCTTTCCGAATCATCTTTTTAAAACTAAATGATCCAAAGCATTTTAATAATGCCACATCCATCAGATGGTCTAGACCTCTCAAAGGATCATTCCATGAATATTGAAGCGCTCACAGCTTATTGTTATACATCTTTATATTTTGTTTGTCTTTCCTTCTTTCTCCCCCTGACAAAATGAAATCATGGAATCACGTTGAACTCAAAGACCACTTCAGAAAACCAGAACCTCAGACATGACCTGATGCAGAACAGATCTTTGTAGAAGCCAAAGTGAATCTTTTCACTGTGCCAGGTTTGCAATTACCCTACAATAATTGTTCCTGTGCAATACTTCCCCTGCTTACTGAATGTGTGAACGTAGTTTAGAAAATGTATACTATTTACGAATATATATATCTCTATATCAATTTATATGTATATACATCTCAAATAAACAGTGAACATCTTCAAGCTTTAAGCTACACCAAAATACCCAAATCACAACTTACCTTTTGAGTAAGTAGAGCCTGAACAACCTGGTTAGCAACCTGAAAGAAAAAAAGTAAAAAAAAAAATTAAGTTGTTATCATGTGTGTATATGCATAAAAAGACCTTCTTTTGTGGCCTGTCCTGGTTCCAGCTGGGGCAGGGTTAATTTCCCATCAGTAGCTGTTGCGGAGCTGTGTTTTGGATTTGGAAAGAGAAAGGTGTGGATAACACGCTGATGTTTTGGTTTTTTGCTAAGTTCTGTTTATCCTAAGTCAAGGACCATTTTTGATCTTGCCTCATGCTCTGCCAGTGAGGATGTTCACAAAAGAAACTGGGAGGGAACATTGCTGGGACAGGTGACCTGAACTGGCCAAAGGGAAATTCCAAACCACAGAACGTCATGCCCAGGATATAAACTGGGGCAGTTACCAGAAAGGAAACTGGTTTTATCTCAACATACAAGTTTTATGCTGATTCTCCTCCCCTTTCCATCGGGGTTGAGCAAGTGCTGCGTAGTGTTTTATCTCCATCTGGGCTTAAAACCATGACAGTCCTTTCTTGGCACCCAATGTGAGGCGCAAAGGGTTAAGGACAGATCCGACCAGAGTGTGCTAAAAGATTGTTATAAACATTCACTGTACTGGTTTCCCAGCTACCAGTGGCTTTGCACTCCACTTTCCAGCTACAACCACCACCAATTCTAGCATTTTCATTACTTACTAGTATTTTAATCAGATAATCCTAGTAAGAATACATGAAATTCACATCAGCTACTTCTGTGCTAGTCCTCATTATAAGCAAATGTGCATTTTATCAATTGCAGTGTGACAGGAGGGGCATTTGGTTAACTTCTGTCATCTCTCCTTTGCAGTAGATTAAACTTTCACAGCTCTAAATGCGGCTGGTGTGCATCAGCATGGATTGACTGCATTCACTAGAGCAGACTTTTACCAAGGATGGAGGCCTCAATGTTTTCATGAAGTTTAATTGTTTCTTGATTAAATATTGACGAAATGGTACATCTATCATGACAGGCAGAAACCATAAAGTGCCACAGAAAATTAAAGTACCTACTGTCATCGAAATGTGGTTGGAAGGCATTCGCCCCACATAGCACAATTGACTTGAATGAGATTACACACCATTGATTAGCAGAACTATACATTCAACAGGGAATTTTTGAAGTTACTTATTTTATACATCCTTTCTAATTTATATTTACCAGCAAGGACAGGGGCAGTGAGGTGGAAGAAGGAGGGAGAGAAAGAGAGACTGAGGTAAGATTTTCAGTTAATGCAGTCTAACTTGAAGGTTCAACACCATATATGCACATCTTATCACACATTGTGCTTATACTTTTGCTCCTGCATTTAGGCAGAGCAAGTAGAGATGTCTCTCTTCGAGAAAAGATTTTTTTAATTTGTTTTTGGGTTTACAGAAATTATATTAAAATTTATGCAGGTATCACTAAATAATCTGCATTGATTCTTGTTACTCTTGGCAAATTAAATAAAACCCCCACCACCACTGATGTGAACTCAGTGAGGAAAAGAGAGCTGCAGCAGCTAATTCACTTCTGTAAATAATTTAGTCTGCTAGATCCAAAAGTTACACTTGATTCATGCTCATAAAATTGCCTAGTATGGAATGTTTTTTCCAAACGGGTCCCTAACTTCAGGCAGCCTGTGGAACAACGCTCCAAAAGAATAGCTCTGTACGTGATTTAACAGAGGACACAGACTAATATTAGAACAGCAATAACCAACAGAAGTAAACATGCTAGGGTTCTGAAAGCCCATGTGCCTCGCCCTGCAGGCTCTCAGGCTCTCCATCCGACACTGCTCCTTCTGGCACGTACTTTAAGGTCTGTTTGCTCTACCTGAAAATTGAACAAACCATGGCGAATACATTATTCCTTTACTTTCTGACATGGAGTTACTTTACCAAGGAAGAACTAAAAGGTTCTTTGAAGTGTGCACCAGTCACTCACAACGGCATAGCCTTCAAAATGACTCCTACAGCTTTACATATTGTACAGAGGAGTGTAAATGGCATAATATTCCAAATGGGAAAAAACTGAACCTGCTGATGCATATTTGACAAATTTTCCAGCTTTTGAGTGAAGATAGGTATCCAAATGGAAGTTCCTGCCAGTGATCCATCGCTCCCATGGAACTCAATCAGAAAGATATGTAGCCAGGTTCTTTAGATAATGTGGTTATTTTTTTCTATTATCTAGCATCTTGGCAAACTGTGTTGTTATTACCATTCAAGATTTTCAGGTCTGTATTTTTGGTACTCAGCAGGAACAGAGGTGGGAAGCCTTCAGTGAAGTGTTCTGCAGTTACTAAAATTAATTTAGCACTCAATAAGTGGAATCATAGCCAAATGTTTGCATTTCAAATGAGGTTGCCATTCCACTCCTACAGCAGATGAAAATGGGCTGCTAAACTCAAAAATCTACTTCATTTTAACTTACAGGTATCAGGAGACACCATGGATGTGAATGAACAACATGAACCAGTTCCACAAAACTGACAGTCACAACTACCAAAAACTGTGGAAACTGAGACCACTGAAGGCAGAGGAATTGACTTCTGAGATTCAAAAAATGTGAAAATGTGAAGTTCCCACTTATATGAGGCATAACTGTGGCTCAATCCCAGTAAAAATCAGGCTGTAACATTACTTGACCTGGGATAACTGCAGTTAATCAAGGTGAAACAAGGAATAGAACAGAGCTGGCTGGTCCCTTGGTTCTGCAGAAGGTGACACTTTGTTTTCACACTGTCTGCCTTTCCCTTGAACTTAATAGCCAAGATCTTTAGGAGATGTTTCCTTTTCTGGATTGCAATAAAAGATAAAAGATCCAGCTTCACTTTTTCCTTAGGCAATTATGTTTACAAATATATGTCCTAAAATGGTCTTAATAGAAAAGGTATAAAGGAATGAATCAAAGAAAAGAGACCCTAAAGCAACATCTGTTATGCCTCTTACAAGTACTGAGATTTTTACACAGCTGCCTTTAATGTATGATTCCATATGCACAAAGACATTTCAAGTGTGCTAAAATAAAAGATTTATCTTTTATTCAAATCTTAAAAACAGAATGCCTTTTTTTTAAGATAACTCTGCATTTTTGATCAGTTAATTCTTAAAACATCAGCAAAAATATCAACTACCCTAAGTTGCATAATTTCCTGCATGTGAATATGGTGAAGCTTGACAGAAATCTCAGTTGGCACAGTGATGTGAATAACCATGACATTGCCACCTACCAATAAACTGACAGCTGAATTCCACAATAGGAAACTGGGATTGAGCATGTTAACCTCAAAGCCCAAAGGTATAGGAAGACAATCCTGGGTTTTGCATTAAATTTTTCAGCAACAGAAAGATACATTTATGGAGCATGTCTGAAATTAAATAAGCTCCTTTCTTATTTATCAAGTACTGGAACATTTCAATGACATCTTCTTCCAAATACTGTTCTAAGTATTTTACATTTACACTTCAGAGATGAACAATTATTTTAAAACCAGTGAATAACTGTTAAAATTCATAAAGGACTCTGCTCAGCTTGACCCATATGCTTTTCAGATTTAATCTCCCTGAACATTTGAGTTTCATTGAATTTTACCATGAAAATGATTACAGAGCATGCATTTTTATGTCACAGTTGCAGGCATTCATACAATATTAAATGTAGGGCATTACATGAATGAAAAGCACTATGTAAAATAACTGATTTAAAAAAAAGAAAAATGACAAAAAACAATGGCAAGCACAGCTTTAAAAACCAGCTCTGGTATCTCTTTGCTACAGACAGACAGAAAAATCACAGTGGCTATTTTTACTTCCTTCATATTCAGTTTAATGGCCACCAACACCTGAGCAGAGGGCACCCTGTGCATAGCAGTGTCCTTATCGCTTTGCTGTGCCCCCGAGGGACCACGCAGGTCACACTGCCAGGGTGGCTGGGTTAAATGGTGCCTGAGTGCCCTGAGCAGAGTTTGCCTGTGCCCAGGGGAGAGAAGCTACAATTTGGGGTTGCTGAGTGATGGGTGAAAGATGGCAGCGTTCTCTCAATAGTTATCAAATGATGTTCCCAGCCTCCAGGGCCTGTCAAGCCTCCCAGGCATGGAACAGCCAGAATGGCCAGGTGGTAGCTTGGGAGAGAAGCATTCCTTGTGCATCAGCCCAGGGGAAGTTCATTGCACTCACAGCTAATCTGACTGCAGAGGCAAAATTAAAATCATAGTTGTAGTAGGCACTCACATGTTTTGTTGGCAGCTTCGGCTGTGTCAGGTTTGGTGTGATCACAGCCCTGTGTTCCCAGGAACAGCTCTGTTCCTCACTTTCCTCACTCCAAAGCTGCCAGGTGCCCCTGAGGCAAAGTGGGGCTGCAGCACAGACAGACACACGGCTGCTCCTAAAATACATCTGCTCCTAAAAACACTGAGCAAGTTCTGAGGACCAGACTGGGGATGGGCTGAAGAAATTCTCACTTTCGAGAAGAGGAGCTGGTGTAAGATGAGTTATGAACAGAGCGAGCATCAGACTTAAAGCCTTAAAGAAAATCAATTTTTCAGTGGAAATATTTTTAAATATTTTTAGGGTTTTTTTAAATCTTTATGGAAAGCACTTTATTTGCTTAAGATTTTCAGTAACAATCCCTGTCTGGAAAGGACTTTTTGGTTATTAACTAATTAAATTTCTGTCTCATCTCCTATTCTCTTCATTGTTACTATAAAGAAAGAGGGTGAGAAGGTGTGATTACTTGTGCAGCTCCACCAAAGGACTGTGCTTAGGTGGGTGCTGACCCAGGACTCCTGCAGAGTTTGCAATTATTAAATATGGTTTTCTTGCCTCAGTCACTGGCAACATCTCAGTGACCAGAAGGCATTAGGTCCAAGCTTGTGTCAGCTCAAACAATGCTGGTTACAGTGCCTCTGCCAAAGCATTGTGAAACAGAGCACACAAAAAAAGAACAAGATAAACAAAAAATAAAACAGGGAAGCCCAAACCCACAGGTGGTGAGAAGCACTTTCTCCTGAAAAAGTTGACAGAATGGGAGAAGATGGATACAGCTGTGGTAATACAGAAGAACTGAAAATGTTGAAGATAATGAACTTCAGAGCATAGTTTGATGTAATTATATGATCTTTAGACTGAAACAGTGTGTGAAAAACAATCCTGGGTCAGAAATCCATCACGTCACTGCAAACAGAATAAAAGCATGTTTTCTGTCCTTATAATTTGCATGGAGTGTTTTGCTGAAATGGGCAGTTACAGTGCTTCACTCATTTCCAAAATTAATTAGGTAAGCAGATTTTGTCCTAGACAATCAGAAAATAATTTTAAGTCAGGCTCTGTAATTTAAACTGAAATTAGCAATTATATGGTCATTTCATCCTTATCACCAAGATACCCATACGTGGTTCAAGTGTGCACTGAAAGAGTAACTCGGACCAATGCAGACAAAGGCTCTGCTCATACCCCAGAGCCACAGAACGGGCAGAACACGACCCAGTGGGAAGGTGTATCCATAAATTCCCTGATAAAAACATGCCACAGTGGCAAAAGGGTGGATTTGCTGATGAAAATCTGCACTAAGCTGGAGGTTTCTTGTGCCAGAGCCGTATTGCTCATGCTTCTAACACTCCAGCAAATGCTGATTAAAAATTTATAAAGCTGGTGGGAAGACTGGAATTGTCATCTGCCCTGGGTGGTTTGCTTGCTCACGCACTCTTTTCTCCAAGGTACAGCTGGGGTTCTTCTTGTTTTGTTTGCATGTCAGCTAATTACTTATGCCACTACACAGCCTTATTATGGAATGGGTAAATGATTTCTACCAAGCAACTCTTCGAGCCACTAAGAGCTTTAAAACTGCTTTAAATTCTTAGGCATGTTGAAGAGCCTTATTTCAGGATAAATGGGAGGAATAAGTGAGCATCAGGATATGTGTGGAGAAAGCTCCATGCTATAGGAGATGGTAGACACTTCTGGAATGGAGGCATTGCCAGAATGCTCAGACAGTAAGTGAGGGAGGAATTATATTCTAGCTGTAACTGGAAGCTCTGATCTAGTCAACATCTAGAAAAAAACAGCATTAAAAGCTGTGTATGTAACCCTAAGGGCGAGCTGAGGGACTGAATTCCAGAGTTATGGAATGTTGGAAAGCTGGGGGACTCTTGAAGGGAGAAGCCACTGCCACACGTGTTCCACTTTACAGAAAAGGAGTGCACAGCACCTAACAGGCAAATTATAACTGCTCCTCCCCATGAAAGCAAACCAGTTCTATGTATTGGTCATAGGGATATCGACTTTTCAGTGAAGAGGTGTGGTCAAAGCAAGATTTATGGCAGAGGTCATGGAGGACAACACCTTTGACTGCCAGACACATGTTCTTGGAATTAATTGGAATGAGGTAATATGAAAATTGCAGAACAATGTCAACCTTCTAAGAGAGGGAGAGATTAATTTGTATTAATTTAATTATAGTAGCAGGTAAGAACAACCTTTTTATCTACCTTACCTCATCGAGACATCTTTCATACTGTTCTCTCTGATTTTCATTCTCCAGAGCCAGCGCTGAATTCTCTGCCTACAGTAAAATGGAATAAATAAGTAAATATGTAAATTTAGCAAAGGACATCTTTCACCACATGACGATTCATAAAAATTCTCAGGGGACTTACTTGCTGTACTTCTTCAAGATCCAGAATAAAATGCACCATACAATTTATTTTGCTGCAGGTTGGTGCTTTGAGTAAAACCAGAAGTGACATTCATTTATGAGATTATTCACACCATGCATTACAATTCAGAACAATATCATAGCAGATATTCCACGTGTGTCCACCATCTCATCTTGTCAGGTGCAATAGAGTTGGCAACGAAACACTGTAAAAGATATTGACATCTCTTCTCTTCCTCTCCCTTTTCTGTTTAGAGGGACCTTGCTACCTGAGAACCACTCGGATGCAAACAGAGGCAGCCTCTGTCACAGGGAAACCAAAGCCAATCTTATGTGAACTTTTAACTGTGGCAGCCCCTCCTAAGCCTGGTTTCTGCAGTGGGGAACCCCAGGGGCAGTGGTCATTCTGCAGCTCATTGGTGAATTACACCCTTTAACTGACCCAGATAAATTTAATAGTCTTTACTTACAAAAATAATCCTATTCTTTCAAGAGTGAGAGGTATTTTGCTAGATCTAAATGCAATCTTGAAGCCAGATTTCTTCTCTCTCACATACGTAATTCCAAATATGATAAAGTTTCCTGTATAGTAGGACCTTTCATCTGTCTTTAATTTCCATCACGCTCATATTTTTGCATTGTGAAAACTTCAGTGTAGCACAATCTGGTAAGTAAATCACAGTAAATCAAAGTATTTTTCTATATATATCTGTACTGACTTCAGGAATTCTTACAATATTGGAAAAGGAAAATCTCTAAAGTGTGATGCAGTTCCATCAGAGCAAGTTTCTACTAGTCTTCTCTTCAAAGGCTGAGAAACTAAAGCAATAGATATAAAAATCTATGAGTTAAAACTGGCTTTAGAAATCTCTCTGCCACTCATGCATAACTTCACATCACAAAACCATAACACCAAAATCAATCCGTTCCCATAATTACAACTATTATGCAATTTACAGTACTTGCATTACTTTAACCTTCTGTCAACCTATGAAACTTAAATAAATGCTGTTTCAAAGGAAACCACAAAGTTTTTTGTGGTTACACAAAACAACAGTGATAAATATAGTTAACATTTGTAGTTTTAAAGGAAAATTAATGTCATGTGCTGTATGGAAAGACTTTGTGGAAAAATGCACAGTTCCCTCTTCCTTGTTAAAAAAAGTCAATGAATCAACAAAATAAGAATCCCAAAGCCTATTAAATTGATTCATTAATAAAAATTTCAAATTCAGCTGAATCATAAAAGTACGGCTGGGAAGCAAAAGCAAACATAGACTATTATCCAGCATCTTGAAAGAGATTGAAGAGTAAAAGTGTGGTAAGAAACAAGGGCATATAGAGTTTACTTATTTAAAAGTCTAAATAAGCAACTGTACAGAATCTGTGCTTTATCTCCAGGGTACAATTAAAGCCAGCAAAGGTGGTAAAATGCTCTGCATCATATTTTCCCAATGTCACCTATGAATGGGTTCAACATATGGCTATAAAAAGTCTATGGGTGATCCTGCAGAGAGCACTGTGAGATGAGGCAGCAAAAAGCAGCAGATGCAGAACTAGCAAAGTAGAAGAAGAAGAAGCTGCAAAAGCAAAAGCAGCAGTAAGAAATCAGAAGCTGGAGGGTAAATAGTCCTCCAGACTGAAGAGGCCACAGTTTGCTTTTACAGACACATTCTTGCAGATTGATAAAATAAAGAGATGTTCGTTACATAAAAATATATTTCTGAGTTAAAGATTTTCAGAGGTTTTCTCTACGAATATCCCCCTAAAATGCCATCCAAAAGAAATTCTTACTGTTTTGAAGCAATCACTAAAGGATTAGTCTGCACAGACTTTCACTCACACATATTGGTATACTTATGGATTTAGTTTTTAATTTTCATTTTCATTAACATAAAAATACTTCCTATGATTTTATCCTAAAATACTTTGGGCAGATTGCTTCCACACAGAAATGTGTAAAAGAACTACAGCATACACTTGTACTGAAATATATGATATATATTGTAATACACTTGTGTATGAAATACCCAGAGAGCTCCCCATGCTTCTCTTACTCCATATTTTGGAATGCTGTAAAATGGAATGCTAAATCTTCTTGGATCTGTTCACAGAATCTCTGATTTCAGCGAGCTATTCCATTACAAACAGGCCACCAAAATTAGGAAATCTAAACTTGACAGTATTATAAATAATCACTACATTTCAGCTCTTATCAACCCACAGTGGAAACATCTGTATAATAAAACCTATTCTCCCACCACTGGTTTTAAAATTGTAGTGAAAGGATGTAAAGCTGGCAATGTTAGCTTGACTTTTGTGCTTCTCGATTGCCAAGCAAATCAAGCCTATTTATTTGGCATTTTTGTAATGAGGACTAGACTAGAAGGGAACACTTGACTGACTTTGCTTTAGAATCTGTGCCAGTTCCCACAACGTGGGAAAACCAGTACTTGATATACTAAATCACTCTACATTGCAACCAAATACTTGATAATAATCCTCATTCCCCTGAAAGTATTCATTTGGAAAATTTGTAATAGCACTTACGGTCTCAAAACCCTGCCTCCTAATCCAAACCTCCATTTATTTAACAGAAATCACTGGGTTTGGATGTTATTGTAAGGCTGCTCAATTTTTGCTCCGAAGGATCTGCCTGCCTCTCGTATTGTATATTCTGGGCATCCTTTGCCAGTTAAGCAAAGTACATCTCCTTGAGGCAAGCTGCTATTAAATTTATTTCCATTTTTATTTCCAGGCCACACTTAGAGAAAGCTAAGCTGCAGTAAGAAGCCCCTCTCGCTTCTCACAGCTGGAGAGCTTTTGCACTCTTGCAGGCACTCGGGGGCAGTGACAGCTCTGACCCCAGTGCAGCCACTAATCCCATCCATGACCTGGCAGGGGACTGTGCAGGGAAAACAGAGCTTGCTGAGAACAAGCAACTGAGAGTCCCAGGAACAGCACTTCCTGAGAGAGCCACTATTTCTATAGAGATTTCTAGTTTTGGGCACAGCTGTCCTCTAGGAATTGATGTATATTTTATGTTACACACAGAAATGAACAATGGTTCTCTGTCCCTCAGCCTTGCTAACACTAAAAGTGATGCAGCCCAGCAGACACAGAAGACTCAGCGCCTGCCACCAGCACCTCAGGCACACTCATCTTCTCCAGGGAGGATAGATCTCAAAGCACAGCAGCACTCAGTTAGCCAAAAGTAACTGTGGCATAACTTCCCCCTAGATGAAACATCAGTGCATTTTGGCTTTGGATCATTACAGATTCAAGGATCCTAAAATGTCAAAACAGACGTCCTTCCCATTTCCGATTTGGGAGAAAATATTTTGCACAAGAGACTCTCCGAACATTGGAAAATTTAAAGATTTCAGTCATGACTTGGATGATGCTAAGCAGCCTCCAACTTCCTGAATTAAAGACAACACTGTTCTGAATTGAGAGATTGGGTTTATGGAAAATCAGTTTGAAAGGTAAAACTTCAGACTACTTTAACAAAACAGAGGCTGCCTTGAACTGATACCACTGCTAACACACAGTCATTATGAGAGACTTTGTCAACAGATTTTAATTCTTTCCTCAGGATGAAAAACATAGCCCTGGTAATGATAAAAATTCTTTGGGCCAGCTAATAGCTTTCTCTCTCTTCCACAGATATTTTCTCCTCTGGGGCAGCTGTTTGCACAGTTTCAAAGTTAATAAAAGGCTACACACCTGATGCTTCAACAGACAATGCTCTGCACTTCTATAATGACAATGAAATTAATTAAAGCATTGAATTTTCTACTAGAATGCACGAATAAAAGAGAAGCATGACTAAAAGAGAATTATGCAGAAGATATTTTGCCTTAACCATTGTAGAGCTGAGACAAAACAAAAGGATGGGAGGGGGAAGAGATAAGAAAGCAGGGAGCGTGATGCATTTTGCACTAAGGGAAGAGGAGATCACAGAATCATAGGATAGTTTGGATCAGAAAGGACCTTTAAAGATCACCTAGTCATGGGCAGGAGATGAAGGTCTAAAGGTTGTACATCTAGTTAGCAGCTCAGCATGCTCTGAAGGTATCATCAATAAAGGTCAAGAGGAACAAAGTTATGACAGTGAACTTTAAAATCCCTGACAGAATGCTACCCCACGGTTACCATGCGCACTCCTCTTTTATTCATCCTAAACCGTTTGTCCATTTATAGAAAGCTTTATTGATTTACACAGACACTCATTTGTCATGCCCAGTGCAGTGTATTAAGAGCTGTCCAAGCACTTCAAATGTACTCAGCATTTTTTTCCTGCTTCCAGCCCCTGATTTTGTATACTTTTGTGGCCACAGCTTCCTACAGCACAAGAGAGGTCAAACCCTGTTGTTGGCAAGGTAAGAAGTGATGCTGTTGCATTTTTTCCTCAGGTCCTTTGAGCATTTTTGGTAGGCTGCTGTTCTAGGAAGAGTTTACCACTTGAACCACCTCTGTGTCTTTGGTCACAGGGAACTTTTTGCATTCTTCTGTCCCTGTTATGCAGAAAATTTGTCCTTTGAAAGAGTAATCCGACAAATTGTCAGAGAAAAGTTTAACACCACACTTACGCTGGTCAGAAGAACTGAAAATTACATTTGTGCTTTTAAATCAATGTAATTGTAGCAACAAAAGTCTTAATTTAATTCTAGCACTATAACAGCATTTCCACTGGCCACTTTCGAGTGCCTTTTATATTAGTAAAGACAGCTCTTTGTGCTAGGAATAAAATGGGAACTGAACCTCAAAGCCACCTGTCAACATTTGGATGTTTCCACCTTGTCCTTTACACCTTTTCCTCAACAGATCAACACTTGGGTAACCACAGAGAGTGTCCCTGCTGAAGAGCTCTGCTCCCTGGCCCCACATCCCCAGGACACTGAGCCTGGGCAGTGCTAGTTACTGATGAAATAAGCCGTGAGTTTAGTGGCATAATATTTAAGTAAAGTGCATTTATTTCAGATGTCCCAGTCTTAACTATTTCTTCTGGATCACGGAGACAGGAGAAAAAAAAACCCACCAAAAAGAACAAATCAGTGATATGATGACAGCCAGGCTTCTCACCCTTGCTTCAAACACTTAGCCTTCTCAGTAGCATCATTTTCTGTTTTATTTTTTAATAGCCTGTTACATTTAACCCCACTTAAAACATTTGACATATTTTATCTGAAATAGCTACTGTTTAATTCTCATTCACTTAAAGCATGGCACGAAAGTAATACATATGTGATGCTAAATAATAAAACACAGAACAATACAAGTGTCAATTATAATTCTGTCTATAAAAATATTAAACCTTACTGGGCAGCACGGGTGGGGATCATTCTTGCAATTCACAGCTTCAGCAATTTTTTTCCAATCCTTTACCACTACAAAACTGTATTAAATCTCAAAAGCAGTCTATCTCCCAGGCCATGCTCTGCTGTAACTGTGCCACCCATGGGTTTGTAGACTCACAGAAAGCAGTACAACCTTCTAAAGCACGCCAGAAATCAGAAGATATTTATCCAACATCAGGAACCTAACGACTTAAGGTTACAAAAAGCCCTTTGGGTTTAAATGCTGCTGAGAAAAAGCAGCCCAAGGTCTGTGCAACTTCTTCTGATGCCTCACCAATTATTGATGAGCAGATTCATGTATTTAAACATGAATTTACAGCAGAAATTATGTAACAGTTTTAAATTTTGTGTTGACTTCACGCTGTCAGAGATCAGAAAACAGAACTTGCTCATTTATCTGCACATTTTCAGCAGATTGCAGGGAGAGACTCCCACCCACAGCCCTGGATGGGGCTCATAACCACAGAGATCTTTTCCTCTCTGCTGAGCGTTTTCCAGTTCACACAAGAAGAAACAATGGGTGTCCAACCTAAATGAGGAAGCCTCCCTTTGGAAAGAAGGGTATAACTAGAATTTAATCCTTCAAATCTAATTAAGTTGGATAAATGTACAAACTTCAGGAGTCGAATCAAACAAACCAGAACCAAATGAGAATCATCCACTGCTGATGAGAGTGTCCCCTAAAAATGACTGAAGTAAACCTCATATTCTTGGGAATTCCTCCGTGAAATACCTTTATTCCCACCCCCCGCCCCCCCACCCAGAATTTGGGGCTGGAAATTTTTAACTGGTTCAAGAATGGTAATGTTTGCCTTTTTTTCCTTTTGGTTAACTCTAAAGTAGTTAAAAATGACAAGCCTTCAAAATCTTCAACATTTTCCCTTCCGACACCACAGAAATGTTTGGAGTTGACATTTTAAAGAGAAGGTTAGGAATAGATCTAGCAAAACAGACTGCATTATAAGCACAGGCTTATCTTCAAGCAAATAATCACCTAGGCTACAACAAACAGATATATCAATAATAGTGTTGTATGTTTACCTGCATGCAAATTGTAGAAAACAGCAAATTCTACCAGTATTTACAGAGATAATAATAGACTCTCAACATTTCCACTGGTAAAGCACTGTCAATAGAGTACAAATTGTACATTTGTACAAATGGGTTAAAATTACGAAGGATGCCGTTTGGCTTTTTTTCCCAAAAATTCTTCCAAATGAGCACATATAAAACATTTTTTGAGGACGAGGAGTAGAAGAGCTCTAAATAGGCAGAGAGAGGCAGCAAACAACCGTATTTGCTAAAGTTAAAGACATGGTCTATATAACACATATGCACTTGATCAATCATAGAGGCACGAGCACGGAGAGCCAAAAGTCCCACCACGACTCTCCTCCCACTCTTTTTTCACCCCTCTTGTTTTAAGTGATTTGTTCCCTTATGGAATTGCTGTCCTTAGGAACTGAGAGCATTTCACCCTGGCAGACTTACTGTGCTTCCCCACATAATATTCACAGACAGTTACTTCTATCAAAGAAATAAAAATCCCTGTTCCATGAAAAAAGGTCTGAGATCCTGAAATTGTGAGTCAAATTAAGATTCTTACAATTAACACAGACAGATAAAGGCAAGTGGTGAGGACCTGATTAATCCAAAATGGCATTTTGTGTTTAATATTAACTTGTATGCAACACACACCTAAGTATCTTTGCACTGAAAACTCTTATAGGAGTCAAACGTATCAGATTTGGTCAGTAGGATTTGTTTTAATTTTTCGTGCCAACGGAAATTCTAACTCTTTGAAACAGTAATTGTTTGATAAATTTGATAATAGTAATTATTGGTAAAGATCAGTTGAAAGCCATTGACTATCTGTAAACCCAGTGCTTAAGCCCAATAAAAAACTTACGGTGCAGTCATTTTCAAAGAAAATATTTGCTTTGCTTTGCAAGGAAACATTTTGGAGATTTTTATCAAATTTAGGAGTGACATTGAAACCAATAACTAAATTTTGGCTTTGAATAATTCTGAAATTACATATTTGGCAACCACTTTTTAAAAAAGTTTTTTAAAGGTAATTTTTCTCTTTTTTTTTTTTTTTTAAATTCAGATCTTGAGCAAAACTCATATCTTTTAAGACAGTTTTTCAAGCAATAAGAAAGGCCACTTCAGAATTTACTGTAAATGAGTTATCCTTCAAAGCTGGGCAATTTCGACCATGAGCTCAGTGACACTGTGACAGTTTTGTACTTGCAGTGATTCCATTATCCACACCTGAGTAGCACACTCAGCTTCAAGGTTCATCTGATGGGGAGGCTGAAAGGAATAGGGCATTTCAGATCTGTGTATGAAAATTAATCTTTGGGCCACTTTATCCCAGCAGAAAACACTTCCTATTTTTCCCCTTTTGTCTCTGAGATGTTCAGAGAAAATACAGAAATACTATTACTGATTCTTGGCACTGGGAAGTGGGTATGGAAAAAGAAGACCAAGGGAAAAACTGCCTTTACAGGTAGAAAACCTTGAAATTATTTATCAGGAGGACAAGGATTACATAACGTCTATTCAGGAGGTTTTTTTTTAATTTCTAGAAATTTTATCTATCAAGAGCACCTCTTCTCCTCTAAAGTAGCTTTTCTATGTTTTTTTTCTAATAACATTGGACTGAAAATAAAACATAATTTCACAGGTCAGTGCAAAAATGGCTTTAATGCTGTAACTGGTGTTTCTGGGCTGCTCAATGCACCTGAACTGAAGGGCTGCTATTAAATTATAGTAAACAGCAAAAATTTGGAGCCCAATTTGGCACTGTCTTCAAGGAGCACCAACACCAGCCTCCTCCCCATTCACCCACTCCACTCCCCCAAGGAAATTAGGCAATTGAGTTTGCTCATGGGGGCTGACGATAGAAACAAAATATTCAGACTTTACTGCATTCCTGCTTTCTGTCCCCTCATTTAATGTATAATCTACAACACAAATGTATCCCATGCCCAATTATTTTGGATCTCACTGGAAGGTAAAACAGCAGATGTTTTGCTCTGACTTCAGAGAAAGTGGATGCTGAATATTTATCATGAAATATTTTTTCCTAATTATTTATCCTAAGTCCCTTCATTTAGTTCAAACAAAAGTAATTATGAAATAAAATGATTTAAACTGACAGTCTGGAAAAAACTGATTCCATATGCTTGAATGTCATATTCACTGGTTGGGTGATGGGAAACTCATACCAGCTCTCTGCTATGCAAGTGGGAAAATCTTTTTTCTTCTTTTCCAAAGAAACACATATGAGTTTTTCTGAAATGATAAAATAAAATATACAACTGGTTTTCCATTTTAAAAAATGTCCCTTGAGCTTTTTTAAATTTGAATTCCGAGAAAAAGGATGACTTTTCTTTGTTATACTCTGCAATAGATTTAAAAATTATGTGATGGTATAATTGATACTGCCACAAAGTATTTTTAAACATAATAAAATATAAAATATATTCTTTTCCTCCTCCTATGCTGAACCATTTTACTCTGTTCCTTTAAAGACTTCAAGTTAAAAGCTTTCCACCACAATAAGCTATTAATGTCGACTGTTTCACAGTTCACAACATAAATTTATAACAAGTTTTTCTGTTTTAACTACATGGGAGCACTGAGTTATTCCTGAAGGCGATGTTTCCTGCAATTCCACTCTCTTCATCAGAAGTCACCCATAAGTCAACCTCCCCAGGTATTTCAAAATGAACTTCTCTTGATGGCCTCAGTTATTTCTGTCCCTCCCAGCTAAGGAGCTGTGAAGCCAAGTGGAGCAGGACAGGTATTGGTGCTGTGTTATGGAGAGCATCAAATGCCACATAACGTGCAGCAATTGTTTTGTAGCCAGTAGCCAGCTCCTAATAACTGAATCACAAAATTACCGCTCATTTCTTGCCAGCTGAAATGAAACTCTATTTGCAAACATCACCTTGTTTCTCCTGAGAGCTTTGAACGTTTTTCTCTTTTGTTCTTACAGGCACTGGAAGAATTGGGCAATGCCTCTTGCTCCACACAGCAACACGTGGCTTTTGCAGTGACATTTGTTAAATTGAAAGTTCTGATTCATTTAATTTTTAATCTTTTAGGGTGAATTTGCAGAGTAATTGTATTTGGCCCAAAACAACAACAGTCCAGGCCTCAAATTCTGCCTTGTAAAAGATTCAGCAGATTGGAGTTTTGTCTGGTTTTTTCTGCCCTGTGCAGGCTGTGCTCGCTTAGAGAAGATGGGATGAGGATCCCATGGAAACTGATGTGGCAGCACCTGATTGTGATCCTTACGAGTTATGAAATGTCTCCTCCTGAGCTGGCTGACGTCAGGTCCTTCCACATTGGCTTTTGGGCTTGGATGAGCTGTGAGTGTCCTGGCCTCCAGTGATTTTTCTGATCATCGCAGTGACCACATAAGAGCTCACACCGTGGTGTGGCCTTGGATCCAATGGACTGGGATTCTCTTACAGGAAATGGGAAGAGGAACTCCAGCTGCTGCTGGGCTTTCCTAAAGCTCAGCCAGAGTGACTCCCCAAAATGTACACAGCACAACTCTGAGGATCTGCTCCAGTTAGGCTGCAGTGCTCCCAAGGCAGACACACAATTATAACATGCTATCTTCCTAAATTAATAGGGAAGCCCTAAGGAAGTCAATTGCCAGGACAAAAACATATCCCACTATACCAAAGTAAAAGAGGCCCGTTGGGAACTTTTCCCTGCACACAAGAGAGATGTGCCAGAAGCATTCTTCTCTTGGATACTTTTATAGCTTTGTACATTATGAAAACAGAAAATAAAAACCGGTACAGAAATATATGCATTCAAGCCAGCTACATGGAAAGTAAATTCTCTTGTAATTACGTATTATTAAGTTATATTGAACTCTTTCTCAATTATTAACTTAACCTTGCTCTTCAGCATATACAATTTGTCTCAGATTTTGTTCTCTGTACTTCCATTTGTTGGCAAACTACATTCTAGGAGGTCCAAGAAATGCCTTAGACTACAACTTTGGGAGAATGTGGCAAACCAGAAGTTCTTAAAAGAACAAGGTTTGGCTGACTGAAAATCACAGTCTCATATGGCACATACTTTAGGTCAAAGTTGATGGGATTCAGTGGTGCCCCAGTAAGAAGCTCAGGCGTGAAAAGCACAGCAGCAGCAGCAGCAGCTGCCCAACAGCCCAGCCCTGATCTGCAGAATGAGCCAAATTCACATCATACATAATTAAACACAGCTCAAGTGCAGCCACTGGAACTGTACCCACCTTCACATGTCTAAATTTGATAGCCAAATACAATAACACTGGTATCAACGATGAGGAAATGTTGCTGTTATCTTATCCCAAGCTCCTGTTCAAGAGCAGGATCAGTGATTAATCAATGGGCCTAAAGGGAACATGCAGAGAAAAGAATGAAAATAAATCGATGTATGAAATACTATGCAATGTCACATATATCTAGAATTGATCACATCACTGCTCTGTCAGATTGGCCTGCAATTGGGAAATATTCCTGCCTGGCAGATGTCACCAGTGAGGCAAATCACTTACTCAAAACCAGGAGCAATTCTCATCCCTTACTTCTATTCAATGTCTCTGTGAAAAATACAGGTTTTGCCTAACACTAGCAAAGTTCTTCTTTACAACGAACTAAGAATGCCTATTTTTACTCATCTAATTGGGTGAAATTTTGAATAGTTACCCTGAGGTCACTGCAAAGGGCAAAATATTTGAGAAAAAGAGTATAAAGACGACCATCACTAGAGCAGAAAAAAACCTATATTGTGCCACAGCAAGAGGAGCCAAGAGGAAGACACAAACTGTTCCCTTAAAAGTGGAGTTATGTCAACACTATCTGCAAAGATCTGCTAAAGCTGGCTCAGGTTGCTCATGCATCGTTCTACTGAGGCCAATACTCTGGTTCTCAAGAAGAGCTAATGAGCTCAAATGAAAGCTTTTTCGTGCAGCTACACTGCTTCTGCTACCTGAACTACTTTGCATGGCAGGGCATTATATAAAAAGATGATGCTGTTTATAAAGCTTGCAACAGAGCCTTTTTCTCTGTTTCACACCTCCTACCTTAATTGAATCAAATTTATGCATGTATGTGTGTAACAGTAATCTCTGCACAGCACAGGGGAGACGCTTCAATGTCTAACAAAATCCTTTTTGTGGTGATAGAGATCAGACTTAAGGTTACAGAAAGAACGCTCGTTGTATTTAAGAAAAAGAATATTACAATGGTCATTATTGGTAACAGGTGCTAACATATAATGACATCAAATAGGACTGAAGGAAATTACCAAGGAGGAGGCAACAGGCTTTTCTCTGACACATGTCTAAGGTCTGAATATATAAACTCCATAAGGTTCAAAAGATGAGAAAGGAGGAGCTATTGGAGGCAACTAAGGAGAAACTTAAGCTGTTTCAGCCCCATGATCTCTTCACTGAAAAGCCTCTGCTCATTTCCAGATTAGCATTAACTGTTAAGAGAAATGCCACCCAAGTCTTGCAGCAGGACAGATGCAACACAGGAAAATACTTTAACTTCTGTTTAAACACACAGCAGTCTCACATAATGCACAACCCTCACACCCATTTCTCAGCTGATCTGAAACTGTTGCTGCAATAACTTTACAGAGGATGTTGTCTAGCAAAGCAGCCAATGTGTAAGTACTTAGAATTTAACAAAAAAATGAATGAAAAACTCAGGTCTTACTTGCTTCCTCTATTTAAAATAACTTTTTCCTGAAGAACTTAAATGTTAAGACCCAGAACACTTAAAACCAGGAGGATTTTTCTGGAGGAACAGACCGTTTGACTGAAGACAAGAAAGAAACCTGCAGGCTTGTTAAAGGGAAACAGCTGTAATCACCAACAGAGCCCTTCTCCTAAATAATTGCCAAGTGTTGGCCCTGTCTGAGTACACACTACCCAGAAGTGGAATAGGCAAATCCATGAATCACAAAGATGAACGAGCGCTGTCACCACGTGTGATGGAAGGCCAGCAGGGGTCACAGGTATTCCTGCGGGAAGGGAAGAAACTCTGCCCTCTAGATGGCATTATGTGCCTGATGGATAGATCCCAGATGGCCAGATCCCAGATGGAGCTGGCGAGCCCTGCCAGGCAGGGTAACCAGGTCTCCACCTGCACGTGGGCATGGAGGTCAGGAAGGTCAGGAAGGTCAGGAAGGTCAGGAAGGTCAGTGGCAGCTCCTGGTCTGCAGGGCAAGGTGAGAGCTGCACACTGCTGAAGGGCAGAGCAGCAGCTGGCCTGGGCACAGACCTGCTTCGGCTGTGCCATGTGGGAAGCAGAGGAATGGTGCTCAGCCTAAGGTGAAAACAAATGGAGGATCTGACCCCACATGGGGAAAGACAACTTAACTGGAAGGGGTGGGCAATATGAGAAAAGATATAATAAAAGCCAAAAACAAACAGATAAAAAAAACCCTGTCCTTATGAATAAACAAAACTCTCCTTGACATTTAACAGCATCTGAAACAGACAAGTGTACACTAAAATGTGCATGTAGCTATCCACATCCAGCACACGAGGCTATATTGTATCCATGTATAGCTTTTTTGGCTATACACTGAAATTTAACACTTACTTAGTGATAATCAGGTATCTACAGCACCATCAGCAAAAATCAGTTTCACGCATAATGGGCCGATGTCAGACTATTCCACATTTGATTTATCTACCCTCTCTATATATTTATAACTAATCTTAAAATCTGTGCTTGTCACCATGACAGATTAAGCAGACTTAAAAATAATCATTTGGGTATTTTCTGCTCTGGACTATCAAATTAGCTGCATAATAAAGCCAGTGAATATCAAGTTTCAAGAGTATGGTAATCATACAGATTTCACATGTGTAGTTACGCATTTCCCAACACAGGAGCCAACTCTTACAGGCTAAAATTCAGCACAGTGCCCAGAATTCCAGTGTATGGGTGTAAATATACCTACCCAAAATCCCTGCTAGAATCTCCAATGTTGTCTTTCTACAAGACGAATAAAAAGGAAATCACTACCAAATTAAGAAAAAGTGCATCGCCATGCAGACGTCATTACTGTTGAAGCATTTTCAAGGTCAGTAAAGAGAAATTAAAAGAGAAATTGTAAGGGATGTAAGGGATGTACAAACTATGTAAGAGTTGTGAGGGATTCAGCTCTAACAGCTGAGGTAAATTAATTGGGATTTCCTATGCAGCCAGTGGAGAATGTCCACAGAATACTGGGATTTTTAAAATAATGTCAGTTTGAAATGAACTGCAACTATTTATTTAGTTTATGAACTGTAGGACTGTCATTACTGTCAGCCAAATTGCATGCATTAGCATGTAAATTAAAAATATAGGGTGTGATTCTAAAAATCTCTGTCACATAGAAACAAGTGCCACTGTGAGTAATGAGCAGGCTCACAGAAAGGGTTTGTGGAGAGCCAGGCCCAGAGTGCACAGCTGAGAGAAACTGTTCAAAAAACTCCTGAGCCTCACCCTCCAAAATGATAGATGTGTGGGGATAAACACAGCCACCTAGATCTGTAACACGGGGTTGGAAAATCTCATTCCATTCAGCAGGGAGAGTGGATTTTCAATTGTACCACACTCCCGATTGCTGAAAAAGGTAAGTTACATTAACTGCCGATTATCTGCAAGAAGGCACCACACACGGAAAGAAGGGCACTGAAAAACTATCATTAGATTATAAAAGGCAGACAGAAATAGCAGATTCCTTCACTGCAACCTAGCAGGGACTGTGTGCAGAATACACTTAACATTCATTTCAATAGAGAAAATCTGACAGGTTTAATAAAACCGAGAAGATTTTCCTTGACTTCTGTGACTTAACCTTTTCTTCACTGACTACACCTGTTCCTCAGACTTTCTGGCACCAAATCATTATTTTTGTGGCCATATTCAATACTCTGAACTATTTAAAGACTGTTATGTTAGCCAGCTAAGTACCACAGAGCTTTCTCTGTAAGAAAAGAGCCACTGGACTGGAACTTGGAAAACCATAGAAAAAATTTAATTTATAACCTCCTTTTTACAAACAATATAGGTAATTCCATTTGCCTGTGGTAAAATGAACACTAAATGCTTATCTATTTTCTCATTTGCTTCAATAAAATTTCCAGATCTCAATATATTGTCTTGAGAATTCTATAGTTTACCTATAATTTTCAGAACAGCATGCACCAAAACTTAGGGAAAAAAATCACCATTGTAGGTGAACTAAAGGATATTCTAAACAGTATCCTGACAAAAATATTAATGTGAAGTAAAAAAATTGCATATAAGGCATATGCATATATTGCATTTTCTCCCACCTGAAAGACGTGGGATTCACTGCCCTGGAAAAGAGCATTTTATATCATTCTGCCTTGAGAAGGAAGGAATCAGGAACAGCCTAAGTTACTCCTCTCCTATGTGCCCTGTACCTCCCTGGGATACACTGATGTGTGTGATGAGCACTGATGCCAGAAAGTAACTTTCATTAAAGCCTGTTTACTACATGAGCAGGCTAAAGGAGAAAAATTCTGATACACAGCAAAATTCACGGGTAGCTGATGGGGTATGACACGATAACACACTTAAAACAATTAAACACTGTTTTAAGACACAACAGAACAAGAATAATAGTTGAAGCACACTCTGTTGAGCACTTGGCTGAATTAGCAAATTTTAACAGATTACTGCTTTGTGAGTATCCCAGAGTACAAAACCAAGAGTTAATCTGGAAACTTTTACCTTTTCAACACGCGCCAAAAACTCAGAAGCTCTGCATGTTCTGACCCAAAACATTTAACTTCTGAACCACTGCCATGGTGTGTCATAGGAGATGCAATTTGATATTCTTTTATTTTCCCTTAAACTCAGTCAGAAAAGAAAACAATACCATTTGTAACTCAGAGTAAAATTCCCAGGAGGCAATACGGCTGATTTTAGAAAGCATTTTAAGCTTTTGTTGAACTGAATAGTGAGAAAAATGCAGATAAGCATGGCTTTCCCCATACCTCTTGGACCATGGAGACAATGACTTAATGTACAGCTATTTATATTAAGGCATGCTCCCGTTTCAGGCCATGGAACTGTTTGGTGAACAGTGGATCAGAAATCTGTCTCTAATGACAGCAGGAGATTGTTGCAGCAATGACAGAGTAAATCTGAGCAGCTCTTCTTACATCCAGTGGGCAGAGCTATTTTCAACACCCCTGTTGTAAATTCATATCCCTACTAGATCATCTTGATTTTTCCACACCAAAAAAGAAATTGCCACGAATTTCAACTGGCTTAGGGGAAAAAACCCATAAACGGAGAGAAAAAAAATAGAAAGATCAATATTTTATATGTCTGCAAGAAATACATCCTCCTCTCTTAAATACTCACCACACACTAACTGAATTGAACTGTCTGCCCAGAAGAGGTTTCTATTAGTCTTCATCCATTTGAGGATATTACTTCCAGTAACATCCCAACAGATAACTCTGTGCCAGCTATGGAGCTTCACACCCTTGTGGGATGGATGGAAATGCCACAGTGGAAGAGGTGAACTGGCAGGAGGAGTACCAACATCTGGGAAGGACGTGCTTTTGAGGACTTCAGCAGGAGCAGGTGAGGACAGACAGCAGGAGGAAAGCACCCCAGGGCACAAAGGCAAGGAGAAACAGGTAGCAGCCGTGAGATTTGCATCCCAAAGACCAACTGAGCCACTGAGCACCCACGGTAGATGAGCTCAAGCATCAACGGGTTATAGAAAGCATTCAGCTTGATAGTACTTGTTCGGTTTTAATTTAAAATTTACTCAGTTATTGGAAAGCTGCAACAGTTTGCCAATACTGTTATCTGGGAAGAGCTGGAATAAACTGGGCTGTTTTTGAAACCAGTGATGCAATTCCGTGCTGATTCATTATCAGCCACTGTGTAAGTTTGGAAATAAGACTTTCCCTGCCTCATTGTCTGAGCCCCCGCTATAAAAAACAAAAGAGTTCTTAGGCACAGTTCAGAAAACTAATTATAAAAGTCTCCTACTGAAGAGATTTAAAAGTAAAATAATCCAATAATTAGAATTAAGTGGGTTGGTCTTTGGTGACAAATCAGCACAATGAATCTAATTACGTGGATGGCCAAGGCATCGGGCTAAGAGGAGGCTTCTGGTTGAATCAGATTAAACACATTGGCTGGAACAAGACTGGCTGCTACAAAATTTTAGAATGTTGCTACAAAATATTTAGAAGTTTCATGATTTTTCTATGCATCTAAGTCAAGTGATTCACATTTCCTATATGCCAGTGAATCAGCTGACTTTCAATAAACAAGAAGTCTTTCCTCACAGATATTTTCAGAAACTCGGGCTCTTCGCCCCTGCATATGGCGTGTTTCTTTCCATAAAAAAAATAATTATTAGTTTTCTCCCCATTTTACATTGTAGTATATGGGAAATAATAATAAAAAATGAAGAAGACAAAATAAAGAGCAAAAAAAACCCTAGCAGCATCCCATTCAAAGTTATCTTCTCAATCCAGTCAGAGGAATTATGTACCCTCCTCATATTTCTTTTTTATAGTTCATAGTTCATTGCTATCATCTCTTTCTTCCTCTGCAGAGTAGTAAAAACATAATATCGGAAATACTTGACATACTTCCTCATTTGTTTAATGGTGATGATACATGGGAAATTACCCCTCTAATATATTTGAACATCTAGCTTATTATCCTGAGTGAGTCTTCTCCCAAAGCTCAATTTATTAAAACAAAACACATCTTTCTACGATGAACTGCAAAGGGTAAGAGGGCAAAATTCTTTAATTAAAATTAGAGTGGTTTCATGATTGTACCCCAGCAGATACTGCTTCTACTGCAGCTTAGTTTACTGAAACTTTCATTGAGTCTCACTCACCCGCAAGCAATGAGATTTTCACACATGAATTAGGCTTTTCATTCGATAACTTCAGGGTTACAATCTAATGCTGCCCCAGTGGTTTGCTGAAAAATGCAAGGTTGGGAGCCGCCCTCCATCAGTATTTTTTGAGGCCAATAGAACTTGTGCCCGTTGCAGAGGGGGAAGGGCACACTCAGCAAACCAGAGGAAGCTCCTCTTTGCTGGCAATGTTTATTTTAATTTGAATACAAATACGGTGGTTTCAACAAGGTGTTAGCTGTGCACTGTCCCAGGCTGGGGTGGGTAAATCACCTCTTCTGATTACAGATGTGCTACCAGGGCACAAGTAGTTGAACTGTTGAGGACGCAGGAAATCTGCAGCTGAGATGGAAACTGAACCATTCTTCCTGAGTCTTCATCCAATCCCACACTCCCCTTTCCTCTTGTGGAAATGGGAGGACATGAAGAGTGTCAAAGGACACCACCCACATAATCCATGCATCTTACAAAATCCCTTTTTTGCTGTCAAAGCAAAGCACTGTCCCATACAACCTGCATTAAGCACTCCTCGGTCATTTAGTCTGGAGCAATCCCAGACAGCTTACTTTCTTCAGGAGCAGCCAAAAGCAAATACTTTCTGAGCAAGGTGCACTACTGCAGTTGCAAAGGAGGAAGTCCAAAAGAGCTGGAACATTTCACAGAGTCAGACACAGCTAATTCATACTGAATTACCCTCCCTGCATAAATGTCTGTGCAAATGACAGACTTTAATAAGCCTTCAAAGCTGACACAGTATTTATCACTGATTAAATTTTTAAAATCAAAGTAACTATAGCTTTTACAGACATGTTTAGATTAAGACTGACATTAATGCTGTATATCAGTTTAAATCACTTGCAATTATGCAGGTGCTTGGTGCTTGTATTTCAGTCATTTGAGGTTAAATTGGGGCAGAGAACCCACAGCTCCATATTGGATAACGAAGCTCTGGGACACTCTTAAGGCCTTTACAGACACTGTTTGTCTAATATAGAATATTCTTAAAGCTTTCCTCTGTGGACTGTAAATGTGTAAATTGTTCTTGCTGGAAAAAAGAAATAGTAGACAATCCTGAAATGAAAATCCATATAATACCTAGCATGCCCAGGAGAGCAAATTAAGGCTTTGTGAAAAATCTCCAACTTGTATTTATATGACTTTGGAAATATAACATTATTGTTTTACTGTAATTGTGAAAATTGTGAAAAAATCTGGGATTGTTCTATGGGGGTTGATGAATGGTCAGAATAAATTATATTTTTTGTGTATTTCTGGCTACAATTTATAAACAAAAAATTTGCAATTCTTCTGGTGATGAAAGCAGAATTAAAAGAAGGAAATTCCACCATGGAGTTCATATGTTATTCCCCATATGTCATTAATATTTCATTTTTTGCAGCACTCCAAGTACACAGAGAAGATATCAGAGAATTTCTTTTTCTTTGTAAGAGTTAGAAGGCATTTGATCATAACTGCTGAAGTAAATTAAATGGCATTTCAAGAGCAGCCAACTAAAAATGCTGAAGGCGCAAAGGAATTTTGATATCCAGGAAATCGCAATTAATTTCAACTATGTAAAATGGGACACAAGGTGGTGTGAACCATTTTTTATTTGTCATCTGTTTCATTTGATTAGAAACGTATGGTATTTATCAGTCAGTAGAGTGGAAATAGATTTTGCTGTAAATGATAAAGGATGCAAAAAAAAATTACAGGCAAAAGGAGCAACAGGAGAATACGTGTAGATATCTCTTATCAAAGTATATGATAGCTTTCACTTGGGCTGACTACAGAGATACTTTATTATACTGACTACTGTTGTTCAGTGAGAAAATTTCTAGGATAAACAGTCGTTAATAAAACAAAAAAGGTATTACTGAAATTTATTTGGTAATACAATTGACAGCAAAAAAAAAAAAAAGTTAAATACAACTCCCATGATATGGAAGCTATTTAAAGAAAGTTTTCTGTGAAACTGAAGCCTTGTCCCTTTTCTCAGACTTCCTGCTTCAGATCCAACTGACCAGGATGACTACAGGTTTTGTCCCATTCACAGAAATTCCTGAAAAAACCACCATGTACCTCACATCTACCACATCAGTAGCCCAGGAAGGGCACGAACAATTTAGTCTGTGTATGGAACAGGAATTATTTTCCCATATAGACATTCCAAACATAAGAAATTAAATAATCTGCTATATTTTTCCCTGTGCTGGTGGATTGCTTTTCTCTTTTGGTACTTCATTCACTGAAAGATTAGCTCAGACTTACCCAAATTTTTATGTGATTGGCCAAGGGAAGGTATTCACCAGAGAAAAAATTACCTGCTGGATCTAAACTTTTATAAAAAAAAACTTCACATCACTTACACTGTCATATACATTTATATACATGTGCATAAATGTAAATTTATAATCTATGTGTCCTTGTAGAAGCTTTAAGAGAAGCTCACCCAAGGAACAGGCCAGTGAACACAGGTGAGGAGGAAGAGGATGGAATAATTCTACAATGCACTAACAGACCAGCTTGTTGTGAGCCACGCTTGAGTAACAAACAAACCAATAGGAAGAGATATCAAAATCTTTCTTAACAGTGTTGATATTAATGGAATTATATTAATAAACATTAATGGATTAGGTCACACACTCTGACTGTTACTTTTAATAGTTTCTGTTTATAGGCAGTCTTCAGATTCTAGAGGGCACAGATGGAGTACTGACTCTAGTAAGCACTTTATTAGCCTTTCTGATTTCATTAATTCAGTAACATCTAATCATGTGAAGTAAGATTAAAGATCCTGACACCCACAGCACAAAAACTAACAAACAGTAATTTTTTGTTCCTTTCTAGATAGACTAATAAAATATTTAGAATAATTAGTCTGAAAATAGTAAAGAATTAGAACAGCTAATTGCATATAACTTTAAAAAAGTCTCTTAATTAATAAACCATACAGTCTTTGACATTACAATTTATATTCTTCAAGAGAGAAATAAAGCAAAAATACACAATGTTAAACAACACACAATTAACAACACTTTGTTTTGATTATATTGGATCACAATTAATGCTGTCCCTGGAGCTCATCTTTCTACTTTGATAGCTCCTTACTCTCCTTCTGTAGATGAATCCCTGAAGTATTGGCATTCCCTAACACATGGATTTGAACACGCCACTGCACAGCACCGACAGCAGCGAGGAGACGTCTCCAGTGCCCTTCCCCAGCCAGATCCTGCCTGTCCTTAGCAATTGCCCATTTTATACCTGGGCAATTTGCCACAAGATAAAGGCTGTGACATTATTGAACACCTCCCTCCCAACTGAGGACATAATGAACTGCAAATGTCATGCAGACTGATTAAGAATGAGGCAAAGCAAACAGAAATCGTGCACATTTTGGAAATAAAGGATCACAAGGAACCTACAATCATTCTCCATCAACAGATAAAGCAAGACTATATTAAACTGTACATTTTTTTAGAGTTTTACTGCCTTAAAAACTCAGTAGCATGTGCTCTTTTGCCCAGGGCAAAATTAGAGTTACTTAATATTACATGTGTTTATTTTACAAACAGTCTAAGACTTTAAAGTAAAATTGCAGAGACTGCCTACACCTTAAAGATTTCCGATCCTGTATTTAGATCCAAAAGGATTGATTGTAGCTGTTCATGTTTTACTTTTAACAAAGTCCTCAAGAACAAAAACCCAGAGTTTTAATCTGATCAGAGTACAACTCAACCCAAAAATTATCATGTAAAAGAGCCCCTCAGACTTAAACAGAAATGTATAGGCCCAGTGACAAATCTTTGTCTACCAATACCCAACACAGGCAAAATGTCACTCAGATCATTCTAAGGCACTCATTTATCCATACCTATAATACTACATAGATGCTTGAGTAGAAGAGAAGGAGGGAAATACTAGAAAGGTAAAAAATATGACTTTGTAGTAGTTAAAAATTAGATTAAAATATGCAATCTTATTTTTTCATAGACGTTGAAGCCCACACTCCTATCAAGGAGCACAAAATAAGTTCATGTACACTGTGGTTACAGTTTTACCTGCACCTTGTCCATGGCTGCCTAAGAAAACTTTGAAACTTTTCCTCTAGTTACAAGGTACCACAAGGTGCACTGTTTTGCAGATCCAAATTTTCCAGAAATGCACTCAAAATGTAGAGTGTGCAGTTCTCCGTGTGGTCTACAAGGAAATAGATTTTCCCCAGCCCGGCAGTAAAAAGGCCTGAGTTCTCCCAAGCAAGCAGCCCAGCAATTAAAAATCGAGCAATAAACTACAATGGAACAAAACTAGTTTTATGACAGTTGTTAAACCACCTATATTAGTCTTGCCATATTAATAATTGAAACAAAACGAGTAAAACCAATTTTTCTTATTGAATGGTCTCAAAGGAATTAAAATAATGTATTAAGTTCTTTTTAAAGATATCTGAGGCTCAGCATTAGAGAGGGATCCTTTTAGTGGTTCTAAGCCTCTTGTTCATCCTTGGTAAATGAATTGTAAAAAAAAATACCCCAGAACATGAAATCAGGTGAACTGTGAAAGATTAGATTAATACTACAGGGTGATTCAGTGCCAATAAATGAATGAGGCAGGGGGAAGGGTGGTCCTTTATGTGTGAAACTGTTGTGCTTCTTACCTCCAGAGCTTTCAAACGCTCCAAAAGCAATTTTGTTTTTTCTTTTTCCTCCTCGGTGCTGCTGCTTTCACTTCTTGAATCTTCATCTGCCAGTATGCGAATTTTTTCCATGCCTTCTTTACATCTCCTACTGTCTTCTGACAGCTTCTCCTGCAATGAGTTTTTAAAAATGTCATTACTCACAGGTGCAAATGAAGTTAACTATGCAAATATCTCCAATCCTCCCTTGTATATGAATGGAAAAAAAGACAGAGCAAGTTGCTAGTGACACGATTAAAGTACTAAACAAGTGGAGTCATGAAGGGTCTGTGACACACGCTGTGCCAGTTCTGCAAGTGAATGCACAACTTAACTGCTACATCTACTTCAGATTTTTGTCATCATTTCTTTAATAACTTCCATTTTCTTCTTTAGAAGTTGCAATGAAAATTGAAAACACTAGCTTTCAGTGGTAGCATTTTGCCACTGAGAGATAAAGCAGTTTATTGGGGAAAAGCTAACATACGTTCATGCCTAATGTATTTCACCTTTCTTCATCTAGAGCTAATATTTGAATTATTAAATAATGGGCTGAGAATCAAGCTACCAGATGAATACTGATTTAAGATCTGCTCTAGCATATAACTGGAGAGAATCAGACTGACAACAAAACTTTCAGAAGTGCCCCAGTCTATTTCTAGCCAGTCAGACTGAGTTGTTATCAGCTGCAGCTGCTGAGTTTTACAAGAGGTCTGTAGAAATGATAGGACTGAACAGTGAATCCTGCTAACTCTGTTAATTATCTGCCCCAGCTCTCTGTCCACAGAGTGAGTGAGCTAGAGCAAGCAAATCACAAAGACTACAAGCAGGCCATGTAAAACATTGCCCAAAATGACAAGGCAAGCATCGGGGGGAAAAAGAGAACTCCACAGATGTAGAGAGTGAACCATCATCAGGGCACAACACGGGAGGGACAGGCTCTACCTTGCAAGCCTCCTTCCCTAATTGTATGAGCAGATGCAGTGTGACAACTCGTGAACAGACTGAGAATGGAAAATGTGAGGTAAATCAGCATTAAATACTGGGTGTCAAAACAAATCTAGAGAATTCCTTCAATGAGCATCTAGTCTTCTTCGTGTGCCTTTCTGATAATTCTTATGTACAAAAGCTCATACGTTCATGATCTTTGAGTTACTCCATAAGTGAGACGCTTTTCCCATAACTACTACACAACATGCACTCTGTCTAAACATAAAAGTGTGCATTTTCATGAAGAACTGATCCAGCTTGAATAACTGTGCCAATACAACTTTGAGAGTTAACAGCAAGGCATTAACTAAACCCCATACATGTAACTGAATTAAAAATCAGCAGTCTGGATCACATTCACAACAATGTCTTTTTGAAATATTAACTAGCTTAGAAATTGACTATTACTAAGTTAAAACTTTAATCAAGAATTAATTTTATACGATATGGGCTTAATTACTGAACACCCTTACACAAATCATGGAGCAAAGATCTCATTCTGAGCCCCAAACATAGATGTCAAAGAGCCATTCCATCAGGTATCCAACATTAGTGCTACCCTGATCACAAAGGAACCATAAATACAGTACTTGGGCTTTATTTTTTCGTGCTTGCTACTCACTGATGCAACAATCAGGTATCTGTAAACGTGCCATTAAACCATTTTTGCTTCAAGTTGCCCCAAGGAGTGCATTGATATAAAACACTTCAATGAACTCAGGGGAAATAAATGACAAAGGTATATCTCTGATGCAATTCCAATACAAACTATTATTTTTAGGAGGGAATGTGACATGAATCGGATGTGGCTAACAACAGAAGAGAACACAAACATATGCACAGGGTCACCTTTCCTGCACAAACTCGGGCAGCAGTTTCAAAGGACAGGTATAAGAAAGCACAGGTTATGACATTTCATCAGAGAAAGGGGAGTAATGCAACTTCTCACAGAGTAAATCCCAGCCACATAAAAAAGTAACCTGTTCATCTTCTAATTACAAAACTAGATGAACTTTGTACACTGGTGGCATAATCAGGATCACACATCCTGTTTTACTCTGATGTGCACTGGAACACCTCACAACACCAACTACTGTTACCCCTGCCTGAGTGCTGAAGTACAGCTCACATAGCTCCAAAAGCAGTTTATTACTCAGTAATAATAAATGAGTTTCAGCATTTCAGCCATGGAAAAGGTCCAGAACAGAGAAAAACTCTTCTAACCTTAGAAATTGTGCTTAGACATGCTATGAGCTGAGGGCACTGCCCCATAACATTCACCAGTTCCACCTGGGTGATGTCCAGTGAGGGTAGAGTGGAAAATCCACACTCCAGAAAGCAAACACGTATTTGTAAAGCACCCTTTGTGCTAAACATTAAGTCTCTAAAGAGGGAGGATGACAAAGGCTTTGGGAATGACAGAAACCTCTTGAGTGTGCAAAATCTGTTAATATCAAAGGCAGCTGGCTGCTGGAGGAGGAAGGAAGGGGCAGAGATCTGCAAGAGGAAATGTGCATCTCGTGTGGGATGTTGGTCAAATCCTACAGAGAGCTCTGGAGTGAGCCTGCTGAGGGCAGCAAACAATGGTGTGAAGCAGTTTACTCCTTTTTTCTCTGGAGTCCTTTACTTCTTGTGTTACCTCAAACAAAAAACATCTTTTGCCACCGCTGAACAGTCTCTGCTCATGCCTCACATATTGCACAGTCACAGGCAGGCAGCTGAATCACAAAATCCTCCCCAGGTCCAAAGTCCAGCAAAGGCAGAGTGAGTGCTGTCCTGCTGATCAGTGCAGTTTAATTTCTGGGAAAAGGTAACAGATGGAAACGGTGCTCTGGAAGTAAAACAGCTTAAAAAAAAAAAAAAAAAGGAAAAAAGAAAAGCAATAACTCTGCTCTGGGTGTCCCCAGACCAATGAGTTTAAGATACATGCCTGTACCATGAGAGGATGCAAACACAGCAGCCTGATGAGAATTCTGCAGTAAAGGCTCATCTACTTCTCTAATGCTCTGTGTCAACAAAGAGACAATAAAAATATTAAAAAATCAAATCTTACTGGAACTAGGATTATGCTGCTCACTGTAGACCCGTTCCCACAGAAATTAATGAGAAACTTACAATCAAGTCCCACATTGTGTAAGCTTCTCAGGCTGGTTTAAACTGTCATAGCTCTTCTGAAACCAACAGTATTTTGCAAATCTTAAATGACATCCTGCCCTGACCATTATTTCTTAGTATTCAGTTTGTTCCATAAATCAAACAAGCAGGCCACTGATGATGAACCCTTTGATGAAACACTCTGGGCCCTGTGGCCAATAGAAAACAAGGGATGGAAACAGCCCCTGCAGCCCAGGAATGGCAAGCTCTCGAGGATCAATGAAAAGATATAAATCACTAAGGACATTGATCTATGAAGCTGTACAATGCAGTGGCCTGACTGAGACTTATCAGAAAGCTGGATTTCAGTCAGCTGAACTAGGAAAGAGCAGTATAATCCCTCTTCCCACTAATAAAAAAAGTAAGAATAATGAATTAAGAGAGCAGGAAATCCACCTGAAATTGCAAATGATAATTCACTGGAATTTGTGGAATGTAAAGCCAATTTTCTTTCTTGTCTCTTCCACCTAGCTTTCTGAATACTGAACAAGAAAGTGTTTTCACTGTTGATAAACAGGGAGTAACTGTAGTGATAGAAAAGATCCTGGGGAAGCTTTCAAAAGATAAGAGAACAAATTGCCTATTTCAGAAATTACCTCTTTCTTCATCCCAAGAAAGGCAAAAGGCTGCTAACCCTAACACTCAGTCATTGGGATGTCTTTCCTCTAAGAACTGTCACCTTTCCAAGGAAGAGAAAAGTGTCAAAGGGGTACTTAGCCAGCCACTTCTTAACCATTATTATTTTAGAAATCACGTTACTTTGAGAGTTTTATTGGCAGTACCAGCAGTTCTCTGTCCTTTGCCCTTTCTTCTTTCTAAGATGCTTTCTAGGAATGACACTACACACATACACACACGGAAAAAGAGAGGAAAAAAGAGAGCTCACGTTAAAATATTTCAGTTTGCAGCTATAAAATTTCAAACCAAGGAGAGTAAATGTCAGAAGATGCAAAAAAAAAAAAAAAAAGTAGCTGAGCAAAAAATATTCTAGAATTTCTTTTTTACCGCAAAAACGAAGATTAGGCATTGGACAAGTGGCTGAATTAATACAAGATAGCATAATCTAATAGTGATATAACTGGATCTGGGATCCAGAGCACTGATGATAAACAAGCAATCTTTCACAAGCACGTGTGACAAAAATCTGATTGAACCAAACAAGAATCAAAAAAGATCAACATCTTTGAAATGCTGATTTTCCCAGTGAGTGTTGGATGACATGAATTGCTTGTCTGGAAAGTGATAAGTAATAATTAGAGATGACATCTTTGCTTGCAGAAGCTAAAGATCATTTTCATGTGATAAACACAAGTCCTTCGGAGAAGCGAAGTTTTTCAGATGCAATGCAGTAAGGATCCCTCAGATACAAAAGATCTCTATTTCAATTTTGGGTGTCAGATTGTGATGCCTGAGTGGGATCTTCTTTTCTGAATTCCTTTTAATTCTTCAACTTCTGAAATTTATTAGAGACAAAGGTTTTATAATGGCAACAAATTCAAATTCTTCTGAGAGTCACGCCTGCAATTTTTCAAAAACACGCTTTAATCACACATTAATCGACCAAGAATAAAATATATGTAGGATATATAATTAAACAGTGCTTATGATTCCTCATAACCACTTATTTGAGGAAAAAAAATCAAAAAGATGCATGATGTAGCTATTAATTATTCTTATAGAGAGGCAGTGGTAACAGGCATCCAAGAATCCAGTCTATGTGGAACCCAAACTAGGCTGATAATTCAGCACCTCAAAACACTTAGTGCTTTCTGTGGTGTGTCCAGAGCTTCCACAGGACCTTCTAAATGAGATATTTACTGAACAGTTATCTTAGATTTCAGTGATTGAATGTGGTGATCTGAGTAAACTACACTCCAACACTCTTTCGATAGTCAAGGCAGACTCTTCCCTCCAAACCCAAACTGCAATTTACAGATCTATACACGGAATTGTTTATTTTTGCACTGCTTTTGGCTGGGCTAGAGTTATTTTTTCTCACAGTAGCTGCTATGTGTTTTGGAGTTGTGCTGCAAACAGTGCTGACAACACCAAGATATTTTATTACTGCCAAGCATGGACCCAAGGCCTTTTGTGCTCCTCGCCCCAGCAGCAAGGGGCTGGGGGGGCACGAGGAGCTGGGAGGGGACACAGCAGGGACAGCTGACCCCAAGTGACCCGAGGGATGCCCCAGACCATACGACATCCTGCTCAGCAATACAGAGAGGGAAGGCTGGCCAGGGTCCACTGCTGGACATCAGGCAGTGGGGAGTGAGCAGTTGTTTACATTTGCATCACTTCTCTTTCTTGGGGCTTATTTCTCTGTCTTTGTTATTTTCCTTTCAATTACAATTTTCTGTTGTTGTTTTTGTTATAATATTTCAATTACCAAACTATTCTTGTCTCAACCTTGAGTTTTCTCAGTTTTACCCTCCTGATTCTCTCCTCCCCATCCTGTTGGAGTGGGCTGTGGGGCTTGGTTGCCAGCTGCAGTCAAACCACAACAGTGACTTTATAAATTGTGAAAGCTTTTCATTGCAAGGCCATTCTATAATCTTGATGCATTCTTAGATGATGTCTTTTCAGCGCTGTTTCCACTGCAGACTTCCTAGTGTTCAACACTATTCACTGTGAGCAGTATGAAATGAGAATTTCTAGACTGTTGAGGAAGATAAAAACAGTAGATGAGGGTTTATTTGTATTTTCATTAAAAAAACAGCCTCAAGCTATGCACAAATAGCTCAATCTGACTGCACAAGCTGAAAATAGGCAGAAATTACTCCAAGCACTACAGACTTAACATTCCAACAAGGTTAAATTTGTTTTCCAGTGGCACCTTGCTCCTCTTTCTCCCCCATCATGACCTCTTTTTCCTAAATATACCCTTTGAAAATTCGCAGTATCTTCTGATATGCTTTATAACCTATTCCATTTAGCAAAACCTGGTATGTGTAAAAGACACATATGTTAAGTCAGAGCAATGTGACGTAAGTGATGAATTCTTAAAGTATGTCCTGCATGATTCTCACTACAGGAGTAACCACTGTGATCTGAGTATGTCTTTTCCATATGCAACTTAAAAAAATATATATTTTTTTCTTTATTTGCTAATGGGAATCCCATTAAAAACAATAACCCAGGTCTGAAAAAAACACAATCCAAATCATAACTGAGCAAACAAGTTACAATATAAAAAAAATTACAGGCAACTAAAATTACATGCAATCGAAATTATCTCTGAGTATAAGGCTGCAAATACGACTTCTGCTTTACCCTCCTTGCTTTTATCTATGTGTTCAGCTGTTTTCTCTTGCTTTCTTTGCTCCCAGTGGAAGGAGAGAGTAAAATATAGCTTTGCTTTAGATAGCACATCAGTAAGTGTAATAATAATATATTTGTGTTTAGCTAAGAGCTTTTGTTCAGAACAAGCTGACCAAAATTGAAGGAAAACAAAGGAATGCAACATATCACAAAAGTTTACAGAAACATCCCAAATTGTTCATGATTTAACATTACCCTTGTCAGAAAAACATATTAGATTGTTCTTTTTCATCTCTGGATTTCACTTACAAAGTAAGCACAGCGAGCAGCAACATTCCCTAGATTAAATACTTGTGATGGATAAGAGGAGCAAGTACATACTTTATGTTTCTGATATGTGCCTCCCTCCACCCGCGTATCAATCTAAATGTACTCCACATTATTCTCCACTCAGAACACTCCTCACCAGTACAAGCTATCATCCCTGCTGAACAGTTCTGCAGTAGCATTAATAAATTTCCCAATGATGCTTTTATTGGCCGTTCCATGCATCAGAAACATATATTTATTTTGAAAAAGTCCAGATCAGAAAGGAGCATAAAAGCAGAAAACCTTCAGAGTGCACTTGAGGATGAAGTGTACTCCTCAGATCAGTGAGAGGAGATGGAGTTTCTTGTCCCCAGGTCCCCCCAGGACCAGCTCCTGTCCTTAGTGAATGGACATTCCCATTCCCAACAGCAATGGCACCTCTGGCACTGTCAGGACCAGAGCCAAAGACTGACCATTCTGGAGGTGACTCTGCCACGCCAGGTTTCAGGCACAGCAGTGGCAGGGCAGTGCCCAGGAGCTCACTACCTTCCTGGTTCCTGTGATGCCTTGAGAGGCCAACCGAGAAACAGAGACTGGACAGGAGTAAGGGAATAAAGGTGGATATTTATTTGAAAGGCCTTCAGAGGCACACCCTGGGCAGGCCAAAGGCTACACCCAAGATGGACCCCAAGTCACGAGTTCTTCACACTTTTATAGCTTTGGTCCATTTGCATCTCAACCCAATTTCACCAATTAAACTTTAGCTAATGATGGAATTTCCCCTCAGCTTGCCCCCCTTCTCAAGATGCTGGGTTACACATTTCGGGCCTAGGACGGGCTGGGTGTCCTTGGAGAGCAGCCTGGAGAGGCTTTGTTCTGTCTGTCTCAGCATGAGAGAGCAGCAGCTCACAGGCTGCAGGACACTGCAGAGTTACACACTGGGAATGCAGGATTTGAAAATATAAAAGTTAAAATGTAAGGCATCAGTTTCTCAAAATGAAAAGCTCCAGTTACATCGATGAGCAAATTTACCAGCAGGAAAAAAGAACTCTTCTAAGAAGCTGTTCCCTCTTCACATAGGTATATATGGTAAGAGGAGAATAATATTCAGTGTGATTTTTCATGCAGATATTCTCTCAGAAATTGGTTCATTATAGTACCACCCTAAAAGTAATAATCTTTCCTTCCAGGAAACCTATATGCAGCAAAAAAAACCTACATGTTTCGTGAAGGGGTTTGTAGGTATTATAGTAACTACACTTGACTAAAGTTACAGTATTAAAATACCTTCCTTTGACTGAAGCAGAAATAAGCCAAACTATTCTGAAATTCAAATTCAGTAAATTTTATGTAACAGCAATTAAGGCAAAAAAATTCTTCTGGATTCAAATTGCTAGAAATAAGCCAATTTTCCTTCCATAGTATTCTGGAATGAGAGCAATTTATTAACTGACGAGTTCTCACCATAAGCACAATTGCAGAAACTGACCTAAGAAGTTACGCCTGAGATTAGTAAAAAAAAAAATTGATATATTATTCCATTGCCAGGAAATTGTTTTGCAAGTGCCAGTTTCATGTCTCCCATCCTTGTAAGGAAAACTTCTGAAAGAAGATCAGAATTCATTTTCACGCAAAAGTAAAATGTAGGAACAATCATTCCAGATTAGATCAAAACCTCAATTTTTCAAATATGTTATTGTAATTCAGATTAACTCTCTTAACTTTTCCTGATCAGAAGAGAACTTTCTTTCCAAAATGAATTTAATGGTGTACTGCTAAGTGAGTTCTTTAGTTAAAATAATTTTCAAAGACAGAATGATTATGAATTCAGCATAATCTCCCCTTTTTTTTTCCCCTCAGAAAAGAAGCAAAACTTTAGATTTTTTTTAAAAACTTTTTAAGATTTAATAACTAGCATTGCTTTCTTCTGGTTTGAAAATATCAAGGAAATAATGTCAAAATGCAGAATGAACAGTATATTTTATGGAGATGTGGGATTAGGGAGAGAGCAAGCCACTTGACCATATGTAAGTTCATTCATTTGGGGAAAGCAAAACATTCATGTTCAGGCAATGGGTGACTTTTGTGGATTCATTCCCAAAGTTAGAACCAGAAGAAAGATACAGCAAAAGCTAGAAACCCTGTATAGCAGAGGGAAATCTAAACCAGAATTACAGTCAATATAATACAATATAGTACCATGAAATCACTCAGTCTTCACCTCTTGATACCGTAAATATCTAGAGGATGTGTGATGGATTAAAGTGGTAGAACAATGGCACTTGTACACTGTGAAAATGCAGATCTATATCTGGAGACCTCATCTATCCTTCTGCAAACTCAGTACTTCCAGGATTGGCATTGCATTCTCAAAGCAAACCCCTGATGGCAAGAAAGGTGGCCAGACTAAAGCAAAAACTGTGATTGGATATAATCAAAGACTATGCAAACATGTGGATAATTCTTGTGTAAATACAGGACATCCTTGTTTTGCTTCCTCTTTAATTTTGCTAGCTCTTTGTTTGAGATGTAGCCATGGCCAGGTTGGACAGGGCTTGGAGCAACCTGGTCTAGTGGAAGGTGTCCCTGCCCACAGCACGGGGTTGGAACGAGATGATCTTGAAGGTCCCTTCTAACACAAAAAATGTTGTGACTCATGATTCTGGGAAGGAAAGAACTGTTTGTTTTCTGAGAAACAGGCACACGAACAGCACATCTCACTTATGAGACTTTGCTGTGTTAAACACAACTCCATTGCTGTGTTTCTGTATCACAACCAACCAAAAAAAGGGAAAATTCTTTGCAGCAAAACTGAAATTTTGAACAGTGTCTCAGGAGCACCATCATCCTCTTTTGGGGTAAAGAATCCAACATCATTTTTGTTAAATATTTATCAGAATCTTTGCATAGCAGTGGAAATATACAGAAAGCCATAAGGTATTAGTTGTTAATGAGCTAGCCCTGGATTTCTCTGCATGGAAAAGCAGTCCAACAGCAAATGCTTGTGTCCTTGACAGCCCAGGATTTCCAGTGGAGCTCCCAAGAGTGTGGATGGCTCCTCTCTGTCCTCTGTGAGATACAAATCTGCTAATATTTGCCTAGTAATGTACTCCTTAGTAGCTTAGGAGGCTTGGTTCATGCAGTCCCCTGTGGGCATTTCCACTCCAGAGACAGATGTTTAATTTTAAGGATATATATCCTCTTTCTGCAATAGAAGTTAGCATTAAAAATCCTTCATGGATTTTAGCTAGGGAATTCAACTAGTGCCTTTTTTTCAATTCATGGCCATGCCCCGTCTATAAAATGTCACATATCAATGGCCTGAACAATAAGCTTGTATAATTTTGTGTTAAGATAAAATTATATTGCCAATAGTTACAGTTTTTCTTCTCATGAAAGAGCTGTTGACACCAACGGCTGTGCAAATTAGAAGTGACAGCCACAACAACTGTTCCACATTTGAGTACCACAAAAGCATGCAGACAAAAAATTGGGTTGATGTGGCCAACAATGCCACCTGAAGTGTGCTCGTATCACTTGTGTATGTTTTTACCTCCCCAATGTGACTGCACCATGTCTGTCCTGAGCTTTAGTGCTCATGTTGAAAATTCCAGAATTTTAACAAACTGTGAACTTACAACAAATTCTCTTCCTCATCTGTTTCGATCACTGTACACTGACATAAAGTCAAAATGAGTTAAAAACCCCTTGAAGTCTTTGAGTGAACTGTAATCAGGTAAGACTATACTTAGAGTATCCAGTATTGTGATCAAACAGGAATTTTTTTGATATCCAAATCTCAAGGGCAAACTCAGGAAGGAAAGTCTGTGGGGTGCTTGTTTTAACGTCTGGGGTTCAAGAACCGCACACAATTGTTTCTGGGGAATACATCAGCTCTTGATTTGGCCTTTCATCATCTTACTTTTAGGTGGCCAATGTCTCTTGGAAACACCAAAAAACTCATACATACTAGAGCCTTTTAGTCAAGTAAACTTTAAAGTAAGAAATATGATGGTTCATGGCTATTCAAATAACATGCATTCTTGTCTACATTTATGTGAACATTCATTATAAATTTTCTCTCTATTATTATGTAAAATGATAACAAAGGAGAATTTTATTTACAGTTCTGCTTCTTAGTTCATTTACTCAAAAGAAATCACATTACCCATCTGTAAGTCCAGCAAATTAAAATCCCATAGGGCATCTAGCTCTATGGAAAGAGTTAGAATATTTTGCTTTAAGTAAGAATACTGGCAAGACCTAACAAAATATTGCAATAACACCGCACGCTTTGGGCTCCACCTTCTTATTGTTATTATTCTAACATTATCGCTATGCAACATTTGACGTTCATTAGCAAGAATATTTATTCTGGAGTCAGGCACATTGGTATTATAATAAGAACTCAATTTCATACATCCCAGAACAATAATTAGATTTGTAAAAAACAAATATGTAGACAACGTTCGAAAGCATTTATTGTGCAGTTATCTTTTATGACTATTCAGATATTTACTTCAGCAAGCTTCACACACACTAACTCACCAGAGTGTCAGAGAATATGGGACACGTGTTGATAAGTCACACTGGGGATCACCTCATTTGTCCCCATTTGTTATGAAACACAGAGTTGTGAATCTGCACTGAAGTCCCTGACTCTACTGCACCAACTGACCATATAATTTTGATCATATCACAGTAATCACAGAGAAAAGGTGAGATTCAGGATATATTCTGTAAGGTAAGTGACTGTAGAGGACAGCTTTCAGAGCAATGTTAGTATTTAGACATTCAATAAGTTTTCCATATGTATATGAATATAATACATAAAACTTCATTTATACTTCCTTCACAAATAGAGGTTGATAATATGGTTATCACATTCCCAAAAACCTGAATACATCTGTGCTTTTAAGGAACATTACCTGGGTTTTACATTCTGGGTTTTTAAGGAACATTACCTGGGTTTTACATTCAGGTTCTATTCCCATTTGTGAATTACCCTTATAAATATATCAAAAAACTGCCTGAGTACATTTGGAAGAATACAAATGAAATGCCTTTGTTGCAATATTGATGTACCTTCCCGAATTTGGACACAGCACTTAAATAAGATTCATCGTGTATTTACATGGTGTGTTTGTCCATGATTTCCACACAGCTGGTTTCAGCAACATATTAATGATTCATCTAATGCTTCATTAATACGTTTCTCAATGCTAAAATGCTTTGCAAACATTTGAGACCAGAGATTCTTTGCCAAGTACCTGTTTTGAGGAGCCTTTCAGGTACGAGCTGTGGCTGTGACACGCGGTTGCTGCCCACATCCCACCAGACAGCTTTTACCATGGGACTGGATAAACAGGCACACACCGAGTGAACCCAGCTCTGACCTACATAGCAGGGAGCCAGCCCAGGGCATGTGAATGCAGCCATTCCTCGAAATTCCCAGAAAACAAGACATTTATTCAGAAGTTTGTCATAAAAGTGAACAAAAGGGATCTGAGGATGAATGACTCAAAAAGACATTCAGAAAAAAAAACCTCCACAGAGTTCACAACAGAAATGTTCTGTATTTCTGACCTGTTTCACCAATCACAGACCGGTGTGTGATGCAGCAGCCTAGCTATTCCCTCAGGAAAGGAAAACCCATTGCTTCTGAGTCATGGATTAGGAGGGGAAATTCATAAGCAAAGAAGATTGCATACCGGCAATATGGAAGAAATGAAAATTGCTAAAAAACAAGCTGAATGGTATCATGAGTGAAAATGTTCCCAGGAACACGAAGAGAACAGGAGAGCAAGGAAGCTGTTTTGCATTAAAATAATCCCAGAGAAACAGGTATATGGGTGTTTTAAGGCCCTGGGACAGAAACAGCTTCACTCTGTAAGAAAGCAAAGCTCCAGTTTGAGGAATTTGCCCAGAGTACCACCCAGAAGGTTCAAACAAAACCTTGTGTCCAGAAAGGAGGGGACAAAAAGGGCCAGTTTGCGAAGTGGAGGGGGCTGTTTGCTAGAGCTGAAGGAAAATGAACTGTTCTTGCTATCAGTAACTGGGCAGAACTGCCTTGTTCTTATGCTGGTCAGAAAATAAACCCAGGCGAAATTACACAAAACACACCATGGTGCCCACTCTCCTGCCTGGCTGGAGACAACAAATGTTTATATCAGTGTGGCCCAGAAGGAGAAAAAAACCCCAAGACCATACTCAAATTCTCCTTTTTTCAAAAATTAAGAAACTAATAAAAGAGAGTGAAAAAACTACACAGAAATATACAAGCACTGAAATTGGAATGACTGGTTTATCTCCCCTCTAGGAAAGTAGCACAAAAAGTCTCAAATTTCAAAGACCACATAGATGATTTTTTTCCAGTTTAGTGCCCAAAAGAAAAATAAAGAACCCCCAAACCCTCAGTTCAATGGAACAAAACTGCAGTATTTTTTTTGCTTTTCTTCTCAAGAGTGCAAAAACAAAACCCAAAGAAGCTGAAACCCAATTGTGGTACCACCTTACTGGGGTTTCCCCAGTAAGACAACATAGAGAAAAGCAGATAATAAAATAATTTCAGATGTCTGTTATGAACAGACAGACAGGTAATCCACATTAAGGAGAGACTGACATCAAACCCACTTCAGAACAACCACTGTATGGTGGCAGGAGTGAGCAGGATGTATGGATTTAAACCCTGAAATAAGAGAAGGGCACTGAGTTTCAGTTTTGCACCCCAAAAAGGTAGTGCATAAAACAGAGATGCCTTTGTCACCAGTCTCTAAAAGAACGATGTTCTATTATAACCACAACAAAAAATTTAATTTGTCCTGAAATTAAATTTTACAGGCCATCATTTTAACAAGAAAATTAGATTATATTGAAGGTTAAACTAAAAGATTCCTTTCTCTTCAATATAAGCTTAAAATGAAAATTTAATTACAGTGATAAATACTCTTTAATATACATTTTTGTTTAGCTATATTGCTGTATTTTGATCCATCAGCTGTAAGAATGAACAAATATAACCAGAATTTTTGAAAAGTGTTTTATCTGATGGATCTCTACCTGGTATAGACTTCAATACATTATTACAGTATTTTATGCTTTGTAAGAATGCTTATTCTGCTTAAAAAGATACAGCACAGGACTGACTTCATTAAGTGATATTTTTAAGAATTCATGTGCCTGATACTTGATTAACTGAGATGTATCTCACTCCTGTTTCCAAACTCTTAAATTAAAAGGTTTTCCACCACCTCAGGTGCACTGTTTCCAGAATGCAACAGCCCATTAGGAAAATGTAAAACTCTTCTGTCTTATAAACAGACCTGGTTCCCTTTGAAAAACCCCTAAAGTCTTTCTCTCCTAAGAGAGAGTCCTGGAAAACTCTCTCTCTACCCCTAGTGAGGGTGATAAAATGCACCTGCCACAAGCCAGGATATGAACCTGTGAAGCTTGATAGGGATCCCCACACCCAATAAGAACCTGAGGGGTAAAATTATCCATCACAATCTGAAGGTCAAGTTGTCAAACACCTGTGTTTACTAGAGATGATGGAACATATGACTTAAAATATTAAGTGTTTTAATAAAGATTTCAAAACTGGTTTCTTTGCCCCCTGTGAACTATGAGGAGCAACAACTGCAGATAACACAAGGACAATAAAAGTGAAAACCCTTCAACTCTGCTGAGAGAACACCTGGGAAAATGTAGATGGAGTCAACTACCACTTACAAGTATTCATAATTAATTAACACATAGAGGAAACAATGCCAGACACATTTATCTCAGTAGTGGGATTTTTGTTTTAAAGAACTTTTCTATCACAAGAAAACACGTAATAAGTCACTAATACCTGATATACCTTCATGATATTGACAGTTCCTTCTCCATGCTGGCCTTGGGATCCTTGGCTCTGTAGCAGATTTCTCACTGTCTCCTCCATTCTAGAGAATAAAAATATTTATAAAAGTCAACTGCATGGAAAAAATTTAAGAGTTGCATTCAGTGTTTTTGTTCTTTACAAGAGCCTAATGCGTCCATGGCTACCATGAAATTAATATTTAAAGACAAGCCTAGCCTTATAATGTTCTCATGCTCCATGTTATGAATAACACATTAAGGGCACTCTTTTATCTTTTGAATATGCACAGTAATTAGTCGTATTGTTAAAATCCTACTGGAGCTCCGTTACAAAAACTAAAACCAAATGTGTGCAAAGGATGTCACCTTGTTAACAGTGTAAACAGCACCACGATAAGATTATTGCCATTTAGGAACAGTCAGATTAGAAACCCCAGAGCCAGCTGTGTTCTGAGCCAGCGGCGAGGTCTGTGCAGCTCACACAGGCTGTCCATGGCATTATTGGGATTTACTCACTGTGCTATGGGTGCAGTCTGTGCCAGTGCCTTGGTTTATGGGGGCACAGCTGCTGAACACATTCACCCTTCTCTGCCCTTTCAAACAGGTGTAAAAAGCAAGTGCAGGCTCCAGTCTGGTACCACCATCTCAGGGCAATCCAGTCAACTTCAGCTCCATCAGCGAAAGGAGGAAGGTTTGCATTTCCATTTTAAAAGGTCTTAATAGACACCATCCAAAGTCATCTCTGATCTACACACATTCATCAAGAATGTTAAAACTGATAATAACACTAACCCTGCTGCTCAGAATCAAGAGTTCTGCTCCTTCCCACAACAGGACTGCTGGGAATAAAGGAAGCCTCCTATGAAATACTGTTCCCATTCAAGGTGGGTCAGAAATTAAATCCCATGGGTGTAGGAGATGTCACCGAGGCTGACCACAAATAGCGGGCCTGGGACTAGGGCTGGTTTCAGCTATGGGTAAGAGGAGGAAAAGGACCAAAAGCCAGAGGAGTAGTGATGGACCCAGCAACAAAGATGCTGGGTTTCACAATGAAAAATTGGTGAGTGACAATTCCAGCCAAAGGTCCTCATACTTCCTCCCACTCCCCATGTCCTACAGAGATTCTCACCCCTGTACAGCTTCTCCTTCAGCCATGTTCCAATAGCTTTTCTCTCTCCCTTTCGTATTTTCTGCTCTTTTTAAGCAGTCTCAGTCCCTTGAGATAGCTGGAAAAACAGCCCAGATGGAATAGGGGCTGCAGAAGGGAAAACTGCCGTGGCAGAGGCATAGGGGTGATACAAAAGCAGGAGAGAGAAAGGAGTACCTTAAATCATACTGCCAGATACGCTGTATATTAAAACAGTGACCTTGAAGAGTGTGCCAGTATTCCTGGGCATATCAGACCAGAAACTGCCTGCTGTTGTTTATTTCTGCTGTGTTTAGAGAAACATGACTTTTGTGTAGTATTCTTTCCAAATGAAATTGAGCAGAAGAATTATTCACAGTGTATCTTTTTTCTATTTGTTTATTTCTAAGGTAACAATCCAGCGAGACTGAAAATATTAGCTAACTGCTCTGGCCAAAGGCCAATAGCATTATCTTTTATATGAGCCTCGTTGTTTTTCTGCTCTTTCAGTCTTATCAGAATGAATGGCATTGGCTAATTTAGCAACAATGTGATGTTATTCCAGGTTTTCTCCTTTCAAGGCAGCCCACTACGCTACTTCTCAAGAAGCTGACACTGGGTGTTCATTCTACTCAGATGAACACTGACATTCTACTTATTCCTGTGATGTTTGCTTGTCATTGATGTGCAGACTTCTACTCTGCCAGAATGCCCACAGAGTAGTTTGACCATCTGTTGACCAAATGTGCATAAAACCAAGCCAGCTCTAATCTCTAGTGCAGACAGTGGTGGAGTTTTTCAGTTGCAGATTGGAACCATTTCTGCTTATAGGCTGACCTTAATCAGATGCCTTTTACATGAAAGAACAAATAATTTTGGTTCACACCATAAATTCCTGTGCAGTCCTCACTGAAAGATTTAATTTCTTAACATGCTCACCATTTCATTTTTAAATTAATGGTGTAATAGGATTCTTAATTATGGTGTTTATCTATGCAAATGTAGTTCCAACTCTAATCCTCCACAACACTCTTCCAAATTAATAAACAAACAAAAATGGGAGAAAGAATAGATTCAACCAGCACTAAATCACGGTTTTTCAATTTACACCTAATAGTATTAAAGAAAATAAAGTCTAGTTGCATATTACTGTGATCACTTAAACCAGCTCAGAAAAATTATGAGTTCTTAAATTCAATAGGTCCTTTAATCTTCAGTCAAACTCAGATAATCTATTTTGGACCACAGGCACATCTTGTTGAACAGCCTTACAAGGACAGGTGAGCACACAACTTCTTGTGGCAATCAGAAACACCTCCCATTAGCACACAGATTTCTAAGCAATAAAGTAATCTTTTCAACATGACCAAGAGCTGGGTTAAACACAGCTGAGACTTCCGTGGTTTTGCTGTTTGCAGCTACTGTAAAAGTTTGTAAGAGCTGACAGCTACTAAGCCGAACCACAGACGTAACACTGTGTGGTCACATCACTGTCAAACAGGCGTGGGAGGATCTTACAAGCTTTGGGTACCCATGGAATACCTGAAAAAGAAGAGAAAACTAGTTTCTGACAAACAGGGAGGTGAATTATGCTTACAGTCAAATTCACTGCAAAGCTCTGATGGCCAGTGCTCTTGCAGCGTGTTAGCTGCTGCTTCTTCACTTGCATCCCAGTTGTCCATCTTTAGGAAGGACCAAATATGGTACAGGAGGATAATCGAAACTTGTTTCTTATGAATGAGAGTTTTTGATGCATGAATTAATGGCACCTTAATTGAAAAGCAATTGTTATATGATGATCTATAATACTCTCCACAGTGACAGCACATGGCAGAACAATCTAGTACAAATCCTATTTTAAGAATGCAAAAAAAATGGAGCCTCTATAAATTTAGCTTGGGATCCCATGTTTTCCTCCCTGAACAAGGCCTCCAAAGGGTATGCAAATTTTGGAAGCGAAGGAGAAAAATTATCAGCTTTATGAAAGGCTATTTCTACACATCAACCTATATTTTCCCCCTTCTGGTAACCAGAAAAGATTATCTGCTCTTGCTCGTGATTCTAATATCCCAGCTGGACCCAATCCAACATGCAGCACTTCCAGATCACTTTTAGGATAGCTATCCCCACGCGTGTATTCTGCCTTCTTGCTGGACTGTTTCGCCAAGGATTCTCTGTATCTTATATAACTACCAAGCTGTTAAAATCTGAAAAATCAAGTCTCTAAAGCTCATCGCTTCTGAGTCTACATTCTTCAAGCACTATTTAAGAACATTTATTTTCCCCTTTCTTTCGTATTTTATTTACTGTCTATTCATCTGAAGCATCTCGCATAGTGCCATTACATTTTCTGTTACATCTGTCATTTGAATGGAAAATTGTCATTTTCTTAAAACACAAGTGTTCCTCTCAACTCCTATGTTTTAAAAATCTAGGGTGTTTTTTTAAGGGGTAAAATAAATGAAAACCATGTTCAACACAAGCTCCTTAAGTTTCCTGACAAAATGCAGGTTTAGTGTAGGGGAACCGATCTCCACCAGTCCTAACCGAAGGATGAATTTCTCAAAGCACAAAACAGGAGAAGAAATGAGGCACTCAGAAACCAGAATCTGTTCTTGAAATATAAGAATTTAAGTAACATAAAATATTAATGCTACTGTGGAAAGCACTGTCAAAATTCCTTCTGGAAGATACCTACAATTACAATCACAAGTGTTCAGGAGTGGCTCATCCAGAGAGGATTCCACAAAGGGACTGCTCTGAAGCTGTTGAAATGACAGTCTGTGCCATGAGAAGAGACTAAACAACTTGCTAAACTTAAGAGGTCAAGGGATTAAGGGGCCAGGTGTGACTTACACAAAAGAATCAATGAGAAAAAGTGAAGTGTGAAAGAAAACTACATCAACCTAAGGCAAACGATTGACAAAACAAGTTGGGAATTTAGTGGTTAGAAATGAATTTAGGCTGGAATTAGGATGTTTTTAAAAATTGAAAAAGTGAGACTCTACCCAGCCTGTCAGGTAGAGTAACAGGATGAGAAATACAAACAGTTTTAAGCCACAACTGATTCATTTACAAAATTAATTACACATCAGGGTCAAGAGCTGAGGACTTGAATTTATGACCCACAGGTTCTTGCTGCTATTCCTCCTGAACCAAAATCATTCCTACACTTAAAATACATAATTTGTCCTGTGCTGTAGAGAGAATATCAGGAAATTAATCCAATTGCAAGGGACAGTTATTTATTTCCACTTTGTTTCCGTGTGTGTTTCTGGGCAAGGGGGCGAGAGGAACCTATGGAAAGGAGGAAACATCACTCCCTGCCCACAGCACACAGATGCTCATGTGTTCAAGGTTGAAGGAGGACGCTTCCTCTGTATTTTTGCTGGAGACTTGCTTTTAACACTTCTCAGTGTTGTGTTTCTGACAGCTCTGCTGCCTCCCTCTCCTGCCTGGCCCTGCTGCTGCAACTCCCAGAGCACAGATTCAACCAGGCCAGGCTGGGCACACCCTGCTGAGGTTAATGCATCAGAACTGCGCAATTAAGCTCCTAAATTCCCTCTCAGTTTTCTCAGGACCATCACTTTCATAGGCAGGCACGTCCTTTGTGCCATCCTACATCAGAGTCACGATCAGCAAACCTGCCTGCTTCGTGCCTCTCCCAGCTCTGTCAGAAATAAATACTCTCTCTAACCCACGCTGTGCTCAGCCATGTCCCACACAGCCCTTTCCGCACTTTCCCTCCAAGGGACAGGTAGCACGTCGCTGCTCCAGCACTGGAAGGTAGATGACAGCTTCAACCCCTTCCCCCTTGACCTACTTCCTTCAAGATTTCCACGGGCTGGCAGCTACCTTTTGCTAGGTGCTATCACCTTCCCTTCTCATCATCCTCAAGCCGATGTGACAGCACTTAGTGGTTATTTCAAATGAATGTCACAAGAATTCCTTCAGCTTGGTACTGACTTAGTCTTACAGAGCTGTATCCAAAGGTTTCTACAGAATCCTACTGCAGCAGTTCAGGTTTATATTTCAGCTTTTTCTTTCTTATGTCATGCACCAGGTGCAGGATTCTTTTTCTCTATCTTCAGCTTAAGTTGTTACTTCAGTGTAGTTAAAATTCTCAGGTGGCATTTTCTTCCAGCTCTTATCTGTGACACAGTGAAGTTTCCTGTCTCTCTCTCCTGGGCAGTCTCCAATTTAAGTCTCCTAACTTCCATTTTTAGTTATAGATTTCCTTGAGGAGGTGTGGTCTGGGTTTTAGCTCCTTGAGCTGTCTCAGCCGTTCCTATCACCAGACCACAGATGAAGGAACAGGTTCCCGTGTGGTTTCTCAGCTCTTTTAGCTCTTGTTCACCTGTGAACCAGCTGGGATTTTCTCCAGCTGGACTATGGTTGTCTCTTTGGAGACTGCAATCTGTTTGGCCTTGTGGCAGAATTCTGTGCCTCTGTCCAAGCTTCCCAGCTCTCTCTCCAGTCTCATAATCCAACCAAACAAAGAGCTTCTCTCTGACTCAGATCCCAGACAAATGTTTTCCTATTCATTCATCATTTTGAACTTCAGGTTTGGGGTTACCTGCATCTCACTTCCCTCACTACTCTGTTCAAAGCTCTGCAATGGATCAGGTTAAACTTTCTCCTTTCAGCGAGTTCCTCAAACAACCAAAAGCCTTCAAAGTAACCAAACACACATACACACCCCCAGCTCCTGAACAAATTTTAAAAAAAAATCAGATTTTAGGTAAGGCACCAGGTCTTTTGAAACAGGGAAAATATCAAAGTGGCTTTACAAGATGTAACAGAAAAAAAAGAGCTCATCGACAGCAGTTCCTGTTCACTGCACCCTTGCAGGAGTGTCTTTCCCTTTACCTGGTTTCAATTAAATTAGTGGCTGTCTGAGCTGCGGACTCTGCTTACTCCCCTCTGTCTCCCGGGATTCCCATTAGGAACAGACATGGCTGCCTGCTCTCCTCATCTCTCCTCCTGATCTGCAGTGTCCAGCCAGCCACACCGACAGCCTCGGCACCCTCAGTGAGCCGTGCTGGTCCCCAGGACGAAGTGGCCCCTCCTTCCCAGGGCTGTGTCCCAGCCTGCTGTCCACTCCTGAGGAGCCTCTGCTGTGAGCCCATGGCTTCAAGGGCAGGGGGCCAGGAGACAGACACAACCTTCTACAAAGAATTTAGATACTGGGAATGGATTAAAAAGAGAGAGAGAAGTGAAATTGGGTATGTGATAAACTTAAAAGAGAACTGACAGATGGGAAATGCTGGGGCTTTAAACCCCTAGGGATTTTCAGTTCTGCTTAGGATACAGCATCGGTACAAGCCTTATAGCAGAGCGCTGGGCGAAGCAGAATGCTCAATATCCCCCTTTAATATTTCAGTTGGAAAGTAAAGTAATAACATCCTTCATAATAGCAGCAGAAAGACACACATGTAATGTATAATTTATATTTATTCTTTCTGTTCATCAGCACAGGTGCTTATCAATCCAGAGATACCCAGGCAAATCCTCCTCCTGCAGCACCATCACTGCCCTTTCCCCACCACAGGCCCTGGGCAGTTCAGCCCTGTGGCATTTGCTAGTGGCAAATCCAAACTGCACAAGTCATTTTTTTTTCACATATTCATACAAACCCCTCTTTCCAAAACACACTCAAAGCATACTCACCCTGTTGCCCAAAGGGCAGCTCTCTGAGGATGAGGAGCATCACAAGTATCTTGTGCATGATGAAGGCAACTATTGCATGGCTGAGCCGGAATGAAACTGGCCTCAAGCTCCAGTCACACGAGGAGAAGAGGATCCTTCCCCAAAGTGGACAACCCACTCAGGTTCTCTGTCCCCTAGACCATACCACCACTCCAAATTACACAGAACTGAAAGCCTGAGCACAACTTTACTTTGTTGAACCACTGGCCATTGACCCCAGTGGAAATTTTCAAGGTATCCTTAAAATAACGTGAGTGCCTCGAGCACCAGCTAAGTAGGGTAGGATTTTGAAAGACCTCAGCGTTGGCACATCACTGCTCCCACACAAGTCTGAATTCTGTTATCATGCAATGGCAGGCCTGACATTTCTCTGAAACTGCTCTAACTACCATCTGAGCCAGGAAATGTTGGAAGTGTTTCCATTGTCTCTCTCAGTCACACGGATTTCACTCATCAAACTTCTATCTACAGCAAAAAGCTTCTGAACTGCAATAGAAATCAGTGGTAATGTTTATTTCTGTGTTGACAGACAGACAAATGCCATATGGACTGCATGGGTGTCTTCCATCACCAGCCCTGTATATGATTTTGTGAGTTACAGTCATGGAGGAATAAAATCCAGTCCAAGACTAAGCCTTGCAGAAAAACTGCTCACCAGCAATTGAAAGGATTTTTCACCTGGAAGGATTGTCCCTCCTACAATTCCCCAGTAACATATTTGGGACCTTAGGACAGGAGATATTTTCATTAACTATAAGTGGATAGAACCAGGCACACACAGAAAGTTAATTATTGTGTCATCTTAAACATATGCTCATAAGTTCAAACTATATTCGTGCTGGAGGCACCAGAAATAGTCACGACTGAAAGCTTCAGAAAAAATTACAGGCAACCCTACAAACAGACTGCAAATACTTCCAGTTTCAGATAATGGCAAGGGTTTGCTTTTTTTCTTCTTTTCTACATTTTAAACAAATATTTGTTTTTCCATATTTACAAATGTTCAGCTGGATGGAAAGATATATCTACCAGTTCCTACAAATACACATATTTAATTTTGCATATCAGGACCCTGATACAGACCAACCACTATTGTTTTAAGTCACTTATAGAATAGTACAGCCACTCAAAGTTAAAAAGCTCCTGTTCAATTCTGAGTCACAGCTTCAAGGTGGTACCAAGACCACCCTCACACAGCTGCATAAATTTCTGTGTTATGTCACAATGTTATTTGTGAATTTAAGGACTTTGAAAAGCTAACTACCAATGGAGTTAATAGGAGTCTAAATAAAAAAAAAAAATTAAGAAACTGTTCCTAGTTTGGTTCAATGACCTAAATCTTGCATCAAAAATCAAATTCACATGACAGTTCCAGCCCCTTCCTGACATTGTACCACCAGCAGCAAAGGCCCAAAGCCCTGCACATGTAACTACACAAGATACAACTATGAGAGGAAACCTTCCCACTTTGAACTGGGATTCCCCCAAAATGGGTCACCTCTGATGCTCACAAAGAACACCAAGAAACAATGCTCTGGTTCCCAACCATGAGATTTGCTTAAAAGTACTTCTAAAGACAACAAGGAGTCTTAATAAATATAATTTCTTTTGAATTTTTCGACTTCAGCCTTTCCAAATTTCAGCTCAAAAAGACTACAATACGAAAAGTAAAACATGGAGATTTTCAAGTTAGCTGTGACTTCCTGAAAGCCTCTAAACATAAGATCAGCAAAGATGGATGAAATGTGTAGGAATACTCCAAGTGATTGTGTTACAAATAACAATATGATAACATTTTAAGGGAGATAATGTGTTGCTGTAGGTGTATCTAAAATTTGCCTTTTTTTCTCCTCAGCAGAGAGCTTGCTTTGGATCTTCAAATATTCAAAGCAGAGGGAATGAGGCAGTTCTGGGCTGATCAGCTGTGATTGAGTGTCTCCATGAGCAGCTGATGCCCTGATGTCCCTTCTGCGTGACTGGGACTGTCTCACATGACAAACCCTCCGCATTACACTCTCCAAATTACCAAGTTATGGGATGAAAAATACATAAATAAAATGCTTCCAACGTGTTTTGCCTCAAAGTAGATCCAAAGTGACTGCCAGGACAGTGAGTGCCAAGTATCTTCTCCTGAGCATAAGGAATGCCTCCTTCCAGGTGGGTTTCCTGCAGCACTGCCTGGAACAACACAGGTTCCTGTTCCAAAGATGCCCAGCTCAAAGGGAGTTTACCCTTCTGCAGGACAGATGCAGAAAGCAGCAATATACATCTACTACTAAAGAAACCTCAGATGTACAAATAATCACTCTTGCAGTCCAATTTTCAGGTGGTTAGAAAACACCCACAAGACCAGGTCATGTCAGAGATGTCAGAAAGAAAGCTTTGTGGCTTTACATTTCCAAATCACAGCCGCAGAGCAAAACGGCCTAAACAAGAAATATATGGTTAGAATAATGGTCTCCAAGGGCTTAATTACCTGTGTCATTAGGTAGTGGTAGCCTCTCTAAAATTATATTGACAGCTTTTCTACAACCAAGCAGTTGATAATGAGGCAATAAAAATACATGACAGTGCACACAGAAGAGTGCTGCAGTCGTGTCATAAACAGCACCATCAGCTTTGATACCAACAAACAAGAGCTGCATGAAGCTAATTGTGAACTGGTCACAAAAAGATCAAGGACACGTATTTTGTCATTAATAACTTTTCATGTTTTCCCTTTTTGTATGTGTGCAAGCCTATCAAAAGCAAAAGAAGGCAAGAAAAGGAAGGGGGAAAGAAAAATATCAAGGTGCAAATGAAATGCTAGAGGAAAAAAGTAACAGCTGCATTTAAAAAAAAAAAAAGAAAAAGGCAGGGACATTTTCATGCCTCTATGTTAAGTGCCATAAAGCACTCCACCATCTTTCCAAACACAGTATTCTGTCACAGCCACTATCCATTGTATGATGTAACAACAGGAGCACACAGCTTCAAAATGCCAGATTTGACATTATTGAAGCCCTTCTCTTTAAATTGGATTATCCTGGAGACAAACGGAATAAACGCAGGGGAACGTTTCTGTGTGAAGGATTTGCACTGAAATGCACAGAAATATTTGCTGCATGGATGTGCTTCCACTACTGCCTGCTCCCATTAAAGGAGAGAACAGAGGGAATGGAGAGGAAGAGAACAATACAAGACATGAGGATCAGAAATAAAGGCAACACAGCATAAAAGATGTAAGAGAACTTTGAGGACAAAAAAAAAGACATGAAAAATTTAAGCAAGAGGTAAGAAGACAGAAAAAGAAAAGTGTAACAAAAAAGTTAAATGTAAAGACAAGAGAAGTGAAAGGATGTCTAGAGATCTCTAAGGTGCAAATGTTTACCCATTTGTACTGTACTGGTATTTCTTTTGAGAAACAGGAGAGCTATTAGCTGATCTTCCAACAGGAGATAATTAAAGAAGGGCTTAGAGAAGGATTTTCAGTCTAACTACAGCCCTAAGTGGAGAATCACAACATCACTCCCTCCTCCCCGTTCAAGCACTCATTCTTTAATCATTTGTCTTCAGCGCAGCACGGGATCCATTTTCAAACAACTCTGCAGGATTTTAGCCACACAGCTCCCATTGTGTTTAATGGGAATCCTGTGGACATAGCTCCGTACGAAGCTTTCAGAATGCACTCCAAAAATCTCTAAATAATGCACTAGTTGAACATTACCCTGTTTATGTCTCAGAGGACACGACTATAATGAAAAAAAGGTTAGGTCATTTATAAAAGTAGTATTTATTGCAAAGCTCATTAGTGTTTCCTACAGGGATTTTTTTTCCTCTGTAAAAATATTTAGCATGACTATTTAGGAGTTACTTCTTCCATAATATCTAAAGCAGAGAACAAAATCAACTCAAACCTCATTTGCTTCAGAAAGGAAGATCCAGCAGTCAACACATCAGCCTAAGCTTCAAGAAGCCTCTCTTCAAGACTTCCCACTGTTATAGGATACCTCTGTGGCTTTGTTTCAGATTTTTCTTCTGAAAATTGACTTAATAGTTTCTATTCCATAACAGCTTTATGATGATTATAAATACCAGTGAAGCACTAATCAAAGATTCATTAGACACAGAAAAAAAGCCTCAATATCAGCTCCCTCTCTCCTTTCAAGAAGAAGGCTGTTTCCATGATCAGCTCTGACACAACTTGAAAGCTTTGAGAACTGTAAATCTTTGCCATCCATGCTCTACAAGGACAAGAGCTTCATTTCTGTGCTTTCACCTTTCACAAGCAGCATTCAGAACAGACCCATGAAGATACAACTTTAATCAACTTTCATGCACCCAAACAGTAGATCATATTCCATCATCCCTTGGAATACAAACCATAGTTGGGCACATAGAAAGTTTCAGGGATTTCCACTTCAGGGGACAGATCCTCAGCCTTTTGAACTTGTGCTAAGTAGAGCAGCACCACTGCAGAGAAAAGGCTGATACATTCACTAGGCAGAAGTTTAACCAAGGAACAGCAAACATAGCTGTTTATACACACATGTATATTTATATTTAACACATATTTCTAGCTTCAGAAATTAACATTGGATGTAATACTAACATCACTAGTTCACTACAAACTGTCACCTTACCCATGCAGTTTGTGCTATCCTGAAAATGTAACATCACCTCAGGAATAAATACATTTATGTTAAGATACCTGAAAATCTGGCTCAGCAAAAAAAATTCTTATGTTGTGAACTAGATTAGCACTTTTTTCCTGGACTTAGAGAACAGATACTGGATATGGCAGTCTACTACGAAAACCTCAAGGAATATCTGTAAGGCAGGAAGTTCAGTATTTTGCAAGATTCTGAGTTTATGTCAGTGGAATTCAGAAAAATTAGATGACTCTAGAAACTACTGTGTCTACCAGTTTTAAACTGCAACAGCATGAATTACTGCAAAATTGCCTAACTTTGAGCACAAGTCATTCCATTGAACTTAACAGTTCATTTCATAGAGTCAGGGCCTTTGTGACTCAAGTGAACAGACAGCATGTATTTTAGCTAATCTGGTGGAAACAAAGCCTCACAAGCCTGCCTTGCTAAGAAATAATTCAGAGGGTCTCCTGAGGGACTTTTTTCCCCCTCTAAGCAAGAATCAACACAAAGAAAAAGATCCCTTTGAATCCTTAATTAAATATTATAAAAAGTTGAAAGAAAACAATAATTATCTTATAACACACCATTACAGCCTGGGAGACTGATTCCTGCAAAACCAATTTAGATATCCATGTCCAGGAGGGGAAAGGGGCAATAACAACAAAAAAAGTCAGAGTGATACAGGAAAGAGAGGCTGGGCTGGACATGTTGGGAATGAACATTAAGCACTGAACAGCAGCATCTCACAGTGCCAAAGCTTTAAATATTCCATTTGCTCTCCACAAAAGAAGGACAGTTTACCTTCATCATGAGCAAGAACGCTGCACAGGGCAGGACCTCCTGTGCATGACAGAGGATTCCCATAATGTGAGAAGGAGGAGTGTCAGGTCCTTTTATACTCAGAGCTGGGCAGGTGGAAAAGCTGGACTCTGAGGGAGTTACACAAAAGCAACACAACCTACGGGCACAGGAGACATCTCAGGCTCCTGCTTGCTCCGTTAATTTAAGCTCTCTTTTATGACACAATTATAAGAATTCACTCAGGTTTCAGTGCTCTGTAGTTATAAGGAAAAAAGATTTTTATTACAGATGTGACCCAAAGAGGCCACGGTGGGCAGAGAGGGCAGGGTGGGCTCTGGCAAACAGAAACCAGCATGGGCCAGACCTCCCTAGCCAGGCTGCACTCTGGAAAACACAGATGGTGCCAGCCTACATGGCAAAGGGAAGAATAAAGCAAGAGGGCAAAAATCCTATCCCTGCTAAAAAGTCACATCCAGAGCAGTGGTTGTAGGGTGGGTCTGTCTCCAGGTTGTCTCCACAGCAGAGCCAATCCTACCTGACACAAATGCAAGCAGTGTCATCTTGCAGAACATCCAATGCTGGCACTGAGTGTAAAATTAAACTAAAATCAAACTGAATTACTTTAGATCACCCACGTTCACTTTATTTTTAAAATAACTGCTATAATGGCAATTTGTAAATTATCTGTATTTGCCTGTTTTATTAGTGTGTCCTAAACAGCATTTTTATTTCAAGATTCTTATAAAATAAAGATGCTGACAGTCTTTTTATTAGCACAGTGCTGGCCCAGTATTTTTATACCTTTGTTAAGCTCATTGCTAATGATTCACTTCAAAGTAATTTCAGAATGCTACAATAAAGTGTAATAGATTTCCTTAATCTTCATGATCTCAGACCCTAATTCACTGCTGAAGCCACTAAACACAGAGTGTGTTCTGAGAAATTGCTTGGCCTGCAAATGGCATAAACTAAACCTGCTAAAAAAAAAAACCTTACTGTTTGGAAATTTAAAAATTATAAATCCAACAATATTTGGAATTGCTGAAGGAATATGGTAACTCATTTTACAATAAAGGCCACATTCTTCTTCACACAGACTTTTTGTTTTGATATTTACACTGATGCATCTCCAAATGAAAAATAGTCTTATGGGAGGAGGAGAGACAAATCCTTAACTGGTGGGGTGATCACTTTCACTGTTTGACTCCTGACACTGCTTGCTAAAGGCAAATCTTTTGGAATTTGAGCAAACACATCTTGATTTTAATAGATAATATCCACACACCTCTTTGATCAAGTGGAAAGCTTCTGGATTTTTAATTCAGTTGGGAACAAGTCTTTCAGTCTATCACTGATGAAAAATTAAAGTGAGAGAAAAAAGCTATTGTTAGCTTAAAATGTAAGCAATCAACTCATTTTACTATTGAGTATTATTATTTATCAGAGTCTGCTGTTGTCAAGAGAGTTGTTTCAAGCACCTGCTTACAAACATTCTCAAAACACATACAAACTGGAGGAAATCAAGTGTTAGCATTAAGGGTTGGAAAATGGTTAATAGACCTAAAAGATTGTGTATTAACAGTAATCTGAAGGGAGAATGTATCTCCAGCACAAACATGCCTTTAATAAACAAGAGTTTTCAACTGTGAATATAAAAATCACATTTTCCTGTATTCTGTAGAATGCCTGACAGTATTAAAGCCTCCAAAAATGTTGGACAACAACAAAAAAAAAAGACATCCAAAATTATTTGGCACTTCCTACACTCTGTGTTTTGTCCTAAAAGCTTTCTCATTTTTGGTAAAAATAAAAGCACAGGAAAAGTGGGTAACTTGCCTAGAGTCAGTCAGGCAGATGGGTTCAAACTTCCTTTCACATTTCAGTGAAAGCAATATCTGGATGGGTCAATAATTTAGTCAGAACAAAACTCAGCATCCCAGCTTAGTCCTTTGTTACCAAACCAGACCAAGAATACTCTGCCTCCTACTTTAAAAATGTAAAGGCATTGTTTTACATCTTAGTCCTTTATTTAGACACAATACAAACTCTGTGGTTTGGTTTAAACTTTGCTCTGTGATCCCAATATTTAAAATAAAATTATTATCTGATCGTTTTTTTCTGTGACTTTCCCTGGCATATGTACAAAACACGCAGAACAGTCACAGAAATAATAAACAAGTAAGAGTTAATTATTTGTACTGTCTTAGTACAGCTACAATACCAGCATGAGAGGAATGTACAGCAAGAATTACCGGGGAGTTGATTAACAAAAAATCAGGTTTCTTCTAAAGTTTAGAGAATTTTATTTACCAATTAAATTTGAAAGGTGGTGTGCCAACCTCAACCACGTCAGATGCATGCATGGCTGGTTATTTACCAAGCTAAGATTTCCCTCAGTCACGGAACCAGGTCAGTCCCTGCAGGGAGGGAGGAAAAGCCATGGATGGCTATGAGCTGCACCCACATTTAACTGCTATAAAATTCCCACACCTATTATATTTGTCATGCTCAGTTTTTCACATCCATGCCTGAGTATTGCTCCTGAGAGCTTCATTTTGGCTGAGACATCCTGAATGCCAAGTTCTTAGTTCTTTGAGGGAAATACTTTAGAAAAGTGATGCAAACTTACTAAACCTGAGGAGTGAAAGGAAACTGCAGCAGCTGAGCTGACATAAATCAGTCTGGGAGCTAATCCCTGCTCGTGTAATGCTCAGGAGGGAAGCACCACCCATATTCTCCAGTAAATTAATACAGAATTACCAACTGTGATTGTTCTAGGGAAAAAAAAAAGTATCATCTGCTTCTGAACTGGGCTTTGAAAATTTATAATCAGTGTAGGTCTAAGATAAAGAATATTTTATGTTGTAATATTGTACTGGGTTAAAATACTTATGTTTTAAGTATATTTAAAAAATGTCATTTTTTAACAATCATAAAAATAATTTCTTTAGAAGCAGAAATGAACAGGTTACCTTCACAGTCTGAACATACATATGGGAATCCATACATAAAACCTGTTTTAAAAAAATATTATTACCCATTCTACATGAATGTCTAATACTACATAAATGTGAAAGTATTATAAATGTGCAAGTCTGATTTTGAAGAAAAATATTCTTGAAATTGCAATCTATTCAAGTTATTGAAGTTGAACCTAAACTTTGCTAGAAGACAGCCAATTCCAACTGTTAATTATTTTTAAAATACCATGGGAAAAAATCTATCGATGTCTATTTTTTCACTCATGTTTACTTTGGGATGAAAAATTTTGCTTGAGGTTTTCAAGCCATGCAGACTGCACAGATTATACTGAATTACAACACTCATGCTTTATTAAAACTCACAAGTATATATACTAATGAATGTCATCTCATATAAAATTTATATATTTCTGCCCACACATTGCATAAAATTGAGATAAAATGCCACATATATAAACGAATGATAGCTAAAGTTTTATAAAGTATAAACACAAGGTCAGTAGTGCTTCACTTCTGCAAGATAAATTTGACATTTGGACAGCACTGTGAATCACAACCAGAACAGCAATGGCCAGGGAATATAAACTGCCTATTAAAAAAAATAAACAAAAAGTACAGCAAATCACTCTTGCATGGACTTCTCAAAACATTGTACCATCAGAAGCTAATGCTTCTTTCAGCTGCTGCTCAAACTGTTCCATCCTCCAAAGAATCATGAAATCCTCCTCTGAGCCAAGGTCTTTCAATAGGATTTTCAATCCCAATTTTATACAAACTTTTTATATGGCCTAATAACATAACTAAGTAAGAATTCACCTAGTGGTGTCTATTTCTGTCACTTTCCTTTTTTTCAGGAGGTATCTGTGCTCCACACCATAAGATGACAATGCCTTCCTGTGGCAGTGTAAAATAGTCCTGCCATCCATGGCATGTATCAAAACTGACAAGAAAACACATTCAGAAAAAAATGTACTTTAAAAGAAAATTGATTTAATTCCACTAAATATATTTGATTTTCTGTTTGACTTTTTTTGGTGATCATGTCTGCATTTAGGTCTTTGTATTTCATCACGCATCAAGAATAACAGACAGAGGAAGCCACTCATTATTGATTTTAAAATAATTGCTTAATTCAGGCTACCTCCTAGAACACAAGTTTTAGCAAAGCTCAGATCAGGTCCTCAACTTTCTTCAATGGTAAAAAGTTCAAAGCTAGAGCTGGATGATTGAATGGGTCCAGTTTGATGGCATTTGAGCAGAGTTAGGAAATGGTGGGTTGTGCTTTCATTTTGTTTGGTTTTTTTTAAAGAAGAATCTTTTCACTTTACCTTTGCTACTAAAGAGTTTCATTGTCATCTTGATTGAAGGTTATTTACACCACTACGTGTGCACATTACCGGGGCAGCTCCAGGGCTTCCTCCTTGGTGCCCTATTTTTATATCTCTGCAGAAGCTCAGTCCCTGTGCTAGATTATATCCAGTGCTGATACTGCCACAGACATGATAGGCAGATTTATCTTACTCAAATCTGAACCTAGCCCAAATTTTCACACGAATTTAATATTCAATTAAAGGAAAAGATAGCAAAGAAGAAGGAATTCCCATGAATATAATTTCAAAAATTCTGCTGGACAGTTTTCCTTAAATATTTTGACTGCTTTTATTTCTACAGTTAGGAAGATGGTATCTCAGAGAATTAGCATTACTTTTACAAGAACTTATGGCTGCACTTTCTTTTTATCTGAGTTACTGAGTATATTCACCACTATAAAAAGCAAGACTGGGGAGCTTAATGCCATGTTTTTCTAACTTTAGAATCAGATAATGTTACTTAGGAACACGTAACAAAAATCTATTAATAAACTTCAATAACATATTCTCCAGATGCTCTGATGGCCTATTCTGCATTATCCTAAAGTTTTACTTTGGTTATTACTTTGTTGATCATTCTATTATTACGAGTCCGGTTCAATGAACAGTCGAGTACAAATTTTTGAAGTTTAGACATCCACACCAATTTAATCAATAACTCACACCAGTTTAACAGTAATTTACAACTTTTTAAACAGAGAGCCTTCTTTTATGGCTGACTTGTTTTGTTCCTTACATTCCATTCTGAACAGAAATATGTAGATATTACCCATAAAGAAGCACTGCAGAAGTGATCACCAATACAAAAATGCACAAGGAGGGTGATACCTTTCCTTCTCTGTTCAACATTCACTTTTATAAGCAAATATTGGTTTACTGAATGGTAAGAAAAAAAATTACTAAAAATGTTTAGGATTTCAAATGCAAGAGGAAAAAATTCCTGACTTTTGGTCCATCCCCAGTCTGCTGTCACAGGGTGCTACACACCTTCCCCAGGCCCACTGTACACAAACACCCTCAGAAAAAGGTAAATGGGATCTGGAATTAAGTGGGTACTGCTGAAAACTATGATAAAAGATGACATAAGCGCTCCAGAAATACTTCTACAAGTATGATACTACAATATCACTTTAGGTTCTCTGGTCACAATTAACAGAGACATAACATCTACAGACTGCAAGGCGCTTTAAAATTAGTGAAACCTTTTGTATCTACCTTCCTTGTGGGAAATATAATCAAATAAACTCAGTTGTAATTACACAGGACTCATATTCAATTTAATTCAATTATTTGGAACGTGTGCACACTGCAGGACAGCCTCATTAAGATGGCTCAGCAGTTTGTTTTCAAATGGGACTGGTAAGTCAACATTTACGATGAGCCATCACAAAGGCTGCCCATCCACTCTAATGGTTCAGAATAATCAGTTATTACAGCCAATTCAAAACACTGCAGAACAGAGAATAAAACTGTTCTGCAGTTGTATGTTAGGCAGATCTGATCTTCCAAGCAAGAGAAGGACACTGCTGGAAATTTTTGTTTCCTTTTCTGCCTCCTACTTGTCATTCAGAATAGCACATTACCTTGTGGGGATGCTGTCCCCACTGTTTTCCTCAAAGGAACTTTAGGTTCTCTGGATTGCTACAAGAAGCAGAGTACTGCAATGAAGAAGAAAAAGATGTTTTGACCTCAACACCAACAGGCTGACTTTGGTATACTGCCTATCTGCAATGCATTAAACAGCAATGTCCTTCTATTTTGCCCTCAGCAAGAGTACAATCAAATGTTGTTCACAACAAAATTCTTCAAGGATGTTTGTTATCTTTTTCCTCTTCCCCCCTCCACGTATTCCTCTCCCCATCTTAAACATTCTGTTTCTCTCTTTTGGTAATTCTTGTAACACAGGAACAAACTGCTACAGAATAAACAGCAAGTGTTTGTGACACATCAGTGTGATGAAGGGAAAATTTTCAGCACTTAAATAGATTTTTGTCTTTTAATCTTGGTATCTGAAGAGGCTAAATATGCTTCTTTTTCCACTACCAGGGATATTTTTGTAACATCACAATCATTATCATATTAAATCTGTGGGTTTGATGACATCAAATGTAATAAGACCTGAGGCATGAACAGGAGCCTATTGTACAAAAGCACGTCTGTGAAGGCAGACACAGCTAAATCCTGGGGTTCAGTGGCAGGTCAGTACAGAGCTCTTTCCAGTCCAAGGAAACAATTAAAAAAGAAATCAGCAGTATCTGAAAACCTTGGTTTAAATCCTTATGTAAAACACAATGTTAGTAACCCCAACCTTTTAATGGGATCCCTCTTAGAAGCATCACCAACAGCACTGCCCATGTATTGTGCTTCCCTAAATTAGTCACAACAGACACTTCCCCCAAAATTATTCACATATTCATTTATACAATTATAAGGAAATTTCACTTANGTTTAAAACATAAGGATAGTGTTAGTAACCCCAACCTTTTAACAGGATCCCTCTCTCAGAAGCATCACCAACAGCACTGCCCATGTATTGTGCTTCCCTAAATTAGTCACAACAGACACTTCCCCCAAAATTATTCACATATTCATTTATACAATTATAAGGAAATTTCACTTAAAAAACCAACAAAGAAAAATGTTGTTTTATTTTCAGACCAATATTCACATAACAGTCAGACAAAACTATCACAGAATACTTCACTCTTAGTTGGTCACCAGCTCCTCCATACCATCAACACCCACGTGCTGTATAACCCAGCTCAACGATCTCAGTTTGGCCAGCTCTTGTCTGGAAGTTCTCAGCTCATTTTCCTCTCCTCCAATTTCACTTTTTATTAGCTGAATCATTGGCTGGGAGCCATTACTGAAGTTCTATTTTTGCCATTTCCTGCGATAATGTCACGGAGGTCATTGAGTTTCCACAAGAGTGGCTGCCCTGCATGGAAAAGACACTGGGAGCAGGTGAGGAAACTCTGGGGCTCTGACTGAGTTCAGTGGGACACAACCAGACTGAGGTTGATGCTTCAAGTGATATAACCTTGCTACCAAGGCAAGTATCTTGCAACAGCAATAACGTCTATTTAAAAGAAGAGGAAAGTGATATGAGTTTATGTCTTTCAACTTACAAGAACCAAAAAGAAAGTATTTTAGAAAGGCAAAATAGTTACAGCAATTTCTCCACTGCTTTTGGGCAGAAATTCAGACATTGAATCTTCCCCAGTGACATGGGGAGTTATGAATAACAGTACCAGACCACAAGTTCAAAAAATGTTCCCAGATCTGCATCACTGCTACACATGAAAATTTTGTAATACTTTTAGCAAGCAACACACTATAAAACAGAAAAACAGCTTTAATTTTGTTCGATGGCTAGGTGTACCCAAGTAAGGTTTTTGTGAAGCTCTAACCTTATCCCCAGTAACAAATTGTGGGAAAATAAGGAGATGTTAACCCAGTACTTGCCCCAAGAACACCGTAACATACATAGGTAATAAGGTTCAGTGGTTGAGCAGGAATACTTACCTCCTGACTGCACCTATCATCTCTTGTTACTATTCATGTCATTACCTAGCTGTAGGTCACTCAAATTCATTCTCCCAGGGTAATATTATAACCTTGCAGGTATTTGAAGCAGACATAATAAAACAAAAAGGTTAATTGTGCATTCTGTCAGGACCATGTGGCATTAGGCCATGGCCATCAATTGCCTGGTAAATCTTATCTCGGTTTTCTTTGCTATTTAAACTCCCCTGGCTGAATGATAATTTTTCATTGTCTAAGCTGTCTAAAGGGTAGGTTTCAAAATAAAGTTTCAGGTTCTTTTGCTCATACCTAGGTTTAACATTCTAAAAGCCCTCATTTTGTATATTCTTACAGATCACTCACTTCCTAATAATTTAATACTATTTGCTTTTGTATTTTAAATGTATTATGAGACTAGTCTCCCTTAGTACATGGCTACAATTGAATGCATAAACCATCTTAATAAGCCATAATAATATGAACTTAGAAAATTATATTCCTTGCTATCAGCAGTCATGAGAGAATGAGGCTTGTACACAATATACAGAAGGCTGGAACACTGTAGCAAGGTTTTTTTATTCTTTTGGCCAAATTCAACTCATAGAGGAGAAAGTTCAGCCATGCAAAGGACAATTTAGAACTTCATCAGTAAGATCATTCTGAGTTGGACTGATAAGGGAGCTTGTGCACCTGAGACAGAGCTGAGTCTGATTTTAGAAGGGAGGAGAGCAGCACTAGAGTCATCAAAGAGGACCTGATGTGGTGGGTGCACTTTGAATACAACTATCACCTCTGCCAAGGACTGAAAGTGCCTTAAATCATGGTCACAACAACCATACAATGTGGGGAGAGAAAGGAGATGTTGGCCTTTTGTGCTGCAGCTCTGTAGCTGGAACTTACATTGAGCTGCAGGCCATGGCCACTGTGAAGAACGGCAAGAAGGGTCTCAAAATTAACTCAAAAGTTCCAGGAGAGACATGGGGCAGTTTTTTCCAGTGACTGCACAGTTCCATGGACCCGTGCAAAAGGAACTAATCCCAGAAGGACAGCAGCTTTAGGGGAAAGGAGAATACTCCCACGAGGAGGCCATTCATGTGCCAGTCAGGGGACACTGTCCTGAAGGACAGCAGAGCAGCCAGAAACCCTCACCCTAAGCTTGTGTAGATCCTGTGTCCTCCAGTTCTGACTCAGGTGCTGCTTTCATTGCGTGGTCAGAAGAGAGGACCCCTACACCATCATTTCTTCTTCCAAACAGTTAAGAGACAAATTCTGAGCAGTTCAGCTGTGGCACTCGTTTACATGCCTGAGCTCTGTGAAGTGACACTGTTCCCTCAGCTCTGGCTGCTTTCTCACTCAGCATGAAGAGTTTTTGAATCACCCTTCAGAGGCACCTTTCTCTGTGTGTCATAGTGGGAACTTGAGCACCTAATTTTGGGTTTTTTTGTTCCCTCTGCAGGTATATTTTTATTTCACTTGAAATTCCTTTCCTTTTTTTTATATTAAATTCCAACTATACAACAGACCTACAAAGCCCAGAGAAAGTGGAACTAATTCATGCCTGTGTTCCTTAAAGACAGCAAACTTTCTTACTCCATTTAATATGATACTGTGCATGCAGGAGCAGCCAGGCAAAGATAGTAATATTATCACTCTGCTCCAGTAATTAATAGCAACTCCACTCACAGGTACGATAAGCTGGGAGACACATTTCATTTCTTGTCCTTTCCTGGTCAGGAAACACTAATGGAAGAGGAATAGGTACAGGATTCCTGCAGTGACCTTGTATTAGGACAGCAACTCCTTCAGACTGACCCAGAGACAGCATGGAGCCATTATGAGTTTCCAGCAGCAAATGGGATGGGACACCCACTAAAAAATTAGAGAGCATGCAGCTCAATGAGGCATTTCAGTTCTATCACAACACATTATTAATACCAATTATGGCATGGAAGATGCTAATGTGAGGTTCTTCAGAGACCAAGCAAAAAACACCTCTCAGTTCTGGAGATAAGGTTTGTCTTAGTTATCAGTTTCCATGCCCAAGCACAGATTGATCTGTAGAAATTTTCTAACCTCTTTCTTTCCTTGTCACTTTTCAAGGTTCCTAGAGCTGTAAAAATGGAAAACTAGGCACAACATTTTGTCTCCAGAAGAAATAGCTTATAAATGGGATAAAGACTCAACATTACTATTGTAGACATATTTTCATATGTAATTTCTGTAACATTTCCCCTTCTCCTCTTACCCTTGATGGAAGAATGACACATACATCCATGTGGAGCTTGGAGAGGGGTGTGGTGGTGCTAAGACACTGCTGGCTGGAGAGATACTGATGCAGTTTCATAAAGCAAAAGGACAGTGTGTGTGGAGAGCAAGGTTTATCTATGACAGCAAAAGGCATAAACTTCTCTTTAGGTCCTGGCAGAGTTTGTAGAAAGAAATACACTTGTCAAGTGCTGAATCTACACTTCCCCAGGAGATAGGACATGAAATTTTGGGGTGCCTTAAGGAAATTGTCACTAGCCCAATACACATGAAAATCACATAATGAAGTAGCCAAGTTCAGTAGTACACGTTCAGTAGTAGAACCAAGTTAATAAAGTAGATTTTTGTTTTATGTTTCCAGTGGTCTATTACTAAAGACCATTATATGAAATGATGAGCTTAAGATTAAAGTTCTCCTGGGACTGTATTTTTATGCTTTGTTCAGTTTGTTTGTTTGTTTATCAGCACGTGGATGCTGATCACCAGCATGCAACTTAAAGGATGAATGAAAAAAAAAAAGTATTTTAAAATAAAAAGCAAAATAAACCTTTTAAGAAACAAATTAGGATATTACCAAAGGACACGCCGAGTAAAAACACATTTGAGTGCCAGGTGTTCTCTTGGTGTTTATTTTGCTTGTGATTTCTGCTGTATGGGAGCCATCACTAGCAATTCAATCACATCATATTTCTAAGAGGATAAAGTGTCCTTTCCCAGTAAAAGCAAAGAGAAGTTCTCATTAAAAAGCAAAACATGACAATAGGGTTTGACTTTCTCACTATGTAACTCCCCTGCTCAAGGCCTGCCATTCCATGGAACAGACCCAAAGGCAGAGGCATTGGGCCTGAACTACACTGGGCAAACTTTTTCCAGGTTACTGGAAAAGATCTTACTTCAACACCTTGGTATCATCAGGAATATGACACCAAAAAGCTGCTGAAAACCATTTCAATGAGATTTGAGTAAAAGTAACTCTAGTAATTTTAATTATAATAGCATTTATTTTACAAGTGTAACCAGCCAGTGGGAGCTTTTTTACAACAGGAAAAAAAAAAGAAGAATATCAGGTATTTAGTACTGATATCAGGCTCGTGCAAAATCACAAGAAGTATTTGAGCTATGATTTTCTTGTACAGGGCAAAGCTTTTGCTTAGGAACTCCTAACAAAACGACAGTGGGCAGAAAATTAAATGCTAACCTTGTGTTAACATAACTTACTCCAACATCAGCTGCCACATTCATCTTCAGCTGGAAGACATCTACTTTCCTCACTCGCAACCTCCTCTCTTCAGCCATAGCCACAGGGACTGTTACAATCTATATTCACATATGTCTTTCAGCACAAAGACAGGATTCTGAAGTATTATGAAAGGTTGGTTTATGTGCATGCTAATGTACGCCTATGAATTATGTAAGTGCAAGGAGAGCCAAAAAATACACCATAGAATATCTACCTATCTCTATTCACATCATATCTAACAGTGTGGCTTCACAGGAGAAAGGTGACAGCCACAATTCACACATTTTAGGTTTTGACTGCTGTTAAGTAGCTTCATATCTTTTTGCTTCTACGTGTCTGTTGGCAAAAGAGGTCTGTCCTCCACTACAGGGGCATTTTCAACCTAGATTAATTACTTATCAGATCCATAAGAACAAAACCTCAAGAAAAAAGCTCCTAGTGAAATGTGAGATAGCAATATTTGCTCTTTATGGCTAAGATTCTTGGTTTATTTTTCTCCAGTGGTGCTATGATTCTATCATTCAATTCCTTTATCAACAAATACCTTCCCTGTGTGTTTCTTCTTGGAAGCGATAAACAAAGCAAATTCCATTTTTAATCTTACATGTTTTCAGTAACAGATGCAGGCATCTGTCTTTGGACAAGTTGATAATCCTCCACAAAATCTGAGTACGTTAGGGCTCCGCCCATCTATACTGCCCTAATCCTAAACTTCACAGGTTAGAATCACAGCTAGAATATTTAACTGCAGAACTGCAACAGACTTCTTGCTTTTCACTATATTGGTAGGAAATTTGATGACAAACTTTATAGCAGCTACATAAAATATTTTTACTTTTTCACTTGTAAGTGGAAGTTGGGAATCACATGCAAAAAAAGGTACTGTCATGTTTTTTTTCTCCTCGTGCATATTTCAGCAATTACAAGTTGCAGGTGTCATACACCCAGGCATGGAAAAAAAATGTGGTATTTGACATTTGGTTTTGGTTTGTGGGTTTTACCATTTCAATTAAAATAGTTCTCTAAAGACGTCTCTACTTGCTGTGCCTTTTAGAGTCATAGAAGCAGATTTCCTGAATAACTGGGAAAGATTTTGTATGACTAATTGGATAAATTTGGATTTCCCCTATATAGGCTTCTCATTTTTGGAGCTGAAAACCATGAGTTGTGTTTTGACAGAAGCTTATGGTCAATGAAGCATCTCCTGAGCACAGCGCTGCACTGTGCAATGCTTAAACACCAGATTTTATACAGGGTAACTTCCCTGCAAGAACAAAAGATATTCACGATATTTTAAGCACATGAAATTTCATCATTGAGAGAATTAGGTTTAAAAATGAGTACTTTTTATACAGGCTTAAATAATGATTGTGATGACAGACTGCAAAAACCTGAAATGCAAACTTAAAACACCAAAACCCAGAAAATTCATAAAATAGCCTTAGAATGGTGCTATCAAAAACTGTCCCATTTATACGTCCTTGAGTTGTAAATACAGATAAATTCTTTTAAGTCTGACATGTGAAAACTTAACACATGAGAGCTCAAACTGAAGAAAACAAGCCTACATAGTGATTCCTGTCAGAAACCATTAACTTCACCTGCCAAAAAAAGCCACTGCTGTTGCTGAAACAATCCCCAGGAATACAGCTCACCAGTAATAAAGAGGGCTGCACACTTAGCACAGAATTTCTCTGCTAGGGTTTTATGCAGTGCTGAGACACACAGAAATGCCCGTAGACAAATTTTCCCATTTTCCTGCTGCATTACACTAAGTGGGTGGAACGTACTCATGTAAGCAGCACTCTTAGAGCTGCTCTGTGACCAAAATTGCCTTTAGTATTAAATTAACTGCACGAGTTGAAGGGACTGATGGGGAAGAATATCATCCCTGGGATTAAACATCTTATTATGCATTTGTACATCAAAACCTAATAAAAGGAAAGAAAATCCAGCTGTAAAGAGCCTCTAGTCTAAACAAACTTCTCACCATCTCACCTCAACTATTTTTACACAGGATAACACATAAATAAAAGATGCAAACTATTTTCAATGTTCCTAGATATTCTACATGACCAAAGTTTGGTTTGTTTTGGGTTTGTTTTTTTTTTAACTTTTATCAGTAGAATCATCTCAGAAAGGTGCTTAACCTATCAAGACAAAGAAAGGGAATACCCCAAACCTCTACATCAATCTTTTCTCTCAGAGTACTGGCAGTAGACTGAAAGGAGGATAAAGGGACAGCGTTCACAAAAACGTTTGGAAAACAGATTTGTGGTGTTATCACCAGGAAAATACATACATCCACAGATAGATAGATAGATAGATAATAGAGAATAGATAGATGTCTTCAGCTGGCTGATGTACCCAGAAAGAAATTCTGTAGTTCATGGCTCATTGCAATCAAGCTGATCTATACAAAACAAGCAGTCTGCAAAATATGAGACTGGCCTAAAAATTAATTACACCCAGCAAGAAGAATTTGATTCATCCAGATTAGTTACTAAAACGCCCGCAGGGGGCAGATATAATCTTTCCTTAGAAATGAATTAAAGATACGATTCCAAGTGTCATGCTTTGAACATATAATCAATACTCCCATTACCAAAATTTCCACTGTGAACTTCCTTAAAATGCTATCAGCCAGGGTAATTTTGTGAGATATCTGAAAGAAGAGCTGACAGCAGGAAATCCTACAGTTACACATGACACAGGCCCTCAGTTAACCTCAATGGATATAACTAACTCCATTGCAGCACACACACATTTTCCAGCCATTTATTAGGAATTAGATGCCATGGAAGCACACTGAAGCTCCAACAGACATAGCAAGATACCTCACCTGCAAATGAGAACACTTTTACTCCATGGACACAATGTTCTACAATAAAAGATGCTCACAAGGAGTCTTCAAAGATGTTTAAGCCACTGCTTTTCCAACATCAATGCACAACAAATTTGATTAACAAAGTGACAACACACAATTCACCACTTTAGAATCTTAGGGGTTTTTTTTGAAATTCAGCTACTCTTGTCTTTTTCATGAGGCATCTATCCAAAAGATGCTAGAGAAGCCAAATAAGGAAAATTATAATGATGACTTTATATCTGATCCTGATTATAGTTTCAATCAATATTGCAATTTAAGACCCCCAGTATATTGGGGCTAGAAATTTAGGCTTCTTGAAAAATACAAAAGTTACAAAGCAACAGATTTTCTGTTTCTTACAAAGACAGCACTGCACTGTATAAGAACTTCTCATTTTCTAGCAATCCTTCCATACATTTTACAAGCCTGTGCACATCCTAGACACCAAGGGTCTTTCTTGATATCAAAGCTTAAAAACTCAGGGACTTAACTGCACAAAAAGAATTCTGCAATTCTGTTCTACTCCTGTGATGACTAAACTCAGCAATTTAGACAAGCTAGAAATTAAAAAAGAAAGACAAAAGATGCCTAATCCTGGGTTTATAAGTAAGGTTTTCTTCCAACTGTTTACAGCTATGCTCTCTCTTTCATCTGTGTTCTAAATGCTAGTCCTTAAAAGAGCAATACATAATTGAGCAGCAAAAAATCTAAAAAATGTAAATATAAGTGTAACAGTGAAAACATATTACAGTTATGAGTAGGATAGATGCTTAATGACAACTGTAAATTTGGCTCTAAAGAAGGCAAACCTTCTAAAGATGCAGTCTGCAATGCACATGAGATGGAGCTGGTCTATGCGCAGTCAGTTCTCAGAAGTCATTGCCATGACAGGTTTTTAAATAATGCAAATTCAAAAATTTGAACAAAAATGGAGAGAAAGGAAAAGACCGAAGATGACCAAAATTTGGATATTAGTTTTTGAGTCAACAATAGCATTATCACAGCTTGCAAATGAGATTAAGAAAGCTGTCAGAACACTTTTGCTGCAATAGAACTAGCCCATGATAAATCTATGAAACTATTACAATAAAAGTATCTAAATCATGGGTAAATTAAATTTGTGGCTTGCATAAATCACACTTTGCTACATATCAGAGTTATATGCTTTCCATGGCATGAAAAATGATGAGATTTCACATAAAACACTGAAAGAAGGAACAGTTCTTCTGACCAACATTCCAAGTTCTCCAAAAGGGGTCTAAAGACCTCTTAAAATCGATTGCACACAAGTACTCTATCTAGATCACAACACAAGGAGTTGTCCCTTTATAATCAGCTTTATGAATTCTACTGTATCATTCATCTTAAATTCTCTCAGACTCAACATAATCAATAAGAAAAGTTTCTCCAGAAAGATGCAATACCTGCAAACAGCCTCTCTTAGCATGAAATTAAAGTCAGGCTCCAGTGAGTAGGTTCTGCCGGGGACACTCCTCTTGTGCACGTTCCGGGACATTGCCAGTTCCTTTCTCTGACTCGGACAAATGACTTCTCACAAGGGGCTACTCAGGAACTGAGCTGCTTTTTAAAAAAGCATTACCGTGGCCCCACACTGAGCAGACACTCTTCTGCATGAAGCCTTCATTACTCATACATTTCAAATCTGTTGCATTAGCACACAGGACATCAGAACCACTCATTCTGTCTCGCGCTCTGTTCTGAGGTCCGCAGAGCTCCTGTTCCCACTTGTGCCGGGGAAAACAGGCTTTTTCTTCACCACATGTTAGCCAGTGTCTGACCTACATCAGGAAGAAGAATGAATTTTCCACTAATCCACATCCTAATAGCCAGACTTTCTTAAACCCCAAACAGGAAAGCCAGGCATGCGACAAGAAGCGTTATTCCTGCCCCCACCTTTCATTAATATTCTTGTTCTTCGACTTCTTTTTCATATCCTTTTGTTCTCTTTGCAAAAATATATCAGAGCGAATTAATGACATTTATAATAATCTCCTGTGTTCAGAAATTACAAAGATATGATCTGCCACTACTCTGTTTATCAGAAAGCGAGGTATCTCTGTTGTAGTATTTAATACAATAAACCTTTTAAATCAGCTTTAGCAGAACTCAATCAGAACGTGCTTGCAGTGAGTAATATTCTGTACTGGACCTGCAAGTTGTTTATTGAAATAGCATCATCTATGCCACGCTGAATTTTGAAACCAAAAATTATACAGTGGATTGATTTATTTTTTTTTTTCCCTTTCCAAAGGTTCTTAATCCGATTTGGGAGCCTGCAGACTTAGACCAGGTAAGCAGAGCTTTCATCCTCTCGATTAGTGAGAAGGCTGGTGCTGACTGAAAACTTCACTACACTGGACAGGAACCTTTGGAAATGTGTGTCAGGTATTTTTCAATTTAGGGTTTTTAGAAAATGTATCTGTAAAAGGTCTTGTATAATCGGTAGCACACTAGTGGTTAGACCACAGAGCTTGGAAATTCAGATAGAAAAACATTTTCCTGACATCCAGCAACACTGTTCTCTCCCATTTACCCCATTTTTCATGTTCAATTTTAATCTTTTTTAGCACATTTTAATATTAATTCAATGCTGCTTAACAGGCTTGATCAACTGCTACTTTGTTTTCCAGGCAAGCATTCAATGCCTGATGAAGAACTCAATCCTATTACCCACCTTATGAAGTTCATCAGAGTCAAGATTGGGATCTTTTGTCTCAGGTGTGACATAGTTTTACTGAAAAAACAAAGATTTACTTTGCAAAACACTGTGAATTCTACAGATGAGAAGTCTCATGTATAAAAATTTACATATATGTATGACATGCAAATTTGCTTTTCCTTTACTCATATTTTCTTCTGCTGCCTCCACAGGATACATGAAGATGGGGACTGAAATCCCCATCGCAGAAATTGGGTTTTTTGGCTCACAACTACCCAGAGCAGCTGCTGGCGAGGCCCCAGGGACACCTCATGCATCACAAACCCATGCAAGGGAGGCCCACAGTGAATGCTTTAAAGAAATCAAGACTTTTCCCTCTCAACCCTTCACTTCACTCATAAAAAAGGGCGGCAAAATGAAGCCTTCTGCTCTGCCACACCCTCTCAAAAATAAACACGCAGATATTTATCAGGTGGCCTATTTACGAGGTTATTTTCTTAAAGGAGAGGAACTCTTTCTACCCACATCCTACTGGGGAATTTAGTTTTGATGTAAAACTCCTGGGGAAGCACCTGCGTCCCTGTTCTAAACATCTCAAATCCTAAGGAACCATCATAAACCCTAAAATTTCGTAATAAATGTTTAGCCTTGCTTTGTTTTCAAATGTGCTTTTAAAAATACCATTTAAAATTCTTGACAAGAAGCACTCCAGCATTTCCTTCCTCACTAAGCACAGGTTACCTGAATTTACCATTCTTGATTCTGGAAAGGGAGACAAGAAACACAAGGAGTTGTCCCTTTTCCATCTCAGTTCCCTCACCACTGGCTGCTGTGGATCTTTTTTATTGGGAGTTAGTTGGCTGGCTCAGAGCAAAGGCACACACCCTCTGTGCTATCATCATTGTCTCTGCCCACAGATCCCATTTCCTAACATAACTGCCCAATTTGGATTAATCACACCAGGTTCAGGCGGACTGTGCTCTTTTGTTACTCACTCTTCATGAAGAACACAACACCAAAGCACATGCTGGATTATTTCAGAGGTCCACAAGGCAGATTTTTTACAAGCACACGTGTACAAGTACTTGGAAAGACATCAGGTCTGATCATCTGCCACTGATGGGGTTAGAAATAACGGGGTCAGTAGTCACCTGAAACATTTTTATGGCTTCCATTAATTGCAATCTGTCTGTGAATGACTTGACATCTGTTTAGAGTTCATTTGTGTCTTTTCTTTCATAGACGTATCTTTTATTCACCTGGTAGATGGACCAGATTTTCAGTTACCAAGGTGTTCTTTCAGTGTTTAAATACTTGCCATCCTATTCTTAACGCTATGTATAATTTCACAGCAATGTTAGTGAATTGTTCAGAATTTCTCTGTTTGCTTAGCTGTGAAACATCACTATTTTCATTTCGAAGACAACAGAGGAAAATCCCAAGAGATTTTGAATCATTTTCATAATCTTCTTTTAAAGCCTACTGATTTAGATGCACAAAAACAAAGGGTGAAACATGTTTACATAAATGTTTCTATAGGTCAGAAACAGAAAATTTCAAGCTAGATATACTCTGAATTATTAGATCATATTGTTTATTACACTTGTATCAGCTTCTGTAACACGTGACACAACCAATCTTTACAAATCTCTCTTTCCATGGACCAGGAAGGCAGAGAAGCTACCACCACCATTTATTAAATCAACGTATTTTTCAAATGTAGGTTTTAAATTTCAGAAAGTGTGATTATTTCTCCTTGAAAGAACTGCCTGTCTTCCTAACTTACTTTGTTGACTGCTATTTCTGCAGGATTTGCAGCCTCTTCATCAAAAGCAGTGCTGCAGCTCAAATAACCAACAAGCTGGGGTCGATCCTGACCAACAGAGCTTCACTGAGGAGCTCCCTGCACAGCAGCCCAGGGAATATTCCTTGGGAGAAAGGGAATATTCCCTTCTCCTTGGGAGACAAGGCAGCCTTGGAGGACACACTGATGCAGACAGCACTGCTGGTGCTGGGATACTCACTGAATACTTTCACATCAGCTACCACCCAAACCTGGACTTACCCCGAAATATTCTGGTGGGAGAAGGAGTGTTGTTTTTCTTTTTAATTTATCTCTGCAGCTTCACAGGCTATTAGTTAGCTGTAAAACCAGCACTTGTCTTGGAAAATCATGACAAAGCAGGTAAATCAAGTTCTCAGAATGCCTAAAATGTACTCTTGTGTATTACTTGCATTACTGTTACTGATACATACACACAACAGCAGATGCATTTAGAGGTTTAACTAAGTTTGAATACAAAACATTAAGAAATAAAAGATGATACTCATATTTCTTTTTATTTGATCTCAATGCATTTATGAAATTGAGAGCAATATCATTTACAAAACAGCTAGCAATGTTTTGGGTTTGTCTACGTAGCAGAAATAAACAGAACTAGCACAAGAATTGGCTGGCGCTCTACAAATGTTAAATTAATCTCAATACTGCAGACATAAATTTCTGTTAGAATTACATAAGAATATACAGAGAATAAACAAGACGCTTAAAATAAAATATGTTCTTATCTACTATATTTATGGGATAAAAAAAAACCACTGGCCCACTTCAACTTAAGCATCAGAATAAAATCACATCCTCAAAGGAATTAGTTAAACAGTCCTAATCCTTCATCTTCTAAATCCAACACTAACTCTCAGACTTTATATTGTTTAATCTGAACAGTGAAGAGGACCATCATCTAGTTCTCAGAACATCATGATTAACCCCTCAAAATGAGAACCAAGGCACAGACTGAAGATTCAAGATGAATCTTCCAAGATTCCCACACCGCATCAGAACATTTAACTAGAAACGTGACTGATCATATGAGCTTTGCCAAACAGCACAAACTCAGCAAGTATCAGTCTGTCCTGAATGCAAGGATTATAGAACTGGCCATTCAGAAACTCTGCTGGGTGTTAGTATGTATTTGTAAAGGGAACCTGATATAAGAGCAGACATGCATAAACAGAGCAGTATTTGTGTGTACTACAAACCAGAGCAGCTCGGTACAGAATGGGTGTGCAACAGCAACAGTCAGACACAATAAATATTCCTCAGTGGGTATGGTGAGATCACGGCAGGAGTTTGTGCCAGGATTGATCCTGACAAGGTGGGCATGAAGCTTTTTGGCCAAATTTTAGACACAAATAAGGGCAACAAATACCTATCAAATAAGTAAAACAAGTCAAGAAAATAGAGAAAGTGAACTAAATTACCTGTTTATAGTATGAATTACAAATTATTCTCCACCACAGGCATGTTGGTTGTATTTATACCTAGATTAATACTCATATTAAAATGCCAGATTATTGTAAACAGAGAGTGTATCTTTTAGATTTAAAACATTATTAACTACTCAATAACCTTCATAAATTGGAAGGGAGGGTTTTGAAGAACCTAGACACAATAATGAATCTGTGAGTTTTTCTCATTGCAGAGTATTTCATTTCATTAGGACTTCATCAATGCCAATACTGGTCCGTAGCATGTGCCAACCTAATGATAAAAGGTTATTTCAAATTTTCATATACTCCAGATGGCAATGATTCAGAAAGAATCTCACTCTTTATTTCAGCAGGATTAGGAAACCTCTTACGACAACCTCAATTGACATTTCTCATCCTGCCAGCACCACAATCAATCCTGGTGCCTGTATTTCACATTGCAGTTTCCAGGATAATTGTACTATTACACATTGGTTGAGAATACACATCTAGCACTGCAACAAACACTAAATATGTCACAAAATATGCAGCACAGGGCTCACAGTGAAATGCAGGCAAGTCTGGAACAGGAAAATATCGTTCATTATTTTGCAACGCTATAAATTTCAGCCAAATGAAACCCAGAATATTTTAAATATTTTCACAAGGACACTCACCAAAGTACAAAACTAGCAAAACCAGTGACCCATTATTCTCCCCTGTATACACTAAAATTGTCAACAAATATTTCAGAAACAAATCCAAATGGCCTGTTTGAAACTCAGCATTTTTTTAACATTCTACAGTAAATTCACACCAATATAAGAGACCCTCCCACTATACACTACTGCATAGGCTTAGACAAAAAGAGCTCCTTTCTCAGTGAAGGGCTCAGACTACGATGTAAGAACAGAATTTGAGAGACATTTGCCTTTTAAGGAAAACATTGACAGCTGGATTGTTTTGTGGTTTTTCTCTGCTCAGTTTGAGAATAAAAGCACAGCAGCAGCAGACACAGTACTTGAGAAGATGAAGAAATACTTTGTCTTTAACAGAATTCATAATCTGAGATACACTTGCACTCAACAAACCAACGGGAGGGATCTCCACTGCAGACCACTTTTAAAACAGTCTCACTTTGATATGCTGTAATTGTGACTGTAATTAAATCAGTCAAGTCCCTGGCTTTTTAATCTACTGATTACCTTGCTCCAGTGGAGTTGGTCAGAATTTTCTGTTTTCTTACTGATTTTTCCAATAAAAAGCAATATACACAAGAGCTTACTGTTACTTGTTTATCATCCATACATGACCTATAAAGGATCAGCTTTCTCATGGTTTGTAGACACAAACTGGAAGGAATCTGCCAGGTGAAGACAAACAGAACACAGCAATAAAACCACAGTCAACTCAGTGCCTACAAAAAGGCTTTAGGATGAAGGATGAAACCTACAGCTAAAGAGAGGAAAATGTTTCCATCTCATCAGGTGAGGCAGTGTCTCAACCCATGCCACGTTCATTCAATTAACAGACTGCAGCTTGCAAACACTGATAAAGGCACTACAATTTAATAATCTAATCTGTATTCCTAGAGGATGAAAACTCAGTTCAAAACACACAATTGGCTTGGAATTCCAGTTCTGGCATGATGTACATCTTCCTCTGCTATGTACTGGCATGGAAAAATGGACAATTAAATCCCACAAATATAGAAGAACAAAAAGACTTGCAGAAAAGGTATGTCAAGTTCTAAAATGCAGCACAACCTCCTGTGCCAAAACAAGACTACAGAAATCCCTGTTCCTTGCAGTGTTAAGCCTCATGATCCCACATCTCCTGCTAACCACTTTTCTCGTGACAAATGCAGCTCTTCCCTGGCATGCCACTTCTTCCTTCCTATCTGGAGTGGTGGTGAAAACCAAGAGTAAAATCCCTTATCTTCCTGGAAAGCAATTGAACTGAGATTCACTTATCATGGGACAGAATGATGCAAAAGAAAAGTCTTTTCCAAGGTAAAATGTAAACTAAGAGCGTGCAACAACATCCTAAAAGGCTAAAAGTGATCTCTACGACGCGACTTGTTCTGAACTGGATTTGTAATTTTTTGCATTCTTTTGCAGCACATCCTTAGTTATCTGGTTGTCACAAGAGAAGCTCATCTTTTGATGCAATGCAATAATCTACTGACATCCTTTGGACAATGCTTTCAGGATAACCTATCTGTAGCTATTACACTGCATGCTTAGAAGATGGATGTTTTCTGAAATACATATTTAATTAATGCTATTTAGCACACAGTTTGACTGAAGGGTAGTAGTGCCCAATTCGTAAAATTTGAGATTATGGGGCGGGCACTACACATGGAATTAAAACCACATTAAAGTGAAACAATCCTTCAAATCAATCTAAATTTGCTTACAGTATCTGCAAACTGAAGCACACATTAGGACCGAAGATAATCCCATTAAGATTTCTGGCAATGCTCTACAATAAAAGCTATCTGAAATAGAAGACAGTAATTGTTACTAAATTGTGACAGAATCCCTGAGGAGTTAGGACTTATAACAATATTAGTCATGTAGGTTCAGGGTGATTAATGATACTGCAAAACCTATCAAGAAGGTAGCAATTAACCCTTTACAGTCAAAGCCCACGGTAATTACTGAGGTCCCTTCCTGCCATAAGCCAGACATACCTGACTCTTATTGTGACATTTTTAGTGCAGTTACCTGGCACCTTTCAGGAGCTGGTAAGGATCTGATCCACCAATTTTTCTTATTTCTTTGAATAGTTTGAATCATGTCAGGCGACTTAAAACTGTTCCATTTGTCCCTCAGTGTTTCATTCTTAAGAGGGGAAATGCCTGTTCCTTTCCAAGGGACATTCCCTCTGCTAAGTCCAGATCTAAACCTGGGGAGAATCAGAAGAAAGACTCATAGCTGTCCTCGCTGATACTGATGGACTAAAACCAAGCATCTTTTCTTTTTAAAATCCCATTTTTTACTCATATGTCAAGAAAATGAACTAGCAACATCCACGCAGCTGAAACAAACCCCTTACGCCTTCAGGAGATAAATCCCTGAGGACAGACCTGCAGAATAACTATGAAAATGTAGTACCAGAGTAAGGCATGAATAATTAGAAGAAGTAGGTCTATAAACTGATTCAAGGAAAACAAATTCCATCCTGGTCCCTTAATATTTATCATATACCCTCAGAAGCAAAACTCCACAAAAGTGTACATCTAGTAAAACAGCTTTTCACCTTTAACTACACTCACTGCAACCTTTAATAATTGTATTTGAAATGTGTGCATAAAAGAAAACACACACCCAAAATGTTTTGGTAAAAGAATGAGATTAAAACTAAATTTTTAAGTTGCCCTGTCCAATTTTGAGCACTGAAAAAAAAATTAACTGCTGCACAGGCTGTTACTTTAGAACAATACCATGGAATAATTACAAGTTCTAAGATAAAATTAAAATTACCATAATAATTCTCCTGTGAAACAATCCAATCTATGCAGGCTAAGAATTGCTACTAGGTTGAAAAAATGCATTACCACCTCAAGTCAGGCAGATAAATAATTCTATTTTCATTAGTTAGTGGAGATACTTAAAAGGTTATGCAGAGCAGGATGAAAAACTGATTATATTTGCAAATTATGTATTGGTCATGTTCAAAGACCAGCTCTTTACCCACACACCAGCACTAGAAAGCCAGCTATACACACTGAGAGTAAAGACATGATTCCACAAAAGTTTCCCACTGAGAGCAGAAGTCCCAATCTACAGGACACACCTTTGGGTACAACAGGTGGCATCAAGACAGGGACATCTTTGTGCCTGTTGTCCTGTACTGCTGCTTGTCCCATTTCCTTTAGAGTACCTTTGAGAAAGGCCTTTTCTCCTCCCTGCCTCATATAAACATGAAAACCAGAAATACTTGCTTTAAATCTAGACAAAACAAAGTCTTCCTCTATTATTCTACCCAGAGAGACAACAGTCAGGATTTCATGATCTCCTCTTTCCCACTAATCTGTACCTCCCTACTACTTAGGGCACTGAACTCCCCAAAAGTACTTGAAACACTCTTTTCCTCCTGCCCTTAATGAGAGGTGAATCATAGAATGGTTTGGGTTGGAAAAGACCTTAGAAAGCATCTACTTCCAACTCCACTGCCACGGACAGGGATGCCACCCACTAGGTCAGATTTACAGAAGTCACATCAGCATGTTAAAAAGGTTGAGCACTTTTCAGGATCAGATTTTATCGGCTCGCAATTAAAACGGGAGTGTAGGCTCCCTGGTTTAGTTTGATGTAAAACTGTAGAGGCAAAACTTAGACTCAGTCAACCAATGAACCTTTGAAGATTCCAATCATGTTCATAAAAGAGAAGTATAACTATGAAGCTCATTTGATTTTATGTCAGCTTTTTAATCATAGTATTCCCTCATGGTTTAATTTGCTCTGTACCTACCACCATCAATCTGAATGCACACCACTGCCCATTAATGATACATTTACAGTTTACAACACGAGTTTTATGGTACAAAAAAATTACTAATACAAGCCACCTCAAGCATCTAACAGGAAAACAGCCACAAAAATTGTGATCATAAACTCACGTTTCTCTCTGATCCATTAGTAAAGAGGAACAGTCGATAATCTGCAAATTGCGTATCGAGCATGGGTTTTCAATCATGTGACAAAAGAAACCACAGGTCTGAGAGGATCAGTAAACTAAAATGGGATAAATCCATGTTGTTTGGGTAGCAATTAACGCTAATCATGAAATGAGAGGATCAGTCTTATTTATATTGATTTTAAACGTGTGTGTCTTTCTGACTCTCCAGGGTAAATGTTCACTTTGAAGCAATCAGTGCCAAAGTGTGGGCATCTCGTGTGTGACTGAGAGGAGCATAGGAATGAGCACCAGTTGTGACAGGCACATGCACTGGAGGTTTCAAAACTTTCCTGTAGTTTCCATGTCATGAAGGGGTCATTAATAAAAAGGATTAATTAAATAATTAGGACAAGAAGTCAGAGAGATGGGGTCACTGGGTTGGTGTAGAAAACAACTCTGCTGGACAATCCTGGAGCTCACACCAGACTGATGCTTTTAAAAACAGCCTTTTATTTTACCAGAGTCATCCATGATAGATCCTAAGATAACACTTGTTCTTTGCTGGCCTTTTTCTCACCTGTTCTTACCAAGTTCAACGCCTCTAATCAATTTACTGGGACATAATTTCTATTTACACAGATCTCTTTGAATTACTGGGTTCAAAATTGTAAATGACAATACTGTTTCAAAGGTGAGTCTCCATAGAATTATTCCACTGTAAGGATTTAAGACCTTTATCACCAGACTGCCTGGGTATTTCCTCCATTTCCTTTTTAATACTCTTTTGTTATACAGATATTATGAAACATAGATAATTTTTTAAAAGACAAAGGCACACAAACAATAGGAAGTGGGGAATTTTCCATGTTCAGGTTCAGAAAGAAGGATCTGATTTTTACATGAATAAACTAGACTTTGAAGACTTCTACACAATGAAACAGGAAGCAGAATATCACTTCATGTCTGAGGAATCAGTAAAATGCAATAGATGCAAACTTCCAGAAATCTGAGTATGATGCATACTGTGAGCACACAGACAAATACAAACCAGACACAGAATTTCCTGAGCACACAGATCACCATGTTTTTGCCTGTGGAATATGAAATTACCTATTTCCCTGGTTCCCATGCAGGAAGCTTTCAGCAGCTAAGGGCTGTCATGAAACACCACCACATGATTTACCAGTGCATTGGGGTACTGAAATAGGGCTGGCTCTTAATGTAGCCTCAGTGCCTTCCGAGTCCACAGAAGATGGAGAACTGCAGGTCCTTCCCTGTGCATCTTGAATAAGGCCTGGAGCAAAGCAATCCTTTGCTCTCTGGAAGTGCTACACAAGTCAATATACATCATGCAATACAGTTTGCTGTAACTTCAGGTCCTGGCATGACTTCTGTGTTTCAATTTACCCTGGTTCCTCAGTCACTCTCTGCAGTCACTCTGAGCTCATTGCTTTTGCTCTTTCTCAACTTCAGTATGAAAATATTATTTCAACCTGATGGTTTCTAATGTGAGAATGAGAACTATGTTTTTGAAGAAAACTGAGACACCACACTCATTGAAGGTATTTCTCATGTGTATGTATTTTCAAAACCACCATATTCATACACAGAATTAAGAGTGGAAAAAATTAAGCCTGGTATTGAAAAATAAAAAAATTCTGTTTTACTTCTTGTTGGTCAAACAGCAGGAAACCAGCATATTTAGTTCAAAGTAGCCCAGAAACTGAGTGGGGTCTAACTCCATATAAACTTGGGGCAATCTCCTCTTTGGGCTTAGTTTCATGAGTTTAGTAAAGTCATTCCTTTATTTTCTGTCAGATGAAAATTATTCAAACAAAAGCTCCTTGATCTTACTTAGTTCTTGACAGTTCTGAATAACTATTACAGATGAAATATGTAGCTAAGTGTTGTAGATATACATAAACAAAAACACTAACAAACTCACCCCAAGAGTGATAACCAAAAAGAAACTTCATTCTTTAACTCTGCCAATTCTAATCAAAAGGTAAGATCAATATTCTAAGCAGTAGGTCAGAGCTCCAGAAAAGCAGCATTCCCACCATGCCCTGAGGCTTCGAGACTCCAGCAACTTCCCCCATTTATCTCTGAGCCAACCTGTTTCCCACAATAACCCTAGTTATAATAACACAGGCCATGCAGGGAGAACGACACGAGGTTACTGCAGAACTGCACAAAGGAGAATTGCAGACAACTTCCTCTGTAATCTCCCTCTGAGAAAAGGAGAGAACTCCCACATAGTATTTTACTCATTCGTGCTATGACAGAATCAAAGGAATGCCATCAATAGCTGCCAGGAGAGCATTTTAATCTCCGCAGAAATGAGATTAAAATGTTATTAGTGGTTGACCTTAGACAAGGTGACCAACCATAGGGCCTACTGAGCTGGTGTGTACTTCCCAGACATGGTCATTGTTGGATGTGGATTACCAGTCATGGCAGAAAGGCCACAGAGGCCTTTCTGAGAAAGGCAGAGAAAGCAGGTGTGACCTCTAGATCAAGCAGACCTTAGAAATTAAAATGTGATGACTCAACATCAACGTGCTGATGCAATGCACAAAAATCTCCTTATCCCAGCTGCGAGGAAAACAGTTATCATTCCCACTCATCTGTTGACAAGACAGAGTGGAGCAAGGGGAATTAACAATCATTGGAAAAAGCCACGAAGGATGTGCCTAAACCAACAGCCACAGAGTCCTTTTGTGCCAAGTGTTGTAGCAGTCATTTTTCCCCTTGTCAGAAGCAACAGGCTTAACCTTACGGTCAATATTAATGTGAGGGGAATACACAGTCTAATGAGAATTGCACTCATCCCATTCACAGGACCCTGGCAGATCAAACAAGGACCATTTTCTGCTTTTCCAATAACATCTGTCCTTAAAAGCCTGAGGCAATTTTCCAGTCACAGACATTGGTACCAATAAACAACACAACCTTAACTGAAAGAGTTTCTGAAATTTACCCAAAAGGGATTTTAAGATTTGATAATGGGCTCTTCAATTACTGTTTCCAGATATACTTTATAATAGTGCTTATTGAACTTGTTTCATTCAGACCAAAATAGTGATCAAAGTAACTTAAGTAAAGCTACCTCTTTTACTGCTTTAACATTTAATCCCAGTTTAGAGTCACCTGAGCTGTATGCACTCAACAGCCAACAAGTTCTATTGCTTACTGATGTACAGCAGGGAAATGCAATCAATTTATATTGTGTCTATTAGTGTGCTTTTCAGAATGATACTATAAATCACACCTACTGCTGTGGGCAGAGGTGTTGCATTTCTGTTCCTACTCTTGCAGGAAAATGCTGAAAGCAGGAAAAGCACAGCTGAACCAAGAACAAGGAGGTAAACGAGACACAGTGTACAACAGCAAAAATGGGAAAGTCAGACTGTAGGGCACTGTCTGGAAGAAACTGGGCTGATCTTCTGTTACAGGGTAGGTCTCTGTGCATTTGAGCAACATGCCAAAAAGAGCCTTATGGAATTTAACAGCTGCAGCAAAGCAACAGATCTCAGTGGGTTTAAGAAAGAAAATATCAAGTATTTCAACTCAAGGTGAGATTATACTAAGGCAATGCAAAGATAACTGCATCCAACTACAGTGTAAAAAGTGAACTTTAGTATTAAATATTTTTTCCTGCAGGGTTTCTCCACACCTCAAACATATTTCACCTCCAATAAAATTAAAAATCAAGTTTAACACTACTTGGACACACATTACAATTCTGGAAAAGAAACTTGGTTTTAAAAGCCCTTTCAGCAGGTATCACATATTTATCAAACTAACTACTGTGTCACTTAAAGGCTCTGGCAGATTTATACAGGTGTTAAGAAAGAGAATTTCGATTTATTTCAGACTACTAAGCTGAAATATTGCTTACTTGGTAACAACAGAAACGTCAATCAATAAGAAAATGCCTTGCCTTCTGAAGTTCTCCATCTCAAATCATATGCTTATATGATAGATTAAAGTTTTCCCACAATTTCATTTAGGAGTAGGCAGCATTGCTCTCCTGATTACAGAGGTCAATTTACAGATTACCACTAACTATTATATTTCATTCTTTCAATCACGCAAAGAAAATAGTTGGAAATGTAAAGAAATATATGTAGAAATGTCTAGGTAAATCCTCTCAGTTCTGGAATTACAAATATTTAAAAGATTTATGCTGTAGTATATATTCTTACATTAGTCTATCTACATCTGAAAGACAGAATGTTTGAGCCTGAAGTATTATTCTCTAGTCATCTTCTTCACTTGATACTAACATTTCCTCCCATCACCATTTGTCTTGACCTGTTTAATTGTGCTCAAATTGAGAAAAGAAGTTGCAAATCCTTCAAACAATACAGCATTTCTAAGCAGCACAAGATTATCCAGCTTCCAGTTTCATTGTTTGCTCAATCAGGGTAAGAAAAAATACACTCATTTAGGGAGAAAGTCTGTTTGCGTAGGTAAATACCTTGATATTTAACTAAACATCACAAAAAACCCCTTTAATATTCATCATAGCAAACATAATGTTTTAAAATAAAACAAAATGTTTAAGTGACACATTCTCTTCCTAGCATCTGGCCTACACTAGAATAAAACCACAGCCTGATGAGGCCAACAGGAGTTTTCCTCACTGGAATCACAGGGCCAACCAAGGGGCCATTAATGAAAAGTGATATTTAAGTTTGCCTTCAAACAGTTTAGCCAAAGTGCAGACGGCCTTGAAAAGAACATAATGCTGATTTAGATGGCCTTCACCTTTATCTAAATCAGAGGGACAGACATAAAGAGACAAACAACTTTAATTCAAAGAACTCGCATCCCTCTGCTTCTCAATAGACCCGAGCACGCTCGACTGCAAATAGCAGTGGAAGAAAAAGAATGGATTAATTTGAAGATAGTGGACTTCAGGGATCCTAACTAATAAAATAGTTATTCTTTTCAGAAGCACGGTAGAAATGAATCAGACTACCACAGTTCCACAGGAATAATGAAGAGCTCTCCTGAAAAGATCTGAATACTCAACAGTTAAAGTTTTATGAAGGTACTGGGAGTATCACTCTGGAGACGGCCTCCCCCTCACCCCTTCTTTTCTTAACCATGGCTCCATCACCTTCAAAGTTAATTTCCAAGGTTTCTAGCTATTGCAACAATAATGCTGTTCTAAAATCAGGACCTCAGGAAATTCTTCCTTAAACAAAGATTAATATACAATAGAGCAAAATATTCTAACCAGGAATACTCATGGGGTGGATTTATTCTGTGTGTATTACTCCAGGAGTCTCATCAGAATAAGTAAAATTGAAACCAAGAATCAACGAAGAGTAACAACAGAAAACAAAGAAGAAATATCCTTAACATTTTTAATGGAGAATTTCAGAATTAACTGAAAACTTTATGGTTTCTTAAATGTTTTTTTTTGAATTCTGCAGAGAATTAATGCAAATTTTCCAAACACAAAATAACAGAGGAGAACAAATTTTATTATTGCTATCAATGTTTTTTGCAGTGTTGCCTAGAAACCCAGATTCAAATCAGAGGAGCAGCGTGGAAAACACTGAGGAAAAAAGAAAACAAACCACAAAAAATGCCCAAAGCAAAAAACCTTAAAAACCCCAAGAAACAATGAAAAAGATAACCCTCCAGGTTTTGTTCACCTTATTAAACTGAACTTGAGCTTTTCAACAATTCAGCAGTCTAAAGGAATGAATTAATATTCAGTCTTGATGGAAAATATACAACATGAAATTCCATTGTCTCTTTTGATTTTTTGGATTGTTTTGTTTCTGTTCACGTGACAAAAACAATGAAAAAAATCTGTTTGATGTACAAGATCTCATCACGCATCACGAAAAAAATAAATAACTCAGATCCTTACTATTATCATATGAATGGTTTGTGTTAATCCCCGTTCTAAGCTGCTTCTCTTGTAAATGGAGCTCTGTTCTAGCCCAAAGCTCTGGCCCAGGCAATGCAGAAAGAGATTTGAAGCAGGTCCAAGCAGGATGAGCTTGCCCAAAGCTGCCAAAAGGCTTCACTTTCTTCCCTCTCTTTATTCAGACTGATCAAACCCATTCTTGTTCACAAGACACAAACTGACTTATCAGTGGCATGCACCTCTTGAGGCGTGAAGACCCACACTTAGAAAATTGGGAATTCTAACAAACGCAAAATCCCTAGAAATGAAAATTTTCACCATCCCATAAAATGATGGCCTTTTAAGCATTCTGACAATCATTTAGCCAAGTGCATACGATGTTTACAGAATTTCAAAGGGAGAGCAGTTTTTGCCTTCGATTAGATCTGTTCAAGTTATCGACAGGTCTGAACAATGTTTCTGCACGAAACTATGTTCTTCCCATATTCTGAATGCAGTTTACTCGTGCAACATACCTGGAAAACTGTTCCTGCAGCCCCCGCATCTGAGCTCTGCTCCGCTCCGACTCCAGGGTCACCTCCCGTAATCTTTTTTCACTCTCAAGTCTCAAATGCCTTTCTTCCTCCAACTCATGTATCAGCTTCTCACGCTGAAATACCATAAAAATGTATTCATTAATTTTACACATAAACCACGCTTTTAGGAAAAAAAAAGAGATTTAATTTGGAAAGAATCATCAAAAAAATTAACATAATTAACCTACTAATCCAGTCCTGTCATTTTTGTGCAGCAATGTTACAGAGAGAAGATATTTTTTCAGAATATCCCACGACACTGAGATACCCTTCCTCGGTTTACTCAGGGATGTCAGCATATTGAAAAAAAAACACCCCCCCTCTCCTTCAAAGTGCTTTTTCTTCACCTCCATTCAAAATAAAATTACATTTGAGATCTGTGACCTATCTTGCTGGAATGCAGACATGGGAAGTCAAGAGGACAACTTGTCACCTGTCCCTTAATGATTCAGCCTCACGAGGAGGACAAGAACCTGGTTCTGCAGCCACTGGTTTTCTTGTTTTGGCTGAGAGGAGGATCCCTATCAGTAGAACAGAGTTTATTTGAATTTACTTAGTGAAATACTATGATAATGAATATGTTTTTAAAAACTTGAGTACAAATCAAACCAATATGAGAGCGATAAAACTGTCATTAATTTTACTAATAGTTCTCAAAGGCAAATGGCTGCTAATTCTTAAAATATAGGCCCAAAAACCTCAACCCAAAACATACAGCACTACCTGGATAAATCTATATATGTCATGGCCTAACCCTTTTTTTTTAAAAAGAGAAAGAACATCATATAAAGGGTACCTAAAGATTTTAAAATCCTATTTCAATAGCGGCTAAACATAATTTAAGAGAAGCAGAAAAATTAACGTAGAAGTTATTAAAAATGTTATTGCAATTAAAAAAAATGTATTTACAGCCTTTTCCATGTGACCCTGTTAAACAGAAACGAAATTAAATTAAATTTTATCCTTGTGAATTTAAATGAGATAACAAATCAATCAAACCCCCAAAGATTTTACACGGCACTACATCACAATCTGTCAGCGATGGGGTTCCCATGCCTAGGAACAGGTCAAGCCATTGTGAAGCTACAGTGGGTTCACCACCCATCTGCTTTGTGCCCGTGGTGCAGGGAGATTTGCAGCCTGTCAGACAGCCTGACGTAGTTCCATGTCTGACCTAAATTTTCGTGACATACCTGCAAAAATGTATATAAAAATTATCCGTACAGTTTCATTAGTAAATAACAAAGGCATCTTAGAGATAAGCCATTAAATGGGGGAGACAGGCTATTTGTACAAATCTCACGGCTATAAATCTTACTGGATAATAATTTACAATAGCAGTAACCAGGGGACCAAAAATATGAACATTGCCAAGTGGAAAACGGATCTTAAAGACAGTGATAAATAAGCAGATGCCACAAAGGGAGGCTGCAAAGGTTTAAATGAAATATCTATATGCTTGTGAAAAAATAGGAGGAATTACTCAGAGAACAGAGGGGTTCTGTCTGGTTGGCCATATGTAATACCTGGAAAACAGAAAACTGCACAACAAGAAACAAATTACTGGCAAATAAATACATTGTTCTAACTAAATTATCTAATCCCAGTCCTTGCTGCTACATAACCACGTCCTGCCAGGTGCTGAGTAATCCTCGGTTTCTGCCACAGGAGGAAGAGCAGAGAGCTCAGCACCAGGCAGAAGACACACAGCAGTTGTACAGAAAGCTCACAAGGGATAACTCAGGCTAATGACATGGGAAGAATATTCACAGCAGTCGCTATTGCTCCAGCTTCGATCCCATCAATGCCAGCTTCAAAATGATCCCGCTCCAGAGGCTCTTGCAGAACACTCTGAACATCTTGTCACTGCTGCTAAACAGACATGTAGGATCTCCCGAGTCAGTGAGTAACAAGGAAAATGACATAAAAGAAATACATAATTACCACCTAGGACTTAAGAGAAGCTTTCAGAAGATGGTGGTGTCTACAGAAACTGGGCTTAAAACCAAATATGCAGCTGTCCCTACAGGAACTGAGGAGCCCCCTCGGAGGAAACTCCGGTGCTGCTACGAACAACTGAGTGGCCAAACTGACTCAAGGCTGTGCCTGAGCTACCTGACCGTAAAGCTTAACTACAATAATGGATGTAAACCATTGGATTGGATGTAAACCAGAGATTCAGCCATGCCTTCGAGGCTTATTCAGCACCACAACAGCCACAATGACTTTATTCTGATACAAGTACCTCTGCATGTCTGCTATGCTGACCATGGTCCTCAGATAAATCTTCCTACATTATGTACAAAGCCAGATCTCCACGGGTTGGAGAGACAAAAGGTGACACTCTGGAAAGCGGACGAGTATCCTGTTCTCCATGTCTCTGCCAGGGTGTTTTGCAGGTTGCTCACAGCTCCAGTGCCTGTCCTGCAGAAGGACTGTGCTGTACCTACAGGCACAGCCATGCTCCTGCTCATCACAAACCCACACCTTCTCATAGAGAATGGCAGACAGCAGAGATTCACGAACCCAAACTTCTCCCTACAGGTCAAAGAGCTGTGCAAGCTATTTCTAGGTTTCATTTACCTCTTGCTGATAGCTCAGAGAATGCTGTTGCTGCCATTTACTCCTTCTATTCACATGGGGAAGTCTGTGTTATCATTCTACACAAAAAGATCAGCAAATCCACATGGAGATTTTTCTTATGAAGAAAGAATGTAGAAATTACCTTAATAAAAGTACTCTTAAAAGAGCAACAGATTTGCATTAAAAGAACAATAACATTACAGGAATGAAATCCCTAAACATTAAGAACTTCTGGAATGAGTCAAATGTCCAGTTCCAATTCAGGCACCTCACGGGCAAGAATTACAACATAGTTTATAGGAGCACGTACTGCTGCTGTACAAAACTCCTGCTCCTTTCAGGGCAAGGGATGAAAAAGGCTACAAGACAAGAAACAAAAGCACTGACCTATGGCCCTGAAATTCTGGGTTCTCTTCCCAGCTACCAAAATTCTCCAGTATGAACGGGGCAAAGACTTGCCCACGGGACAGCTGCACAGCAACAACACCACCAGCCCTCGCTGCCGGGATTCTTCACAAGAATTTATTGGCAACCTTGCAGCACTTCTGCCATTTCTTGCAGGCAGAAAGCAGATCTGCTTTCAGCCAGATCACAGACATTAAATACTGTGAAGTGGGGAGAAAAAGGAGTAAGAGACCACCCACACTTGGGAAGTTTTCAGTCTGCAGGACACAAAACACTCAACTATACTACACACAGAAAGTAGCTCCCAGCAGTAGTGACCTTATCCACCAGAAAAGAGAACTAGATTTTTATTCAAACCCAGAAAATCCATAATGAAGTGTCAGAAGAGAGAAGTGAGCCTAACATACAGAAAGGCCAGGATTAAACAGAGATTTTTTAGATTTTTTTTGTCTCCTGGAAGAAGAAAACATATCCCTGAACTTTGCAGGAATTTTGTGCTGACATAATGCACTTTATAAGCTCCTCTGTGCTAACCCCACTTTATTCCTGTGCAAAAAAAAAGGCGTGTGAGAAGAAATAAACAGAACTGGTTAAAGGTTTTATAGTGAATATAAGCTTAATAGAAAGTACTAGAATCAGCATGCTATGTGAAGAAAAGGTTAAATAAAAAAAAGTATCATGTGAAATGCTTCATTTCATTTCAACACCAGGAAAATCATTGCCGTCTTCCAATGAAGGTATGTATTCCCATTTGCCAATTCCTCTTTAATTGCAGATTCTTCTTTCCATGAGCTCTGCTCTAACTATTTTTCCCTGCTTCCTCTCCTTGCCTTCTGCAGCACAGCTGTACCCTTCTCTTCTTAGAAGCATAACCTTTACTTCATTCTTGCTTCCCCGCTTCAGCCTCCCCAGAGAGCCTGACTTTCATCACATCACCCAGTCAAATTCCTGATAACTTTCCAAACAGACAAAAAAATTCATGTGAACAAACTAGAGTGAAAGACAGTGTTAGCAAACTCTTCTGATACTTTCGTGCAAGTACCAGAACACGGAACAAAGTTTCACGGGCTGCTCATTATGCTCCTGAGCCAGCGCCTGCACTTCAGCGAGCTCCTTTCTCTGTAGCTGTAGAAATGTTCGTGTCAAAATGTTTCATTCCTCATCCAGGCAGGGACAAGTACCACACGCTAAGTCATCTTCTAAGAGTTAGGGAAGGAATCCAATCTGAGCGACTCACGATCAAAACAAAACGCGTGAAAACTATTTATAACTAGATTGGAAGTAACGCATGTGTTTGACAGAAAAATATGATTTGTTCCTCTGCACTCTCCATGAGGAGACCAAGAGACACCATTTATTGTCAGAGTTACTGGTTAATAGCTGTTCTCTTGGTCTAAGGACTGACCCTGTGCAGCCATACAAGTGTCTCCAAGAGGAGCTCAAGCATTTGTGTCTGCTTTAATTCCCCTGGGATGTGTCACAAATGTCAGCACCCGTCTCTTTCACATCCTACCAAACTGCGAATGCCTTGTGTGGTGAGTGAGGAAGCACGAGCGTGGATGGGGCAGGTGGCAGCCTGGAAAGCAGACAGAAGCACATGGTGCTGAGGGGCTGAGGGATGCACAACAGGTCCTTTGCTTCTGAGCAGTCTGACACCAGCACACAGAGGCAATGTGTGGCACGGCAAGGTTTGGCACAGAAAGGCTGATGCCTCACCTCTTCTTCCTTCCCGGGCTATTTCATTGTTAACTTTAAGTGTACACATGGATGACACTAAAGCCTTCCAAGTCAGGGACTTGGACTTTTAACTCCTTTGACTGTTACTGCTGGTAAAATCATCAAATGTCTAATCAGAATAGCAGACCCAACGTCATGACAATACTTCTCAGAGAAGTACAGGGTGATTTCTCCTCATGAGGGTCAAGCATTTCAGTCACTCAAGCAGATTTCTCATTCCAAAACTCTCCATCTCCCTGTCTCTCTTGGTGTATGAAATTTTTGTCATTTTTTTGTCCCCCAGATCCCGCTGAAGAACGGGAGCAAGAGCAAATCTGACCCAAGGCTGAGGTCAGCCCACCACACCAGAGCATTTTATTTTTTAATTTATCTTTCACATAAAAAAACCATACCACCATAATCAATAATTTTATCTATGTGTTAAAGAAAAACGTGGCTGCGTGCCAAGATTTAAAACTAAAGATGACTGCAAGGGAAGAAGCAGGGCATTGCTGTCCATCAGGGACAGCCCAACACTTCCATTAGGAACTGCTCCCTCCTTCCCTTTAGCTTATCCTTGAGTCTTATGAAAAGCAACTCTTCAGATCAGTGAGATAGAACCAGACTGATTAGTTCAAATATCAAATTTGTCCTAAAAGGACATTTAAGGACCTCATCATTAAGGTTACATTATAAGTAGGGGAAAGAGCTACTGATTAAGACTTGAATTTGTTCTTTGCTTCCCCAGTGCATCGTAAGAAGAGGTTTACTATGGTACTGCTAATTATGCAAACATGGGACCAATATTTTGTCCAAAAAAGTCTACATGAGAATATTTAGCACAGGCTTAATGTTGCTCAAAATCAGGCTAATAACCTTCACATTAAATTTTTAACAACTGTTTTAAAGCATTTGCTAAAGAGGGTCACAATTTCTGTGTAATTAATATTGATTTCAAACAGATACTTTGCAATGAATTTAAATGATGGGAAGAAAAGATTAAAATATTTTTTGGTTTAAAGTTTGAAGTACCATTAAGTCATTGCTAACCTAAACTGAGTCTTTATGTATTTATTTTTAATGCATTTTCTGATGCTGTGCCCCTGATACCTTGCCATAAAAGTCATAATTTAACAGACTCATAGCCTGGTTTACAACACAACATCCCACAAGCCGGAGAGAATACAGCCACAGAGAAGACAACAATGACAACCGAATGAAGCAAACAAATAGCAACTACTAGAAGCACACTAAAATTAGTTTTTCTAGCAAGCCAATGCCCAATACTGTTATGAATAAACATGCACATTCAAAGTGTTCAAATCCACTATTTTATCATCCTTGCACGCCCTTTTGAAAGACTGCTGCAGGCAGGAGCCATAGAACAGCCTAGGACAAGAGATGAGAGAGGGATGGCGAAGCAGTTCCATTTTTCAATAATTAATTATGAAATATTAATTGAAATAGAAACTGGAATTTGCAACTTGGTCTCCCAGTTGGTTTAACAAAGTAACCCATTCTTTCTGATGCAATGAATATTTAATTCTCCCAACAAAATGCCTGGTGACCAAGTGGTATTTGTTCAAGTGCCACAAAATATACCTGAGCCCCCCGGGGCTGCCCACGGCCCAGGAATTTGGGGAAAGGGAAGTACAAATGTTCTCTGTGTTACAGGTATTTTGTGAGAGCTTGTGTTTGGGTCCTGCAAATCAAACAAATCAAGGAGTCCCAGGTGGTTTGCCCTCATCTCTCTTACAGAGAAGGTGGATGAAATCCCTTTGGTGAGATTTTCACCTCTCTCCAGAGGCAGGTGGACCTGCTTGTCCCCCTCCTGCAAAGCCCAGCACTCTCCCTCCACATTCCCCGTGTGCAACCTGGTCCCAAATCCAGCACACAGGATATTACAGTCCTCTATCTGAACCTATTTCACTCACAAATGACAGGAAAGAAATGTGATTAAAAACCAGAGAGCATATATCATTTTTTATTTCATCATGAATTGCACTGGGTACTGTATTTTTGCTAAAATTAAAATGAGTCAAACTTCAGTGTCCTTTGTTTGCTACTCATCGATCCCTGTTAAACCAAATGTTTCTCATTCTGTAATCAATACTTCCCTGCAAAAATAAACCCAGGCACTGACAAACAACTTTGCAGAACATTGCAGCATTCCTTGTAGTGGACTTTGTCAGCATGAAAAAACATTACCCCAAAGAACGGGGAGAAAAGAAGTGCACTGCTTATTGTGCTTATTACAACTTTTACAGGCTGCTTACAGCTGACTCATTTTACTGAAGAAAGACTTATTAAATTAGCCAGCTATTGAAAGCAGGGCTTCCCAATAGTGGCAGTTAATATGCCTTTGTCCCTCGTTACCTTTTCCAGCTACACTGGGAATACTGACAAACACACTTAAACACACAAAACCCTCCCAGGGATGAAGTTAAGGTGTATTTAAAGCACAGTGAAGCATTGAAGTAAAAACAGCAAGAACATAAACACTTGGAGGGTTCATAGAGGGAGAGGTGGCTTTATTTCCACGTCTCTTCAAAAGAAGAAAGTTAATGTTGAGGTTGTGTGGCTGCTTTGCAACAAAAAAGAATTTTTCATTTTTCCTTTCACCCCTCGCCTGACACAGACTTGTACTACAGAGACTAAGGAAGAAATTTCCTTGATTTATATTAAGCCTCTACTTTTTTTGCCCAATTATTTTATGATGTAACCGTTTTCCTTAAACTTATTCCTGCTACAGCTTTGCAACAGTAAGATATAAATAGTATAAAAAGCAGTATCCTAATTTTAGGCTGGTATCTTCTAGCTTTTTCATACCAGTAAGAGAAAATGATGGTTCTTTAGAACAGCATTCTGCTCCCAAAATGACAGGCTGCCCAAAAAAAACCCAGGAAAATCTAACTGACACTAAATAATTTGTTTCAGAATTTTCTAAAAATGCCTCAAAACCAGTTAAAATTAAATAATTTGAAGCAAATCATTCATTTTCCACTATGAAATTTTTATGTGCTAGCACATCTGTCTCTTTGGCTTCATCTCAGACTAGCACACATATCCTGTGAGTTTCAGATATAAACCTCAAGCTTTGCTTGTCTCAAAGATGAATAAATAACAAGACAGGAAACGCTCATTATTATTATTAGTAATATTTTGGTGACAGTAGTTTACACACTTCATATTTTTGGGTGATAACACTGCTCCAGAGCGATTCAAGGAAATTAGAAACTGTTTCTTGGTGTAGTTACTCCTTCTGAACAAAATAAGATCCTAGCTTTCATTGTGCACTAGCTCAAAATTGCCACCATGTGGAAGGACAGCAACTTAATTTAGCATTATTTATACTGCATTGATATGGTTTTAATTGCATCTGTGCGACAGAATAACTGCTGTGCTGAAGCTCCTTTATCATTGCAAGCCTACAATTAATCTGAATTAGGCAGGCTATTACACCAGCAGTGCTGTATATATAGTTGGAGTTGTGATAACATTTATTTTACAAGGGAAAAAAATAAATTAAATAACTCATAAAACCTTTTGGCTCAGAGCTGGATAGTGAGAACCACTGTCTGCCCATCCCCTCCAGGAGCTGTGGTGAATAGCCAGCACTCCAGAAGGGAGCTCTGACTGCCCAGCAGCTCTTTTATTCTGAGAAACACCCAATGACAGGCCACACAAAATCGGAGTCACCTTGGGAAAGGAAATTAAATACTGAAAAATCCCCCTCATAGTCTTCCAGAAATGAACAGACTGAAGTGAACTCTGTGGACCTCTTTTAGCACCCGTCCTGGAGACACAGGAACAGACACAGAGCTCACCCACAGCCCCTGACAGCAGTGCATGCACAGGTAGGCTTCATACAGGTGGAACACCTGCACCCCAGCAGCCATCGTTCTCTCAGCTTCCTAAACCTCATCTCTGAGCCACCTTTGCAATGCTGAACGTAGGCAAGTAATACATATTTTGAAAATCTTGTCTCCCTAATAAAACTGTTGCTATTCATTCAAATTCGCAATTGATAGCCTAATTTTGAAAACTTGCTTCAGTTCTTAGCATAAGTCATTTCTCCATTTTAAACATTATTTTCTTATAGTTGGAGGGGTGTAGAGAGAATCCTATTAGTGAACCTGAAAGTCCCACTTAGTCGCGTCATGATTTTTTTTAAAATTAGTAATCTTTAAATGATAACACTTTTTAAAATGAATTTGCAAATGTAATTGAGCTTCTAATAGCTTCTACAGACAGCAATTAAAGAAATCTCATTTCTCTAAATTAAACATAATGAAATGTTTTTCAAGTTCAAATAAAAACTTGCAAACTCTATTAAGATAGACATAATCCATATGAATACCTAGTATTCAAAAGTGTGAAGTAAAAAACTCTGTCAATACCAAAATTAGAAACAGTGGGACTGCTAAACAATACAAGGAAAAAAAAATTCCCTGAAACACCTTAGATTACAATGGGTAATTATAATTTCAAGCCCTTTGCTATGTGTTTTTTTCTGTAAGGTGACTTGCATTACATTAAGATTTCTAACTAGGCATAAAGCTGTTTGTTTGGTGTTTTATACTGGGTATATACAATATCTTCATATTAGAAACAAAGTTTTACAACCAAGGTAACTTGTTTACAAAGAGCCTTTTCTAATTCAGTTGCAAACAAGCAAAAATCCCCAGTCTCTCTCTGTTTATGTTTCCCACTCGTTTGATTCCTGAAATTTTATAATAATAGTGTTTCAACCATAAAACAGCACGAAAGAGTGTGTGTAGAGAACAATTTGCAAGAGCCAACCCACCTGGGCCAGCAAAGTGTCAGTTGTTTGATTCTCCTACAATTTTCTATCAGATCTGCAATTCTTGAGCATTTCCTGAAGGGAAAATGTAGCAATGCAGAAAACAGAAGGGAAAAAGCTGTCTGGCAAAACAAAAGTTCCAGCTCACAGAAACAGAAGTGAGGTTTTGGAACTTGAGTTTTTCATAAGAACAAAACTGTATCTATGAACAAATGAAACTGGCACCAAAACATTAACTAGTAACACAGTTATAGTCTGCATTTACACACCTAAATCCTTCACAGACTCTGAGCTGAATGTTCTACTGATGACAGACTGCAAGGCCCTCAGTCACTTTCTAGTGGGTTTATTTGAATTAATAGGCCATGGGAGTGAACTCCCCACTCACAAAGATAAGAAATAAATGAACCCAGGTCCAAGAAGGATCCAGGTTCAAGAATATGCCTGACCTCGTGGGATATTGTCTATACTTGGTAAGCAGAAACTTCCTCTTGGATCAGAAGTCTTGCAGCAAGGGCCAGAAGTTTTGTGTGAAGTTCTTTCAAGTACATGTTCTTTGGACTTTTTGTGACCTACAGCAACAGCTGTGCTCTGAGTAGGTGCACGAGATGAGCCTTAGGCCACATGGTTTAGGGTAATTTCCACACTTGCACTTGCTGAGATTACATTTAATTTTTGATGTGGCATCCGTTTCCTTTATAGCTAAGTAATAGGTATTTGCTGTCAGTTTGGCTGAAATTTCAGCCTAGACACAGACTTGAGGACGGAATGAAGAGCATCCTTGAGCTCTGAAAACCAGGGTATCCCACAGCTAAGAAAGGTTTACAAAAGGGGTTTTTAAAAGTCAGGCATTTTCCGGGTCCTCTCTGCATTGTTTGGTGTGTCTATAAAAGATAATTCCATGAACAGTGGTCTGCTCAGACTCAGAAGATTTATTTAAGTTCCTTTTAACCAGGTGACAATATTTTGACAAGCCACTATGTAAACATTACCATGGAACAGTATTTTTTGCATACTTGCAAATGGCTATGAAGGCCAGACAGAGTGGGGGGAGAGGAGTGAATGGAAGACTATGAATTCATAATCATGCTGGACTTTGATTTTTCAAACATTGATGCCTGCCCATTTAAGGGGGCTTGTTGCAGTGGAATAGTGCCCAGGAGAAATAAAGCACAGTCTGTGAAAGGGCAGAAGAAAAGGGACAGAGGAAAAAAAGTCAGTGAAAGGCGATGTGTCACTCATGCTACACTTCTACACCTGGTGTGGATTTCAACCTATGGAACCCATGTGAAGCAATGCAGTATTTACTGCCACACTCCCTGAAGTGTGCAGTGAAGGGGGACACAGGCCCAGAGCACGAGTGACAAGGAGGGCCCAGCCACCAGGTTTCCTCTAGATCCAGCTGTGCTGGTAGCCGAGGTCAGTGCCCCAGACTGATCCCTCCTGATCAGCAGCTGGAGGTCACCAGCCTCTCCAGTCAGCAGAGAATCGCCTGAGGCTCAGCACAGGAGCAAGGCAAGGCTTAACTGAGCCCCCAGCAGGGCTTTGAAGTAACCTGACGGGGGGTGCAATGAAGCAGAAGATGGAGCAGCAGCATGTTTGGTTCCCAGGCTGGGGTGACAGTGACCCCCAGCAGGGACACAGTCACATCCTAAATGCCTCCTGCTTATCTGCAGTGCCCGTGTGCCTGCCTCCTCTGTAACTGACCAACGTGGCCTTTAGATGATATAAATGGTTTATTTCTAAAGGACTGAATGCTCACAGAACAAATGGGTACGGGGCTGAACCAAGCGTTTCCCGCTTGGATCTGTGTTAGTGAGATAGGAGTTAAGGCAGCAGGACAAACACAGGATAAGCACCAGGAAAAAACACACTTCTGAGAGTTTTATTTGGCTTTAACGGATTGGTCACTGGAACTCTGGTGCTCCAGGGAGCTCTAGGATTTACTCACAGGTTAAGATAGAATGGGGTTTTTTGCCCTGATGCTGAAGAATGTTAGGGCTTCTTCCCTTTCTGCACTTCTCATTAAAGTGTTTATATTTCCTGCTAATAAATAGGATGTCAAGGAGTTAACTGAATAGATCTAAGATTAAAGAAAATCTGTGAGCCTGAGGGAAGTGGAACTGAACCATGCCAGTCATGAGATGTGTCTCAGAACAGTCTGCAGTGCCATCAGACCCCCACAGATCTGGGATATACCAATATTTTCTTCTATTTGCCTTTCTCAGCTGACACAGTCAACACCTCTGGCATCACTACTTTGCTGCTACCTTTCCATACAGCATTTCTTTTCCTCAGGCTCTTTACAGCATTCCTCATGAACATGTCAGATCTTATTACAGTTTTTCTCTGTCCACTTGTAGAGTCCATTTATGGTTGGTAAGTAACTGCAAAAAAAGATGCCTTATTTACTCAGCTGTTCCTTGCATGGATTCCAGAGTCCTACTGCTTTAGTTTTCTGACAAACGTGTCTCTTTTCCATATTCACCCCTCTAGCACTGCAGGCACTGCTACAGGCAGTAGGGAAATGCTGTGGTTTTCCTGTTAGCTGGCACATCTTCTATGGTATTTTTAACAGAGCTGCCACTGCAAAATCTTTATTAGTGCTGACAACACACACACTCAGAAGAACTGACTCAACTTTCAGGGGCCAGCCTGAGTTTGAAAGTCTGGTACCTGGCAGAACATGAAAAAATAAAATAACAATTTTTCATCCAGTTTTTAATTCATTCTCTGGTCAAAATGGAGTAACTAAAAGACTTTGTCTCCACCTGATATAATTTTGCAGTATCACTTTTCAGTAATAGGTCCATTTGAATTTCTGTCTCTGTTCCCAGAGATGAAATTCAGCTCAACTCTAAGTGCCAGCCTTTAGAGGCTCTATTCCTTTAGACCCCTTTCTTACTAGAACAGATAGCCCAGATATACTTCCACAGCTGAAGGTCAGAAACAGATATAAATCTCTGACACTTACTTCTCTGGTCTTCATTACCACATTAATCTTTTTATGCAGGATATATCTGTTTTATTGGATTTAACTCTAGGTTATCCTAATCTATTAATTGCACAGAGTCACATACGCATCTCATTTAAGACATAAAAAAAAATCTGTTTTTTTTCAACTTAATAGAGAGTGTTGACAATTTTAAGTGTTAGCTTGATATTTTTTAAAAGAAAAAAGTAAATATGTTTCTTTTTCTACAGAAAATACTAACTACTAGAACCATGATGTGCAGCTCTCCCCTCTTCTGCCACTTCCACCTTCAGCACTAGTTCAAAAAAATCAGCAGCTATTAGACTGAGCAGAAGTTCTGCTCCTGGACAATAAAACACATAATCACGTAATTAAAACTCGGGACTTTCCATGTGCATTTTCTACCACGTAGAGCACTGAAACAGGAGTCAGGAGAGTCAGTCTGAATTTCTTAGTACATTTTGGCCAGCACACTAAGGTTTCAGATCATTTCCACACATAGCTCCCTGGTCTTTCACTGGGGCAGAACCTGTAAAAGCAGGGGAGTGACCCCTCTGCCCTGAATCAGGGCAGCTCAGCAAGGCTTTAGAGGCTTCCGGGATCCCAGCCACGCCAGGCTGGGTACAGCCCACTGGGCACGAGGAGTATGAAGAGTGGGTTAGCAAACTCTTTGTAATTATATAGTCTTTAGGCTTTAGCAAGAAATAAATTCTGCTGCACATTTGCAGAACAGGAAATTCGCTCTTCACCAGTGCTTCTGGGGACTCCTGCAATACATTACTAAAACAAACAACTCCTGTCACTTGCTCAAGCCATCAAGTTTGACATCAAATTCAATACAGGAGAATTATGGACAAACTTGTCTAAGTGGGGCTGAGAAGAACCACCCATGCTGCAAATGACCCCACAAGCAGAGCTGGGTTCCTGGGAATCAGGTGCACAAGGGTTTGGTTTGGCTTCAGCTGCTGTGGGTTTATGGGGACCAATGCCACTGAGTACTGCTGGTCCTGCTCCTGCCCAGGCATCAAGCTGTCAGTCAGCAGCTACATGGAGAGAGCAAAACTAAGGAAAGTTTCTCCTTCCTGTCTCCCTTTACACATTAAACACATTTCCAGAGCTGATATTCCTGTTTCTTGCGGTTCACAAGAGAATTTCTGCTCACCTGCTCATGTTCCTCCTCAAGCTCTTCCTTCTGAAGTGTGTTAGATCACGTGCAGTCTTCACACCTCGACTTCCACTTATCTCCTCCCACCTATTTGTGAACAGGTTTCCCTTATCCACTGATGGAAGACACAAGCACTGCAAACCTGCCTTTAGACTGTGAGAGCTGGCAACTCTCAAAGTCTAGCTTTAGTATGAAATTAATTTTCAGCTTCTCACTTAGTGCATGTATTTTCTGACGATATCCCCTACATCACAAGTTTTCCCTTTTGAGGTGGTTAATTATGAATGACATCAGGAAGCAGTACATAACTCAAGATTTCCAACAAGCACCTGGAAATTCTGACCTGCTACTCTAGAGACAACCATGGAAAAAGTTTCTTAAATGGAAAACTGTGCCAGCCACTGCCGCAGGGTGCTTTTTAATACTTACCACCAGGAACAGGATGTTCCCAAGAGATAATGATTTTCCTCCAACACTCAGAAAGTATTTCTAAATAAGCAATGTCACCATGGATGCCAATCACAAATGTGCATCATAAAGATGTAATTACACAATGACAGTCGTGTGAACAGCGCACACTGAGCCAAATCCCCTCTCACTGTTCATTCCAAGCCCCTGGGCTGTGACTGCTCATGGCACACCAGCACTCAGGGCCCAAGCATCAATCAGCACTATTTAGGAGACCCTGCCTCTTCCCCAAAGAGTTCACTACCTACACAGACAAACAGCAAAAGAGTCAGAACAAATCTTGTTTTACAAATTAGCTATTTAGATCAGAAATTAAATCTTTTCCAAGATTATAAAGGGTTTAGGTGGCAAAGGTAATTACAGGCCTTGTAGGACACCAAAGTTAAAGAACATGGCCCTTAATGAATGTAGTGAAAAGGGATTTTAAGCACCTCGTTATTTACAGTCACACAGCACGGTACTACACAGAAGGCACAATTTTTCCATGCAGTTTGGAGAATGAAGGAAAGCCACTTCACAGCCAGGTAAGGCCCTGCACCAGGCCTGGCACTTTCATTAATTTCCAGACTAACTACAGAGTGCATCATGCCAAGCGGTATGGAAATAACACAATCCAAACATCACAGTCATTCCCACAGTCTAGACAGTCTCCTCTTGCAGGACATGCAGGCGAGTCTGATCACCAGTTCCAGACTTGGAAAACTGTGTCATGAGATCTTCATTATGAAAGATCCCGTAGAATATCAAAAGATGCCTTATCACAATGCAATGGACACGGAGCCAAACCAAACAGAAAGTATGTAAAAGCAAATTCCTGACAAAGCAAAAACTGAATTAAAGTTTATGAGACTGGAGTTGGGAGGGAAAGGACAGGAAGAACCACAGTTGCTCAAGTTATATGGATCTGTAAAAAGTTAAATATGTTTAGTACAGAAAGACATCATTTCCTTACTCTGTTTTAATATTTTTTTTAAATCTTGGAGAGAAGTTGCAGAGAGATGCAATTATGCTCTGCCAAGAGAAAAACAACAAAAAGGCTCATGGGAGTTAATGGCACAAAGAATACTGTCCAAAATATAAAGTGCAAATCTTGCTCAGATGAGCTGTAAATAGTTTTCCTGTCTACCTGCAAAGTGTTTGGTAGTCAGAAATGTGCCAACAGTTTTTCCCAGTTTCTGCTGTGTCTCTTTCATGCACCCTCAACACACCATTTTCTACACACCCATGTTGTGTCCCTGCCCAGAGGGAGCTGGACAAGCCAGCAGAACCTCACCCTACTCTCTTGGTGCTGTGGAGCAGTTATGGGTCAGGGCTCCATGGGCTGGATGCTGAACAAAGACTTGTTGCAGCAAGGAGTTTTCACTCTCACATGCAATTTAAAGCACTGCTTGAGCTGACTCCTTCCAAGGGTCAGCACTGACTTCACAGAACAAGCTCCAAGAACACTGCATGAATTTAAATAAATGGGAAATTAATAGAAGCAGTACAACTGAGCAATACCCTTGGTATATAAATTTTGTCCTTCCTTACACAGGAACTTTCTCTCCCTCCTGGTAACCTTTTCTGTCCCATGTGGGGGAAAAAAATCAAAATTTTTATTTTTTTTTTTTTTAAAAGTTGGAAAAGGTCTTAAGAAGATAAATTAAGGGATTTTTCTCTGTTCTCCACACTAACAATGGAAACAGACCTTTTACAGAAGCAGTTGCTGGCAAGTATTATAAATTCTACAGTAATAGCTTAACTACTGGCCACCAAAAAATAAACCAAACAAACCAAGCTCAACAAAAACCTAGTGACTTCTTTCACTTCATGTAACACACTAATTTCTCCAGCTACTTCAAGAAAAAAGTTGCAACACCAAGTATACCACAGCAGTTTCACTACTATTAATCTGTATAAATTTACCTTCCTAGTTTGCATAAAATTCAAACTGTTGGCCCAGTGCACACATTCACCTTTCCTCTTCCTCATCCTTAGATGTTGTGACTAATTCAGTCCTACCTGAGATCCCTTTTTTGCATGAGCTAAAACCAGACCATAAATGTTCTGCCTTTTCAGCCTGAAGACTGGTGGCCTTATTCAGGTCACCCTTGCAAAAATATTAATCCAGTGAGTGTGTGACTTACTCGAGTCAACTCCTGCCATTGCCCGAAGGAGCTCAGGATTGCAGAGCTTAACCTTTGATATGAAAATGTCTGCAATTCACTGTTATTAGTGCATGGGTGCATCACTCCCATTAGGCGGTGAGGTATTGCCTGGAGCAGGATCCATCTGCTTCCAGTCATAAAGCAGGATTTGCTGCACGCTGGAGCCAACTGCCACTCCGATATCCCGTACACCCATCGATGCCATGAGACTGCCCGTGCCCTTTCTGCACTTGCACATCCCCTGCCTTTGTTGTCTATAAATGGCAATTTCTACTGGAGGGCAGTTTAGCTGATATGACATGCTTTCTACAGATTGCCTCTGTTTTACTTTCAGACCTTATATAAATGCATTTTGATGTTGGTTTTTTTGTTGTTTTTTGTTTGGTTTTTTTTTTTCCGTGTTCAGTGATTTTTACATAATTCTGTTTGACTTTTTTTTTACGTTGACTAAATACTTGCTGAAGAGAGAGAGACACCACTTCGGTGTGTTCCAGCTGAGGGGAAAAAACTTATTTCTGCTCCTCTGGATGCAGTGCTGGTCCTTCCGTGCCGGTGACTACAGGAAAAGCCACCGGAGCTGCGGGTGGAGCATCGCTGCCTTTGGAACGGCGAGTTCCAGGCGCCCCTCCGCAGCCCCGGAATTCCAGGGGCGCTTTCCCGTGGCTGCAGCGCCCTCTCCTGGCTCCCGGGAGGAGCGGGGAGCGCCCGGCCGCGACCCAGCCGCGCTGCGGGGAAATCCACGGGAATCATCCATCCCCAGCGGGGAGCCCGGTGGATAACCCGCGCTCTGAAATTCATTCACCACGCCAGGGCAGCGCACGCTTTGAAGGGCCGGCTCTGTGCAGAGGCAATCAGGCTTTCGTAGGAAAATGACTGCTGAAAGCGTCCACGACTTAAATACTTAAATTCATAAAAGCTTTAAAATACAGAACTTCAAAATACCCACGTGTTTGCAAATTTGAAGCAAACAACAAAAAGTACCCAGGGCATAAGGTTTTATTTTAAAACCACCGAAGATAAAACTGCAAAGTTGTGAATGAGGACATTTGGCCTAATGAAGTATGAAAAACTAATGAGGTCCAGGAGCATTAAGCGCGGCTTGTAAAGAATTTCAATAATCATTATAGATGCTAAAACTACTACTAATGTCACTGAGTTTCCATGAGGGCTGTATGATGAAGTTTCTGAGAAAAAGGAGCCAGACAGCAGGGCTATCTGTGTACAAATACGCAGCTTCACAGGGAGAGCAGCAGAAGGGTCAGATTGCTTCTTTCTCGCTTAGGATATTTAATATTCAAAGAGACATTTCAAAACAGCTACTTTGCCTCTCTCTCTCTGCAGCTTTCTAATTAAAGCACAGATAGATGCTTTCATAGAACGTAGGGACCCAGAAGGTGGGAAAGACAATTTAGCCTTTCGTATCTCATCTTTAACACTTCATTTATTACTAAATATCCTCTATTTTTAAATGACCCGGGTGCTTCTGCAACAGCAGCCTTCCCCATGGCCGGAGGGGCTCGCAGGGATTCATCACGCCGGTGACAGCGAGCGCCTCTGCGCTCGTGGCAGGACATTGTGCTGCCATCTGTAACACCCTGGCTGGAGAGCAACCTCAGCATTCCCCCTCCTCCCCAAAAACCTGGTCCGTAGTGCAGATGTTGGGAGCTGGGGCTCTGAGCACGGTTCCCTGCTAGCTGATTAATGGGGCAGCATTAACGTCAGCTGCGGTGCTGACCACACGGCCGGGATATGGCCTGGGTCTCAGTGCCCTGGAATAGCTGAGCACCAGGAGAGGTAAATGCAGCTCCCAGGAGAGGCACAATTTCCTACAATCACGGGCTGCCTCTATAACTGTGCATTTTCAGCTTCCTACAAGAAAAAAAAAAAAGATTTGGCTTTCTATCTTCATTTCACTCAGCTCAACAAAGCACCATCAAGCTGGGGTATGATCTCCTCTTTCTTCTCACCAAAAACTAGCACCCACGCTAAAAGCCTGAACTTGAGCAAAAGAGCAAGCGACGGAAACTACATACAACCCCCCTGGGAGTCTGGAAAAGCTGATAACACAGTCAAACTTTCAGCTGACTTTAATGCAATTTCAGTCAAGACCTTTTCTGCACTTCACACATCCATCTCCATGTGAACGCTCCGGTTTGGCAGCGCTTGATGAGAAGAGGCAGATCTTTTCAAAGCTGATTACAACTTCTGTTTCAATCTGGAAACAAGAGTGATTTGCACTTCCCGTGGTTTTTGAAGAGGCTGTTACGTGTATCTAACCCCATTACATTTAAGAAAGTTGTAACAAGCAGAAGTGACTCAGTTCCTTATAATAATGGGACATCTTACTGACGCTGCGAGATTTTTTTATACCTTTTCTTTTTTATTCCTTCCACTCTTTATTTAAAAACTTGCAGCCTCCACTGTTTTACTGCAAAAACTGTTTGTAAAGCAAGAATTGTGCTGATCACATCAAAACTCATTAATATAACTTGTTTTTCCATTATTAGCACCATCTGAGCCTGTTGAAAGCCTTAACCAGGGCTTTAATTTTTCCACAGAGAGCTTTAAATTAATTAGTGGTTTACATGCTAACAAAGAATCTGATACATTCATAAATCAATCTAATGCAAAAGGATTACTGGAGGGTGGAAACCTATTCAGTGGGGACCTCACATTCACTTAACATGGTGTGTTTTCAACAAAAGGGTGCAGGTGTGGAATAGACGGGTACCAGGAAGAGCCCATGATAATCACTTTGCATCACTTAAAGACGCAGCAGGACACACGGTAAATCAGAGCCTAGGGCCCACCCTAAGTGAAACCTGTGTAGATATAAAAGGCAGTATCATCCCACTTTAACCTTCACAGTTAAATTGCCAGAGTGGTACAATTTCTTTTATGTAGGTTACAGGCCACTGAACTAATGGAAAACAGAGTCGAATTAAAGGGCTTGGATTGGGAAGAACAAACTAACAAAACTGTGTAAGACAGATACAAACAGAGATATCAAAAAAAAAGTAACAATTTTTTCTTGGTAACTATTAAATTAATCCAAGTTATCAAAACATTATGTAATTATGTATAGTTTTGGTTCATTTTAGGCTTTTAAACCAGTTTCTGCTAAAACAACACTTATTCTGCCACAAAAACTCTGCCTGGTAAATGTGGCAGCATTTTTTCTCATATTTTTCCTAACCTGGCACTGTTCACTGTTAAGAAAATTTCACAAAAATGAACACTCTTCCTGGTCATGTTTTGTGTCCAAAAGTACAAAGACATGCACTTCAAAAATAAAAAGAATACTTTGATGACTAATGTGGTTTTCAGCCTTCAGCATTGTTTTGAAAAAAACTTGTGATTTGCTTTGAAAGCTGCTTATTTTAATAATGGGATCTCTGTCACTACAGACACCTGCACAGTCCCCATCAAATGCAGCGAGAAGTGTACACAGATGAACTGATCATCTCCTTTTCCTTTACAAAGAGTCATCCTTGATGAGTCAGAAGCGACATGACTAAGAAAATTGTGAACATGCACACTATGAAATTAAAGACCATGAGTGACAGGAAGAGCCAAACAGCAATCCTGGCTCAGTGCTGCTGAAACTTTCAAGGGATGGATTGGCAGTAAAAAATTCTGCATTTTGATAATGAACAATCAATATTTACTGATGGTGGTTCACAAAATGAAGAAACCTGAGCAATTGTCAGGTATTCAGCCTGAATTATTCAGTTCACAATTAAAGTAAGTCGCAAATACATACTCAATGCAATATATGAGGTATCAGATTTTCCATACAACCATATGGAAAAAACATATTACAGGATTACTTGTATGTTTTTGGTGATAAACATCTATCTTGAAATGAAGTGTCTTCATTTCATCTTCCGTAGTACCTTCCAGTAACAAATCAGTCAGGAAAACTGTAACTCTGGGATGTATCAAAAGTCCAATTCTTTTGGGGAGCACCGTGGGTCCCACACACTGGTACCACACAGCACACGCTGTCGGATCTTCAGCCTCAGAAAAACCTCTCCTCATGAACATGCATTTCATGATCACCCACCAGATGTTATTTATACAGATGCACAGACCCATTTCTTGAGCAAAGACACCACGGTGTAAGTAGCTTCTACAGCACATGCTTTGTGTTTGTTTGTCATTGGTTTCATGTACATGTCCACCTTCCAGAGGTTCCTGGGGTGCTGGGTGATCCAGAGTGGGAGGGACAGGGAAACCACACTGCACTACGTCCTTCCAGCACACACAGGGACAGGGCACACACTCCCTGCTCTCTGACTCTGCTCACCCTTGCAATGAGCGTGGTTTACACAAAGTGGTCACCTCTTACCCTCGTGACCTATCTGTGACAGCAAAACCCAAACCATTTGTTTTTTTAAAGAAGCAGGAAATGCTAGCAGGTGTTGCATGAGATGCCATCCTGCCAAAGGCTTGTGTGATGCCCTGCACACTTCCCAGGATGCAGGACAGTTCCCTGTGCTCCCTGCCCTGCTTCACACTGCAAAAAATGCTCTCCAGGAGACACGAGGCACTGGAGGTGCCACTAAAGGTGCCATGTGCTGTCACCTGTGTCCTTCCCAAATGAAGGAGCTGGTTCCCTGAAAACCTTCATGTCAATCTAACCAGCACAACAAACAAAAAGAAAACAGGAGCGAGGAAAGGCGATTAGCTAATTAGTGATTAAATAAAGCTGTGGCCTGTCACTGGCAGGGAGGCTGCAGGGGTGCCATTCCTTTGATCCCGGTGACAGCAGGGCCGAGCCCTCGGGCGCCCTGGGGCTGGCTGGTGGCCGTGCCCAGCCCGCTCGCCGCCCCAGGGGATGTCCATCACACCAAAAAGAGCAGCACATGGGCTGGGCACCCTGCGGGCAGGCTGCTGGCAGCCAGCGCTGCTCCGGAGGGAGCCCCGCCGCTTGCCAAAGGCTTGCTGGCTCAGAATCCCTCGCCGAAATTGCGCTATGGATGTTTGTAAAGTGTTTGCCCCAACCCCAGGATGTGCAGCCGGCTCCTCGCTGCACGCCCTGGGAATGCAGCTACACGGCTTTCCTAATCCCCGGCCTCCCCTGGGTTCAAATACTCCAGCCCCTGGACCCTTGCTGCTCTCACACTGCTCACAGCCCCGCAAGTTCATTAATGTTAATTAATGACTGCTGTGTTTCATATTAAAATCACCAGCTCTGAGACACAAAGAACTTTCCATACATCAACTGCTTCAAAGCAATCGTCTCTACAGGCGCACTCGCTCTTGGCTCTAGTTGCAGGATAATTGTGGATATTACCCCTCAGGGAAGAGGGGAAAAACTACCCAGTATTTACCCTGGGGGAAGACTGCACCCCCAGAGAGCTACCTGTCAGCTCCTACTGGGTTACAACACTTGGCCTCTCAACAAATTATACAAAATTACACCCTGGTTAGCAGGGAGAAGTGATCTATCCCACAAGCCCATAGGGAAAGGCACGAGAAGTGTCTGACAGTCAAGAGAGGAGACCACAAGGTAGGTGCACATACCAAAAGCCTAACCAGCTCTAGAAGGCTAATCAGTATTGCTCATTTCATACAGTCTTGGATTATCCCACTAAGTGTATTTTACACTCAATATATTATATTACTGCTATGCCTCCAAGGGAATGCTAGTTTAAAAAAAAATTAAAGGAAATATTTCAAACAGAGTAAACAGCTCTTCCCAGATTTTGACATTTATTTACACTGAAAACTAAAATGCAGTTGCAAATCCAATGCCTGATCTTTGCCGTTCTTCCTCAGGCAAAATTCCTCCTGGAGGCAGCAGGCACTTTATCGCAGTCACAGACTCTTGGATTGCAACTTTACCTGATAAAAGTTTGTTCCTCAGTTCCTCCAGGACTTCTGTGCCCATTCACACACATTACTCACGGGCCAGGCTTCCAACTGCTTAAACCCCATCTGAAGTCTCCTTGTGGCTAACCCAGCCACGCTGCAGACCCCAAGGGCAGGAACATCAGGGTGGAGGAGGGATGGGAGAGGGCAGTGGCTCCTACAGCTGAGCTGGGCACATCTGGGGCCGTGGTGAGAGCAGTAGACTCAGAGCTGGTTTCTCCCACCTGTCACTTGGGTCCCTGCAAATCTCACATTATTGTATTAATCACTAAGGATTTATAATGGCACTCATTGGAGGCAGGTGGGATTTTAAGGACCCTGCATCACACAGTCCAGAGTATATCCCATCCCCAGAGACCTCCTCCAGCTGCTCCCCACGAAGTCAAACATAATTTGGACCAAAGTCTTTCCCGGCCAACTGTGCAACTCACTCAGATCAGTGGTACTTCCATGTATGTTCAAGGGGACAGTTTGGGTTTTAAGGTTTTTGAACAGGTCTGCTTTATCCCATGGAAGCTTAAGACATTTTATCTGAAGATAGGGACAAACTCCTTAACAGATGGGAACAGTTCCTCAGATACTAAGTAATTAAGCACACTCAGCACATGTTGGCTCCTAAAGAAAATTGTTTTGAAGAGAAAAGGCACTCTATAAATTGAGGTTTGCGGTTAACCAAAAATCTGCCATTTCATCTTTTGCTCACAAGGTCAATCTCATGAATTGGTACATGAAAAATGAAGATACAAGGAGCATTACATGATTTACAAAATTATCAGATTGAGGGGTTTTTTTAAGCTTCCATGCTTGCATTCTTCCATTTTTCTGTGGTTGGCTAACATTTAAAAGGCGAGTAAATCTACTACTTTTTGATCTGAAATTGCCTTTCTGTGCTTGCCTTGCTTCCAGTTCCAGTAAGGACCATCAGCAGAGAAATGAAGCAGCTTTTCTCTACCATGGCTTTTCCAAGGAAGCGAGGCCTTGAGTTTCCTCACATTTATGAATAAATCATTGGCAACCCTTTGCTGTGTCCAGGACAGCCTTGATGCTCTGGTGACCACCTCCAGCCAGGCCAAAGGTGCCTGAGGCAGTAGGACAAGAACTGCAAAGCAGCGAGTAGGCACAGCTTACCATGGCTCCTTCGCTCTTACTCTGGGCGACTTCCCGCTGCAGCCGAGCCACAGACAGCTTCTCCCTGTGGAAAGAAAAGCCTGTGAATAGCAGTTCATTCTCCACTGGCTGCCCCGTGGGGGTGGCATTCCTGCACATCGCTGGGGAAACCCCCGGCAGGCCCCGCTCCCCTCCCCGTGCTCCCCCACAATATTTAGTGGCTGCGTTATTGTTTCATTTTGTGGCACTTTGACAGAGCTGTCAATAAATCAGCTGAATCCAAACATCATTTGCTTCATTCAAACAACAAAGTAGCTCATCATGCCGGTGATATGGAAACAGACTGTGCAAATCAGATTGTGTTATTTATTTTCCTACAGCCCTGCACATCAGCTTTATTCTGCACCATATTAACACATGCCAGAATGCTGTTGCATCATCGATAAATACATGCATAAAATTGAAATTAAAACCATCTATTCAATATCTAAACACACTGTGATGCATCTTGCAACTACTGAATTATTAGATTTTTGTTTAATTAGCTTTTTTTGTATAAGATTCTTACACAAATGTTTGGCTCGACTCAACTAATAATTAATTTGTTTAGTTAAGGATTTGGCAACCACAACACATTTTCAAGTACACTGAGAAGTTGTAAGAAAGGAATGAAAAGTAGTGATTAGCATACATAGAAAAAGAAAGATAATTTCCCATTGTATGGGCTGGGGTAACTCCATCCCCCAAAAACCCGCAAAGGTGTCGAGCCAGGGCAGAAGTAGGACCCAGGCTCTGTAAATGCTTCTGTCTTTGGCTGGGCCACTCTGCATTTTCCAACAGCATGGAAAATAACTGCTCTGTGGTATTTTATTCCCAAATGTGCAGAAAAAAAAGTAGCCTTTAAACCATTTCTCAGGAACCGTTCCTGATGAGGAAAATCTGAGCATGCCTGCCTAATTCCTGTGGAATGACAGCGCTCCTGTCACTCAGCCACAGCTCAGTGTACGCCTGGGTCACTGCACCATCCCCCCTCTCCATTTCAGCACAAGATGTGGTATTTAAGATAAATCTCCCTACTGGTCACCTGCCCCCACGTGCTCGCAGCACCCCTCAGCATTCCCCACACAGCCAATCATTGTGGTTATCAGATTAGCACCAGGCATTGCCAAAATCCTGATCTGTAAACAGGGACGATGCTGAAACCACTGAATAGCAGCAAAAGTTGAAGATGATACAGCCACAGGCCTGTAGAAGTTGTGTTTGTGTTCTCCAGCGTGGCATCAAGATCTCTGGCACATGTGAAAAACTATGGAATATTGAGGAGTGGCATTAGCCCAGCATTGAGAGCCTTAGCACAGGTGTCCTAAACACAGCTTCTAAAAGACATGTACCACTTCCCCCCTTCCTTGCTCAGATACTATCACAGGCAAATTACAAAACTGGTTAATCCTATTTTAAGGATTTAGTTCATCTGCTGGAAATAGCCCCTCGCATTTTTGCACTGCTTCAGTGCCCTAATATGTTCTAGTGGAAAAAGCAAGTATTCCCTTTGAGGAGGTTTTGACCTTTTAATTGCAAAACAAATGCCTAAAGATATTTTATGAGAAAATATGCAGGGGGTGGGGGGAGAATAAACAAACAAACCCCCCCACAAACCACTCCTCCATACACTTCCTGCCAGTGGTCTAGAGAGATTTATTTAGCTATGCCTCCTACATCAGGAATACTCCTACTTCCCCCTCTCTCCATGTTAACTCCAACATGGAATCAGTTACACATTTCTGGAATTTTATTAGAGTAAATTCCACTCAAGGTCCATCCACAAAGAAGGCTCTTCCAATGATGCCAGGTCTGGGTGAGGATCCCAGATGAGATTCAGAAAGGGTTTTCTCAGCAATTTTCCCAGTGAAGGACAGCAGAGACTGGCATTCTCAAACTGTGTTTATAACATTGCTGCTGTTAGGAACAGAACCACTTTTCAACAGCAGAAAATGAAAAAGAAACCTGCCTATCATGTAGGAGAGGGGGAAAAAAGTGCCATAGTGGGTACAGAAGAGCCATCTGTTCCAACAGTGTCTACAAATAGTCAGCTTTGAGGCAAGCAAACTCTGTGCTCCTGCTTCCTCCCTCCCACCTGCATTCCCCAGGTGAAGGAGCTGTGCACTCACAGCCAGACCACGCAGATGGTCACCTTCCTCTGGGCAGGACGTGTGGCAGAAGCTCAGCGTGCCTGTGGACCACAGTCATCCCTGAGGCTGCTGCAGGGAGCTGTGTTAGGGATGCACTTGGCCCATTGCCCGCAGTGAGCCATTTCCCGCCACCTCTACACAAACACACGCTGCTGTGGAGGGCAGGGAACGTGGTCAGACTCCCTTTACAAGCCAACAGCATTTAAAACTAATTTACAGTGCTGGAAGTTTTCATATGAGATAGAGGACAGGAGAGAAGGAGGACCTTCATGTCTAAGGATGACCAAATAAACCCTCTGGTCATTATCCACCATCTCAGTCAGCTCTGATTAAGGCAGCACCTTCAGCGACTACTCTCAGCCCCTATTTTTAACATGCTGTTACAACTGAATAAACATTTTACTATGATTGAGCTGCAAAAATAAGCTTTTAGCTGCTTTAGCCTTTCAGATGTTTCAAATGCAAAGAACATTTGACATGCAGCTTCAAAGTTAATCTCGGTTTTTTAATCTTTGCTTTTAAATAGGAAAAAACAGTAGCATCACTTTGTTGCTATATGGTTTTATTTATTTTTAATCAAGCATGTTTCATCCCTATAGCATGATTAATTAACAAAGTTAATTAGCAACTACAGCCAACCTGCAAGGAAACAAAATCTTCTCTGGGGATTTAAAAAATTAAAACATGTTCATTGAGAAGGTCTCATGTTCTCTTTTGAAAAACCTCCAAACGATAAAAGGTTTACCAAAATGCTCTTTGAAAGCACAGTTTATGCTCTTAGGTTTGAATATTTGTATTGTAAGTGGCAAAATTCCCAGCCAAGGACTTTGCAAAGAAATAATTAAAGAAGCCAAACAAGGATTCAATTATATCCTTTCCAGATGGAACCAAGCACACAAGCAGTCAGTGTGTGGATGGAAGAAAGATACATTTCAAGTCTCAGTATCACTGGTAGATGTTGCAGTAGCTTGTTCTAAAAAACAACAGTTTGAGGAAAGCCCATTTAGCCCAAGAAAAACATAAATGTGCTAAATAATTCTGCATATTCGGAACGCTCCTTAAACTAAAATTCTCCTTCGCTCTCCTTTCCCATCACGTTCAACTCATTCAGCTGCCAGACAAAAGAAACCCAGTATCAGATGGCAGGAGCAGCTCAGGGCTCCACCACAGAACTGCGCTGCTCGAGCTTCTCCCCATCCACGAGGACAAAGGCAGGGAAGTCATTCCAGTCGCAAGCCCCTACCCATCCCCTAATTCTGAACAAATGCTGATGCTCTTCCTGATGTGGTAACGCACCTCCTCAGATCAAGCACCACAATAAAAGCTACACTGGGTACATGAAAGGCTCCGTTTTTCTCAGTTGTTCTTTTTGTATTTCTGCTTTACATCAATACAACAAACCCAAAAACTCTAGCAGGGTACTGCAGCTTTCAAAACTTTGATCTTCCTTTTTATTTGGAAACCTCTGATTCAGAAACTGTCAGATATAGGGCTTTGCATCTCCATCTAACAAAGAAAGATACTACTTAAATTAGCTTCTGAATAAAGTTAAAATGTACCAAAATATATCCATTTGCCAAGACCTCAGCTATGCAGATTCAGGATGTATTTTCAGTGGTAAATAGAAATTTTACTGTTTTAATGATGAAAAGTAATTTTATCTTTAATGAAGAACACTCAAAAAGAATGGCAAATATCCTAGAAACATCATCTGAAATTGAAGCTAATGCTTCAGCAAACCTTGAGCCCCATGATCCCCTGGGAAGAGAAGGGCTCTATCCACATGACACTGTCCCACAACCTGCCAGCGTGCATTGACAACTCTTATATTTTCAACAAGTGTCAACATTTACACTTGAAGATTTCGAACTTTTCCTGTTTTCTAAGTAAATTACTACTTCTCTACACAAAAAAATTCAATAGGTATGAAGCTCTCAAGTTTCTCACTCGTTTCTCTACCCGCCTCTTTTTTTCATGAACAGGAATGTGTTTTCTTCATGTTTCATCCTGTCTTAGAAATTTTCACTCTAAAGCAATTTCTTTTAGAAAATGGTCCTGCACCACAAAGTGAAGCCCACCTTTTCTTGTCATTTTATAACTTTCACTATTTGAAAAGCCAGAAAGTCACCCCTGACAAAGTCAAGCTTTGAAAATATAATAAACATGTGTTTTACTGTTGGTGACTGTCGCCAAGCAGAGTGGCCAAGCTATATTCCATCGAGTCCTTCCATCCCTTCTGGAGGCTATTTTGGAACAGAAAAATCCCAACCAAGTTTCCACTCCACACTATCACTGTGATATTCAGAAGGTGAATAAATACTTTGTTCTCTTGGGGAAAAAGCAAACAGAAAACTGGCAGAGACTCAGAACCCAGATTTGCAAGGCATCCCAAACCTCCTTGTGCCGTGGAACCACTCCTTGTCTACCACCTACCAGAATTACTTCTCCATAACTTTTTTCCCCCTATATCATTACCTGTAGCCCCAGCATTGTCTTTCCAATGAACCAGAGAAAACCCCAACTAAACCCATCAAACACAGATTAAACATAGCACGGTGCTAACAACTGACCCAGGGGCAGGGCGCTACTTTGTGCAGAGAGACACAGTTCATGCCCGGCTCCCTCAACTCCTGGTTTTCCAGGGAGGTTTCCCATCCGAGTGCTGACCAGGCTTGACCCCACTGAGAGGATGAGATCTGACAGGGGAAGAGCCGAGGGTGGAATGGCTGCAGTGAACTCGTGAGCCTCTTTCAGCTCCGACTGCGGGAGCGGCGCTCAGCGAGGCTCCTTCCCCCGACCGTCACCTACCGCGATGGGCTTTCTGCTCCATGAATTCAGAGCAGCGTGGGACTGGGCTCTCAGAGCCTCAGTGCCTCAGCCACATCTGGCAATGAAGGAGTCATCCTGCACAAAAAAAATATTCATCGCAAATTTAAAGCTGAGCGAAGTACGGGCTTTATTTAACTACTTTTACAATAATTGCAAGGACTGGAGTTACAATAACAGAAGTACTAATGCTGTCAGGGAGAAGCAGGAAAGATAGGATGAGCCAGCAGCAAGGAACAGCTCCTATTCACTGCTAATTTATTGGTGAATAAAGATAAGCTCACAGAAAATATAATTTACAATAAACTTCTCTTCTATAAGACATGATTCTGCCAAATCCAGACAAGTGAAACAGGTAGTAACTTATTTAAACTGTATTTTCTTTAGGTGACACTAACAGCAAGGAAAACAAATATATAACTCTAATCTAAAATAAGTATCAGCAATCCTCATGGGCTTCTCACCAATTTCCAGTGGATTTTCATGTATATTAATCGGAAGAAGTTCAAAGACAACCATCTATGTACTTTCCAGAAGCATCCAAACAAGACACCAAATACAAAAGAAATGCCATGGAAGAAATCATGGGAGAACAGGTCAGAAAGGAGGAAGCAAAGAGAGGAACATCATGAGGGCAGAGCCTTCATTATAAAAGGAAAAACACGGTCTTTGGCTAAAAAGTGGGACAGTTATGGCAAAGAAATTAGAAAGGAAAGGTTATCAGGAGTCCATGGCAGATTATTCCCGAATTGTTTCCATGACAAATTACTCTCCCAGCACGGGCACAGCAGCCGAGGTCAGCCAGGCACCTGGGCAGGGTAATTCCCCTCCTCTGAGCACGAGCATGGGAACAGGCAGCCCTGCATTTTCAACAGAAGCATCCTCCCTCATACTGGCAATCTTTATTATTTCATTGATATTTATTGTTTTCAGCACTGAAATGATGAGTGCAAGGCTGCACACTTTAATGATTCATTGGTATTTCAGACAACATTTCAAATGTATCTATTGATCTATAAATGTATCTGTTTATCTATTTACTGAAGTTGGAATGTCTTCTTCCATTATTAGCACTGACTCCACAATACTGCCCACCTTTCAAATTTTCTACATATTTAGGCAAACAAACATAGTTAAAGAGGTCTGGGCCAAAAGTTTAAAACATTGGGGTTTTTTTCTCTTGAACATCACAAGGTTTCAAACCTTTGTGATGCAGAAAAACCAGTAAGTGAAGAGCAAAAGCTTTATAAATACAGACCCTTAAATAATTTTCATTAGTAACTGCAAAATAATTAGAATGACAAGAAATAGAGCCACCAAGCAAGAGATGGTTTCAACCATCACATCAATGCAGTTCCTTGACTAAGAAAAAAAGAGGCGAAAAAAGTGATTTCTCCCCCGTTAGGCACTTATTCAGTTGTGGGATAAAAGACTAATGTCTGTGTGGTACAACGCCAAATCATTGAGATAATTATGAATTATACCAAGCAATCATTTTACAAATCTCCTGGAACATCTCACTTTATGACCATTATTCATGAGATTATGCATTCAACTGCATTTTTTTTCAGATACATTCCTCTGAAGCCTTTCTTTTGGTCTGAGATTCCAGACCAAAGAAGAAGAAAATTGGTGTGGGAAAAAACTGAGTTTTTCTAGAAAGACAAAAGTGGAGAGAAAAACCCATGTTTTTCTAACAATCTCTAAAGCCTGCAGAGAGCAGTGAGAGATACTTACAGACTTTTTTTTAAAACAGCCCAAACACAGAGCAGTAAACTGCAGCAGGCAAGGCACTTACACCTGGCTATCAACTTGAATGCAACCTCCTCAAGTATGAAACATCAAAACCTGAGTGCCAAGAAACACCAAGTAAACAGCATCAGAATACTGAACTCTGAGATACATGTAAAGTACAAATTTTCACATTATAAATTAAATAGCCCATGCATTATGGAAACCTTGCATCTATCGGAAAGCAAAGTTAAGGTTTTAGCAGGGCCAAACCCTGCACATTTTGGTCCCTGTTTAAACCTTTTGATTCAGTATATCCCAGCTAAACTACTAAAAGCCACTGCTAAAAATGAGCATTGGATCCACCACACAAAATTTGTTATTATTAAAAGTGGTACATTAACCATAAACCTTATTGCCTCTGTTCTCAAACCCACACCTTAAAGTATAGAGCAAAAGCAATCTGACAAATTCACACTGCTGTAGTTTGGAATTTTTTGACATAAGTGACTGATTTATCAATTTCAATGTTACATCAACAGTAATATTTATATTTAATGCTGCATTATTTCTGCCAATAAGTTGCAATCCAAGAAGCATACAGTGGGAACTTCTACAATTAGGCAAGCTGCCAGGTTCTCAAAGAATTATCATCACCGAAAACCTCAGTGTACAAACAGAAAATAAAGAAGGAAAGGACTAATAAAAGTCAGTTTGGAATATTAATTCAGCAAAAGAAAACTTTACATCACAATAAATGCAGCTGTTGCACAGAGATCCCCATGATTTAGTAGAATTACTGCTTGCTCTTTTTTCCAGGTGCTACTGTAAGAAAATATTTTACACTAAGGAAAGCATGTTTAATCAAAGCCCTTAAATGGTACCAAATTTATTCCTGAGAACGCTTCCACAGCACAAGGCCTACAGTTTGCACTTTTCTAATTAAAACATATTTTAATGTTTATCTGCTTTTTGATGGCATCCTCAGAGCCACCACACTATTCTTATGACCTTCTCCAGTCCAGGTCAGTTTGAAAAGCAAACAGTCCCTCTGGTACATGACAAATTCACCTGATCCTCCCTCAGCAGTCCAGGAGCTCCACTTCTTTAAGTGGGATGATGAGACCATACAACAGGTTGCTCAAAACCTCCCAGCTTAGCTTGATAGTGCAGCTGAGTTCAAAGTGGCTTAAGAAAGAGGCACAGGGTCATTGCTGCATGAAAGCCTGGCCCATGGGGAAAGACAACAGTGTAAGTCACCACCTTTTAATCCCTCTTACTCCCAACACACACAAACTGCCACTCTTCATTTCACACGCCCACAAGATGCTTTTTTTGGTCCTAATCCCCAAAAACACCTGCTCTCTTTGCTGGAAGTACCAAAGCCGGTGACACTGGGCTGTTCAGTAGAGCTGACGTGGGCCTGGAGACGCATCAGTCACCAACACAAGGAAGGTGCTGCTGAAGCAGATGTTCCTTCTAAAGGAGTCAGATTTTTATTTCTGTGCTTTGGTGACACTAAAAGCAACAGCAGAGATGTGAATGGAGAAGCTCTGCCTGTAGAGCTACCAAAAGATTATTTTTTTAATGCCCATTCAAGAAAGAAGAGACAGAGCAAAGACCAGATAGAAACCAGTCTGTGTAAGGGCACCTCTCCCATCCTGCCTGCCCTGAGCACATCGTTCAGCACGTCTGCTCTACTCCAGATTTCAATCCAGCCTGCAGCTGTAGGTCGTGCACAGCATTCCTGTTAGGGCAAGCAGAGCTGTTCCTCCTCAGTGCCATTGCTCTTAGCAGTGTCTGCCAGCTTGTGAGTGTGTAAATTCTCATCTCTCTGTTTGCTGTTCAGTTTTAATCCGGGTCAAGCCATTCTCTAGACTAGAGGGAGTCTCAGTTCTTGTGTTTCTGGTTGGGGTGTTACAGATGGTTTGCAGTATCAGATCCTTATAGCACACAGATTTATACCATTTTTATTGTATTGTTTACTTGTGTTAGTTTTGGGGTTTTTTTCTTAAGTAAATATTTGGAATCCAGAAGATATCTATCTCCTGCTGTATGATGAATTCTTTGGTTTGCGACCCAAACCCCTTCAGACATTTCTAGCAGAAGTAAATTTTTTTTTTTCACTGAGCCTGGATGTAAGACGACCTTGGAAAATGAAAAACAAAGGAAGAAAAAAGCAAACAAGGTTTTCTTTTTGCAAAGGGCTTGAAAGTTGAGCTAACAAATTCCCCCAATCACTTTTCCTCATATATATTTTTTCTCTGGAGATTTGTCACATGGAGATGATGTGCTGTGGAAATTCTTTTGAAAGGACATGCATTTCCCTAAGGGGTTTTTAATGAGAATTTATTGCTCATGAAAGATTCAGGATTGGCAGCACTTCAGTCTTCAGTTAATGATCTTTTGTTTATTAACATAAAATGCATCACACTTAACAGGAGTGTAACTTTCCCAACCAATGCATCAAAGCACGAAAGAATTCTCACTCCTTCCGTCTTATCCCCTGAGGCTGTCTGAGAGGGTGTTAGCTGAAATTTATATGGTTGTCCTCTATGAAAATGAAGTCAGAACTCTTGTTTCATGTAAAGCTGAAAATCACGGAAACATTTTTTCATAACCAAAATTACCCAGACATAAACTAACAGCAAGAAATGTCAGTACACTACCGTGACTTCTCACAGAGCCTATTCCTTCCACACAAACCTTTTACCAGAACAAGAAGGTCTTTGCTTAGTCCTAATCCTAATTACTTTTACATTCTGTGGGTAACATTCATGCAAAGTGCTGATTCCACATCCTGGTAGTAAATTATCATCTTTAGAAAATCAACAAATTTGCAAAGAGTGATGAAGGCTATAGGCAACTGGGTCTGTAAACCAAAGATCCCAGAAACACACCCCTACGCCAGCTCTTGTATTTTTAAGGAAATAAAAAGGCAGAAATACATTTCTTCACCAAAAAAAAAAAAAAAACAAAAAAAAAAAAACAAAAAAAAAAAACCAACAAACCAAAACCAAAACAAAACAAACCTGGATGAAACCTAACACTGAAGGAAAATGGGTGTAAGGCACAAACCCCAAATTCACTGGTTTGGACACTAAGCTCAACCAAACTCCTAGATCCCACTGCTTTCTTCATAACTAGCTTTCCTTCAGCTCTGCCCAAGAGGTACACCCAGTTTTCATTTGTTTGGGAGAATGTTTAGAAAGATTTTCCTCCCTGCTCTCTACAAAGCCTTTCACTTTTGCTCTTACAGTTCAAAGAAGATACCTGATTTTGCTTCATTACTGGTTGACCTCTTACCTCTGTTTTCCACTCCTTTGTTCCCAGATCATCACAACAATTCCTGGTATTCTTTGTAATCTCTTTTTAAAGGAAGGTGTTACACAGTGTGATGTGTTTCTATCTGTCCAGAAAGCCCACAGCATGAGGATTTCTGGTTTTCTTAACAGGCTGCACTTGCTATGTCTTTTTTCTCTCTGAGCTATATTTATTGCAAACTCTAACCTTCCGGATGTCACTCATGTCCTGTTCTAATTGAACACTGAAATACCTTGAAAAAACCATGTGGATAAGAAACAAGACCAAAGTGATTTTTATACTTTGCTCACAACCCTCTCTCATGACTTTTTTTTTTTTTTTCCCCATTTACACAATTGTTCAACACTTAGATATTCTGGTACAAATCACTAACAAATCTACAATGACCTTCCACTTGCAGAGCAAATACAGAAAAGGATCAAACCTGGTCAGAAAGAGTCCCTTTCTCTACTGGATAAATTGTTTTCTTTTTGTTTTTTTCCTGTAATCTCATTTTGCACCCTCAAGAATACTGTTCTGGTAAGACCCAGAAATACTGCTCACTCTGGTGGACGTGTTTCTGCTGGGAACCATCTCCATTTTAAGGCCAAGGCAGCTGAAACTCAGATCAGGCCCATGGAGTAATTTTTTCTGTTTTCATCACTGCTCTCCTCTACCAACCCACCTGAGATACAAGAGAATTTCTTCTCACATCATTTTACAGAAAATCAAATAATCTGAACAGTGAGATTACACTTTTGGATACGGCACTCTTGATACAGCCCCTGCAGGTGTCTTCCAATAGGACTCTCAGCAAGCGACAGATAAAAGAAATGAAATAATTATTTTCTGAGAGCGTTTCTTAAATGTCTGCATCAAACATACTTAAGATTTACCAACAGGCAATAATTGCCACTTAGTTTTCACTTTCAGGAATGTGATCGTGCTCATTGAATGCAAAGATTTCTAAAGAGAAGGTAATTCAGACGTTCCTATAAATTTCTATGGACTTGGGTAAGCTACTAGAGCTACTAGTTTTGTGAAGAGAAAAACAGATGAAAGCTAATAAAAAGGATTTTCTTTTTTTTATTTAAAGTGATGCTGTAACAAACTTCCTCGGAAAAAGTTATAAACTGCTGGACTTCCCCCAGTCCTCCCCCACGCTAAGGAACGTGTTTCAGTGTGCCTTAAACAAAATGTTCTCTGCACCACATCTCACCATGCTGGTAACAAAACAAGCAGTATGTTGAAAATCACTTTGAAGTAACCTTCAGCAACCCAACACACGAATTCATATTCATGCAGCCTCACAGCAATAAAATCAGTTCCATGCTAATGATATAATTGTTTCTTCTATCACTCTGTCTATAAAAGAAGACTAGATAAAGTCAAAGGCAGTGGCCTCTGGCTGATTATGTGTTTTGACAAATTAGATGATTAACTGAAACCTCAAACCCAAGCTTTGCTGTCTCAGTAGACCTAGCAGAGAAGAAAAGCTTTGCTTTTGAAAGGACATGGCTCTACAGGGACCTCAGCCCAGACTGAGCTCCTCAAAGAGCAGTGTTTGTACTGAGCACAGAGCCGAGCACACAGCCTAATTCCAACAGAGAAATTACAGTTGTCACTTCAAATAATGGAAGCAGCATATGGTAATGTATGCAAAATGCTTTCCAACATGTTCAAGTAGAGATGCAGAAACTAAGTTATCAATGACAGTTTTACCACATAATATACCAGTGTAACACTTAACAACACTGAAAATGAAATCCAGACATATCAGTGGGGCAATGGCAGTACTTTCATATTTATGAAGCTGTTTAAATTCACATACAGTCAAATCACAACTAGGAATAAAACAGGGAAGACTGAATAGCAACAGGCACAAGATCCACTTGTGCTGCTCAAGTTGTTTTACTGAGCTCGGTTAAAAAACTCAACATGTGGTGCCTTGAACTTGCCTCACTACAACATCTTCAAGCCCTGCTCTCTGAATATTAAATGACAAAACACTATCAGGTGAAAGCTGAGTACTGCCCTTCCAGTCAGTACAGCTCAACAAAGCGGGGCCAGAACTGTTACTTAGAACTTTTTCAGTTATTCGTGAGGTGACTGAAAATGCTATTACAAAAGAGTGTCCTGTCATCCTTTTACAAGTAAGCACAATCTAAAAAAACAGCTTTCTCTTTAAAACCTGAATCACGGAAGCAAACACCTTCAAGAAACCCCAGACAAACTAAACCCTCTTGGGGCATTTTAAATAATTTTCCCCAAAGACATCAGCCAGCTCTGCTCTGCAAATGAGGCCAGCTTCTCAGAGCTCAAATAGGATCAACTTCAATGGAAGTTCAACTTCAGCAAACAAAACAAGTAATTTAAAAGATATGGATGAATAAGGATTAAGATGTGTTAAGTGTTCAGGCATTTCCAAATAGATTAAATGTATATTAAGAAATGCTAACTGTCTGAAGTATTAAAATGGAAATGCTTTCAGCAGTTCAAATGTCAACCAGACACTTAGGCAATTCCACATTTCTCCAGTTTCAGCAACAAATAGCATGTTTTGAAATCATTTGATGTTCAAATAAAGCTCTCTGCCATTTTCCACAGCAGATGTATTGTATCTGGGTAATGAACTGTGCTCTGAAATAACTTATTACAGTCATCACCACAGCCAGCTATATTACCTTTGGCAGAAAGCAAAATAAAAATCACAGAGCACTCACATAGCATCACCACAAGTATTACTTCATTTATAGAATCAGGAAAAGCTCCATTTCCAATCAAGGTATTGATTATTTCAAAATTTAATTCCCCAGTCAAAAGCTGTAACAAGAAAATAAATCCAATAAAGGGCATTTTCCAATTAAGTAAGTGACCCTAATCTTGATTTTTAAGTTACTTTGATATTAGAGATCATAAAGTAGAACCACACTTTAAGTATCCAGATTATTAGAGTAGGAATTAAAACCGACAGATATAAAATAGGTAATTAATTTTGTAGGTAAATCTCCTCATCATGGCCATGCCTTTAGTACATAAGATCAAAACATCTGACAGAAAATTCATACATGGTTATCTTGAGGTTTTTCTGCTTAAACCTGAAGTTTACCTTAAATTCCTTACCTTATTTTAATAATAAAAGGGTCAGAATGAGTCTGCAACAAGCACCTACTTTAACATCCACCCCCAATAACCAGCAATTTTCTTAGAGAAAGCCAAGAGAAGCAATCTCCTCCACACCCAAGGTTCATTAGCAAAATTGTAACTGTGGCTCTTCACAGCACTTTACAAGAGTGCATAAAGAGCTGCAGGTACTTGTCTGTACAGAATATATGTTACTAACAGTCTAAGCTGTTATACAGGTGCTCAGAGCTGCTCTGAACTCAGGGGATCGATATCTCAGAGATATTTCGGTTCACTTTCCTTCCCGAAAGTCCCCACAGCAGAACAGAATTGCTGCTCCTTTTTCACCAGGCTGCAAGAACCAGCAGACTTTGATACGCTAAGATACTTTCATGTTGACATATTTCCCCTAACAAGATATTGTCTTAATTAGTTTCATCTGCCATTTGGAGGTTATCTAGAAGACAAGGAGTTTTTTAGTGAAGCAGAAAAAGCCCATATGTTTTTAGGCTGCATATTATTCCTTATTATAAAACCAGTACCTGCTCATCACCGCACATCCCACAAAAGCAGTTTTCACAGCTGACACCAAAAGCTGTTATCATCTAATTTAATGTGGAAATGAAATGCTAGGATATCTTTCTGCACAAAAAACCCAGATATTCATCCCTTCATCAAACGTTTTTGGTGAGAAGGCATGACCCAGACACAGAGGTGTTGCCTTTTCCTGCTGCTGGCTCTGGCCAGGTAAAGCCTTGCACCAGCAGCGCTTCCCTGGCCTCTGTCTGCAAAGTTCTTGGCATCCACACAACGTCCCAGTGTGTTAGATGATAATACAGCTACATGCTAAATTCAAAACTATTTTAGTTAGCATACTGCTGCCTTTTTCCTGGTCTCAGATAAAGATAAGGAAAGGATAGAAAAGGATAAACTCTCAAGGTACCTGAGGTCTATCAACAGGTATTTTCCCCCAGCACCGTCTTGTGAAAACATTATGAAAAACTGTACCTACATATAGACAGTGCTTCTGTATGCACCTATAAAAACTACGGCTTAGTTTAAAAATCCTGAGCTTCCAATTTCTCAGAGCCGCAAGTGACAGATAGAGAAAACAATTTATTTTTTAGATAGGTAGGGAATAATTTTTCTTTTCCCCTATACACAGATCATAGTCTACACGGTTTCCCAAAGACATATTTTCTTTAAAAGCAGCAGTATTTTTTAGAGCATTACCTGCAATAATACCAAACAACTTTTCTTTTATGAGGGAAATGTTTCTAAGTGCACATGAGTAGTGACAGTCAAAAGTATTAATGAAGAAGAGTATTTAAAACCACTAGAATATGATGCCCATCATACCAAGCAGTAATTTAAGACTTTAAACAGGCAGCCAGATGGCTGGTTTCAGTCAGCCCATTTCCACTGACATGTATTTAATCAGCTGAGTTACCCCAGACAAACAACCAGCCTGGATTTCCAAGAGCAGGACAATGACGGAGGGGGATAGCTGGAGCTGCAGATCAGCAGGGTTTAGAAATTACTTCAGGCTGGGGCTGGCCAGCCCTTGGCAGGCCAGAGGCTCAGCCCTGCTCCTGGGCCAGCAGGACAGCTCAGGCACCTGCTGGAAGCCCCAGTGGCTCAGCAGGACCTGCGGGACATTCCTCCAGGGCCAGCCACAATCCCCCAGATGGGCTTTTAATTACAGCCCCGCTGCTCCAGAGCCTCCTGCCAGCCTGCAATCCCTGATCCCCCCGAGGGCCAGCAGCCTCGGACACACAGCCCCTCTGCCAGGGCCCAGCTGGCCAGCCAAAAACCACACAGGGACAGCTTTACTGGAAAGGGAGGGGAATAAAACGCTGTCCCTGCCACACAGCAAAATTCCCTCCAACTCTTCAGACTTTTAGTCTATTGATCTCCTCTTCAGTAGAGACCTCCAGCCACTGTCACACTCTGGCTGGACTTTTTCATTTAGGTTGTAAATCTGCTCCTTCCTCAATGGTCAGAGGATTTTCCCAGGAATTCTCTGGCCAACCCCCAAACAGTCCCTTAAAGGCCAGAGCCATGCTTTAACCTATTTAACTGTACCCCCACAATGCCCATCCGTATGCCTGTATTAATTCCCTCCACATCCTCTCCTTCTGTATTTCCACAAAGCCCTCTGCCTTTCACCAGGATTTTAACATTGCTGAAGTCAACGAGTTCTCACCAGATCTAATACATGTGTCTGGTGCTGGTTCTTCTAAGCAAACCTGGTTTGATCCTGAAGTCAGTGATTACGGACAGAGCCATTCAGGAACGGCTGTGTACTGTCCCTGGACATCACAGAGGAGGACAAACCTGGGGAGAGCCAACATCACAGTCTCTGAAGAGGTTAAAGCAGCTGGATCAGTAACTGCAGAGAGCTGTCAGAGCCCTTCCTGTTACCTTACACAAAATTAGAAAAGGTGTCATAAATTTTCACAAATTGCTCAAATATTACAATCTGAGCACTCAAATACTTATTTCTACCTCAGCACTCTACAGGAAATGTGCAGTTTGAGCTGGTAATAGAACCACGTTAATGACTCCCAGAACCAGCCCCAACTTTGAAACAACGTGCCTTGATCCTCACTGCAGAAAGACATGAAGACATTACCCATGCCATCCACAAGAAATAATCTCATACTCAATGCTCACTGTTAACACAACACACTGCTCTAATATTTACTGCCCTTTTTATGCTCTTCTATGCACAGAGGCACATAACATTGTCTTTATTTTAAACTAGGCAAAGTTTGAGAGCTTTTCTGAGAGGTAAGGATTTTTTTTTTTGCATTTCATTTTAAAAAGGAATTAAAAATCTAGATCACAACATCCAACAACAAACAACAGAGGAAGTCAGTGCCAGGCTTGCTTATTCTCAGAAATAAAGTTGAGCAGTCTCAGGACCTTGTCATTTGAGCATAGATTGCATTCTGGCATATCAGATGCTGCAGTAATGGGATTTTGTAAATCTGAAATGCATTCATATTGTGTACATAAAGAAATCTCTTCATGTTTTACTTAGTTCAATGCTCTTTTTCATCATATGTACCAACCCATGCCCCCCTGCGTTCAACAGCTAATAACCAATACATCTGATGAAAATTAATTGTCTTGACAGCTTGCATAAAAACTATAAAGGTGCAAAGGAAAAATGCTGTGGCAGCATTTTCTTTCTCTGTAGGACAGTAGCTATGGAAACTATCTTCAGAGGCCAACTGGCCGCCATCCCAGTGCAGCACAAAAAAAATCAAAATGCTACTTTTAGAGGGTTAGTCAGTGGCACCAGTCATAATTATCAACCTCTACGACGTTGCTGCACATTAGGCACAGCAAAATATTGGTTGATTATCAGCAAAGCTGATATGACTTTATAGCACTATTACAGACCTGGATAATACACAGCCTTATAAACTGTCCTCATATTGATAATTATTATGATAACCTGTCAAAAAGAGCATAAAAACATGTAAAAATAGCTATCTAAAATATCAATGTGCAAACCAACCTGTCTCCTAACAGAAAATATTTTATTACTTATTATGATAGAAATACTCAGGTAAATACTTGCAGATGAAGAGGAAATCTCTAATCTTATTTAACTGTCACATTTCACTAACTGAAACTTATCCTTTCTGAAGGGTTTTATCCCACATAGCTAGCCTGAACAAAAGCTGTGATTTCTAATACAGTCTGACAAAATCATCATTTTTTATGAATGCTGAGAAGTTATGAAGGATTTTTCCCTGAAAAGGTAAGACACAAAGGAGCCAGAGGTCCATTATTGCAAATGCATGTGGCAACTTTCACTGCCAGACACAGAAGAGTTCCTGTGGAACTGCAGTCACAGGTCATTGATGAGACTCAAACTTTTGAAGAAATATGTCTTCCATCCAGAAGAATATTCAAAAATTAGGAAGATTTCAGTCCATAAGAAACTTACTTATAAGGAAGAAAGCAGGAGTACACATACACCTCATTTATATACACAAATCCACCATTGCAGAGCTTGGTATTTCACTCAACCGTACAATTTTGTGACTTCGTGGTATTCTCTAGCAGATAATTTCTCTCTCTGTGGATACCCTCCTCCAGTTTCTCTGGAAAACTCCTTCTCTGACACCAGCAATTCTTATTTAAATGGCTTATGGAGACTACCAAGGAAAGACAGAGTTATACAGACCAGGTTTATGCTCAATCAAGAGCCAAATTCTCCCCAGTGCCACACTGTACCAAGGCTGGGTGTGTTCCGCTGGGGGCTGTGGAAATGGCACCTCATGAAGGACTTAACTTGAAACCTTGGAACCCTGACATGCCCTACAAAATCAAACATGAGTGTGTCTGAGGCCCTGGGCTGTCGGCCTGTTATTCTGGTAACCTCTGAGCACCCACAGATCAATTATGGCTTCATTCAAAATAGTCTATGCCCATGGGCAGAAAACAACTAAAAAATAAGGCACACGCCTAAAATACAGAATATTTAGACAACTTTAAAACTCAGTCTAGCTCACAGATTGCAATCGCTGCTATTCACGTGTGTCTGTATCTCCATCCTGCTGTTTCCACCGAGAAGCTGTGATCCATCTCCTCCTCAGCTCATGAGGATCTGCCTGTAAGAGCTGGGACCCTTCAGGCTGGGGATTCACAGCAGGCTGTGCTGCTGTAGCCCCATTCTGCCTGCTGAAGACCCTCTAACCCAACTACTCCACTGGCCAGCTCATTCCAAACTGAAGCAAAGCAGGCAATTTTCAGGCTTTTAAAGCAATGTGAATTACTATAAATAACAAGTAGGTCAAGACCATGTTTTCTCCTTCATTTTCTCTTGCTCACAACTAATGATCCAATTCTGACCCCTGCAGGTCCCTGGCCAGGGTGGTACAGCTGTCCCTTTGGGGTGGAGAGGGAGAGGCGGCACAGCTCTCCAAGGACAGCCCCGGGGAAAACCCAAACATTATTCTCCTGGTCTGTCCACTTATAACCTTAGTCACAACCTTCAACAGTCCTGCATATGATATATGATTTTCCACAGATGAAAGCTTCTTTCTCTTATAGAGGAAAGAAGATATTTTAGCTGTATTTATTGAAGATCTAGCAATACATGCCTGTTCCTTATTTTTAATAAATTAGCCATGTTGAGCAGCTTTCTCTATAAAGCAGTGGATACAGTCTCTCAGAAACATGTATTTACTTACACTACGTATTAGACAGTCAAAGAAATAAATTAAGACCTTCAACGCAGTCTTAATCCAAACTATTGCACTGGTTGACTGAGTGCCTCACCATTTGGAAAAGGAGCTTTCACACATCCTATCCAGACCTCACTGATGGGATAATTTGTAATAGCACTGTAAAAGAAAAACAACAATCCAACAACAAAAAGGGGCGAGTTTTCTGCAGGCAGAGAGAAATTCACTACTGCTTCAAATGGAAAGAGAAACCCAGCTGTCGGGCTGTGACTTCATCCTGTCATGTAGGAGCTCTGTATCTGAAATATTGATTGGGGGGACTGGAGGGAAGAGGACCATGCCATGCTTAGATCCCCCCAGTGCCATCAATAAATCCATGCCTGGCTGGAACTATGGGTTTTATTTTAGATGTAACAACAGCCGTCATTAACTCACCTGTTACCTTTACATAGTTATTTCAGCAGAAAATTGCAGCAAAACACACCAGAACTATTTATTACATGCCTCACACCAAGGTTTGATCCAGCTACTACTAAACAAACCAAGCTTTAGTTCAACTAACTTGGATCTGACTCAAAAATACGTGCTCCGTGCTGCCACCATAAAAGAGGAGATTAACAGAACTGAAAGGATGGACAATAGGGTTTGTGTGCCAAAAGCCTGACTTCTTTTCCTGTGTTAATCTCATAAGAGACACCCATGACTGAAAACCTTGTCTTGCCTACCGTCCTTAAGGTTATCACAGCTACACGCTGCCGAGTGAAGATGTTAAGGAGATTAATCCAGACTCCAATAATATTTATCTAAGTATTGCTAAAAATATCTCTCGTACAAAAGACTTTACATGACAAGAGAGAGATAAACTCACATATTGATACATCCCAAACTATCCAACCTCCAGTCTCACACAAAACCCAGAATCAGACAAGAAAATGCACAATAAATAATAAAGCATGTTTTCATTCCTCTAGGAAGTAAATCCATCAGGGACCACTGCCACCATTTGCTTTAATGGTGCACACTACACCAATAAGTTAAGAGCATGGGCATTAAAGAAAAATATTTTTAACTAGCTATGAAAAATTTGATTCTTTGGTGCAAATATCTCTACTCCAGAAAACAAGTACCAGTAAAATAAAGGATTTCCATCATCTGTTAAGATCACACTTACTCTCCTAAAGTTTTACAACTTCGTTTCACCCCTCACTGAAATACATGCTGTTGCAGATCTTAGTATCTTTCTCCACTCCTTCTTTCACACTTTGCAACAACTGTATCACAAATCTCAAGACTGAACAGGCTGTTCCACTGCATTTTTTTTATTCCTTTAATTCTGACTTTCCTAACTCAGCTTTTCAAACTTAATGGAATATCCCTTTGCAGTAAAGTATTTTCTGCCTTTGATTAATTTCTGCAAACCTGCAGTTCTCTTCCTGAATACAGCTTCACTGTTTCCTTCCAAGAGGAAGCGAATCAAAATTCAAGAAGGTAATTTCCTTCCTCCTCACCTGCCAAGATCATTTTGATGTCTCAGTCCCTCCTCTCACCCGGTCATCTTACTCTTCCTTAGAGTTCTGCTGTCCCTGGTTCCAGTTCCTTGCCATACAGGTCTGTTAGAGTCTTTCCTGGCTTAAAAGCAACAGCCATCTTCCGTTTTACTTCATTCTCTGAACACTGAACAACTACTGCCACTCATCCTCATCCTTTTTCACTCATGTCTTTCCTATCAAAACACCAGAACCAGTGTTTAACCCTCCCTGAAGTTGAAATCTCAGGAAGCAACTCCTAACTCATCAGGGAGACATAAAGCCCCATAAATCTTAGCTCAAACCAGGAGAGGCCTTGCATGGAGTCCAGAACTGGCACCTTGGGATGTGTTGGGACTTTCTGGGTTTCAGATATGGAGTTTGGACAGAGGCAGCCCAGGGTCACCAGGTGACATCAGCGTTTGTAGGCTTCTGTTACCTACCAGTCACATATGGACCTGTAAGACACAGTGCCAGCCACAGAGGGTCAGCAGTTCTGAAGAAACTCTTCAGATACCTAACCTAGTGAGAATGTCAGGCTTTGAGAACAAATAGAAGCCCTGACATCAAAACAAATCTGTTCTCGCTCTCTGACTAACGATTCCTCATTTTTCTTTGTACCCTGCAGTATAATTCTCTCATCATTTGCTGAGCTGTGTTTCACACATACAATGTGAAGTTTTGGACACAGACATCCTTTGTGATCATATTTTAATTCATTAGGTGCATTTGCACAGCCAATTTAATGTGAAGAGGGGCATTTTGTCAGTGAAAACTTGACTTGCGTTGACATTTAAGGTCTTGGGCCCGCCATTCATGATGGTGTGCCTTGATTCCCCCCTGCAGCTGTGCTCCAGGACAACAACCTGAGCACCTCAGATGTAACACAGATGCAAGGTTTCCAGCAGTAGACTCCTTGCTGCATGCCCAGGATGAGCAGCTGGTGAAACATCTTGGGCCAGCTGGGAGATGGAAGTGTGGTCCTGGACCCACAAGAGATCACAGCAAATAAGTTTTTTCTCATTTGTGCCATGTCAGTTGGTAATACCAATGCTCCTTGTCTGGGCTCTACTACAGTGCCAAAGCAAATGTAAATAAAGTTATTTAACAAGAGCAAGCATTAAAAAACAAAATATAAATCAAACCATAGCCACATACTACAACACTGTAATTATTAATTTCCATTAGATAACATTGAAAATGGTGACTGGATAACTTACTCATCTCCAGGACACAAGCTCTAGCAGTAGTAATAAAGCCAATGCTACTTGACAGAGAGCCCCGCAGCAAAACTTAGAGCAAATTGTTCCTATGTTATGAACTACAAACACCCACCTAGAGCTTAGATACCAGAGGCATTCCCAGCAGTCCCTCTACTACCACATGTCCTATTTACATGAAAAAATATTTTTATACGCTTGCAAGTTGGCACATCAGATTCCCATTAACACCACCAGGAATGATTGCAATTCAATCTCATGTTCGGTAGCCACCAGGAATCACTTCACTGCAGATGCCAAGGAGGCCAAGACATAACACACGGTTACTGTGGCTCCACTGGTAGCTCTGGTCTTCTCCCAAACTCAACAGAAAGATGCATTTATTGCACTGGGTTTGGCCTGCATTCCCCTCTGACCACACTTCCCACAGGTGTGCTCTTAGTCAGGACACTGCTGCCCTTCAGGGTGCAGTAAGTCACTGAGATCATCATTTTACCAAGTGCCAGCTGGGTCCTATGCCTGAGAGTAGGAACATGCACCGGGATGCATGGTGGCCATGGAGAAAAGGTACACAGGCAATCAATTCAAAGAAGGGAAGAGAAAGGGAAAGAAATGGAAGAAAAGTTCTGTAAAGATCAACGTCTGTTGTCACAGAAATCACAGAAATTATAATTCGAAATGCTTCAAGCATATAGCTCATCTTCAGAAAAAAAAAAAAAACCCACTCAGAATAAGGATGTGGTATATTCAGGCACAAATTACTTTATCATCATCAACTATACAATGGGATAAGGATTTTAGCTTCCTGTAGAGGCTTAGACCAAGAGCATGGGTAAAACCTTGGCACAGAGAAGAACTGAAAGGATTCAAGTGGACATGATGAGAGAGCAGCTGCATTGTCTATTTAGAACAACACAGGCCATCAGGAGCCAAGAGCCTTTTTAAAGAGGTTTATACACAAAGCAAGAGAAGTTATTAGAAGGTGGAACAAAGATGCACATGGATAGCAACTGGTATATATTTGGCTCAGACACTCGGAACCACATGGATTTAAGAGAAATCCTATAAAGAGAGATGGGGAAAAGAAGAAAACTTCTTTTTGTTCTTTCACAGCACACAGCAGTGTTGAGAACTTTGTTTCTGCAATATATCAAAATTTTTTTCCCGTATCTTGGTTTTTCCTTCATGATCTTACTTTCATTCTGATTATTCTGAGGAATAATTTATGCTTCAGACACCAACCGTCAGTGCACGCACCACAGCAAGAGACGCAGAAGTACCTGATTCTCCTTTATGAGCCATTAATTTCTGTACTTTAAAGATTCTCTCTGAAAAAAAACCAACCCTTCCTATTTTCATTTCAAATGATAAGTACAGAAGAAAAATAAATTCTCAAAGAAACAGACAACTTGAGGGTTTCTGCTATAAGTCCTGCTGCAGAACTTTCTCTTAAGGTTTAAATCATTTGAATACATCAAAACTATATGTATATTTTTTAGAATTCCATTGACATCAGCTTGAAATGGTATCCATCATCTAATGTCCTAATACTATCAATTCTGTCATTCCTCAGATTTTCCATTATATGAGATCTAAATATCAAATAGTTAGAACCAAGAAACAGAATTTTGTTGCTATACTAGTCCCTCCAGACCTTCTTCAGAATGAAAGCATAAACACAAATCCTGCCATCAACTTTCTGGCTGATGTTTTTACACAAATATTATTAAAATTGCCTTTTCATTTTCTCATGCCCGAGCAGTGGCAACTCTGCGTTACTGCTCTGACAGCCTCAACTTCACCACAGTGCAGTTTCAGGTGGAAAAAGAGGGCTCAAACCTCCATGGAAACATCAGCCAAGAGCAGAAACATCATGCCTGTGTCTTAAATACCAGTCCCAGGTCAGTTCCATCACTCAATGGGATATTTTAGCTCAATAGCCAAGCTACAGCAGCTACTGAATTGAACTTCCTGAGAACTGGAGCAAAGCAAAAGTGGATTTGGCTGTTTTGGGATTTTTTGTACAGCATCTCTTTGCAAGCTACAAGTGAACAGATACACACACACACTTAGCTTTGCATGCAGAGTAGCCTATCTATTTCAATGCTGTAATTCTAAGGGTAAGCAGGTGTCTAACTGGTGGCAAAATCAGGGTGTTAAATGAAAAATTAATCAGTGTAAGAAGTGGATTTACGCACAACACCTGGCTGCTGCTGCTGCTGGGCTTATCTATGTAGGGATTTATCTGGTGGAGACAAGCAGTGGTGTAGCAGTAACGCTCTACAACAGTTGTAACCAACCCTACATGGCACAGAAGAGGAAAAGTTAACCATTAATAATTACTACAAAAAGGGGAGTTCTTTGCTTAAGAAAGAGGGTGACATGAAGTACTAAAAAACATACATTTATATCTCAGCAAGAAGAACTTGTCAATAAGTGTGTGCTACGTGCAATAAGCTGCAAAAATGCAGATGGGAAAAAGCTGAAGTGGTAATAAATTTCCTAGGAAATTCTCTAAAAAAGAGACCAGTTTGAAAAAGCCAAAAAGTACATACAATAACATACAATATTTCTGAGCTAAAGTATATAATCTTCCTGTCCATGAGGTTCAGTGAAAGGGGAAAGTGCATGAGAGATGCTGAAACCACTGTGAAGGTTTTATATTCTTCGTTTTTCCATCAGAGCTCTGCACTGAACATCCAACGCGCCCTCCGTGATGAGCACACCACCGAGCTGGGGGGACACCCCATACAGCTCACTTTACCCGTGTAAATTGTGCACTGTGACACGAATGGGACTGCTCCAGTGACACAGTCAATCACCAGTTCCAAGGATTTGGCAGAATGGGGATTACACCACACACTGCAGCCGCTCTGGGAACAGGCAGGGCTTCAGACAGGGGCAGCCCAGCCAGGCTCCAGCCTCGGTCCGCACGCCCAGAACCCACCGGGTCACAACGAGCTCTGCGAGTGCTGTAACCTGGATGACTCAAAATTGTATTGGAGTATTGTTAATGCAATGGCAATCTGAAAATGTGCTTTTCCACAGTGCTTCCCTGCACAGCACAGCAAATTTCAGGTTCTAAAAGAAACATGTAAATCCATCGCAGCAGAAACCTGATGACATTTTTATTCTTGCTACTGGCAAGCCCCATGTAATGCCAGTGGCATTAATCCCAGTGTTCACTAGCAAAAGGAACTAAGTCCTGGTAAATTCAACCAAGGTCACTGGTTGCTTTATGCTGAAAGGGAATACTATATTTAGCTTATATGATTTGTTTCCTCCTTTAACAAGAAATGGAAAAACATTTGTGGTATTCACAGCAAAAGAAAAAAGTATTTTTGGTTCATCACCAATGACCAGCATAAAAATGCACTGAAAAAAAAATCCTCAGCATTCTGATTACTGCCTCGTTATTCCCCAACCACATTTAAAACTGTAGACTGCCCATTCCAGCATTTCAGTGCAATTTTTATTGACCTACTAACCTGTAACTCTGGGAAGCCTGGAGCTAAGAATGCAATAATGGCTAGCAAATACAAGTCTCCAAACACAGCGTAATAACCTTAAGTAAACTACTGCCAAGCAAAAGTCCTGCAGATCAAACAGTTCCCACGAAGCCTTATGCTATTAACTAGCAAAAGAGTCCCATGATATCTCCATAGTCATGCACAACAACAGAGCACTGCGCTTCTGTTTACTTACATAGCTTATCTGCAATCCAGTAATGTATACAGCCAGCCCCTCCGATGTAAATCACTTCTGTATCTCATGATGCTTCCCTTGTTAAAAACTTTGCTAGCTTCCTAATGATAAACAGGGGGTTTATCTGGAATATCTTTTTTTTAAGGGATGGGCAGTGGACACTTACAAAACCATTTCAATAAGGAACTCTATATTGTTACATGGAGAAAACCAATTGCTAACATGTAAAATAAAGTTTGCGACAACATGGTATTTATGTGCCTCTCCATTTTTCCTGCTGCAAGGCCCACTCACACTTACCCTACCTTATTTCTGTCACTTCCTGGGTAACTCCACTTCGGGAAATGGACAGTGGATCTAACATACCCTACCAAAGCCAAAGAAGCAACAGCTAAAAGCCTCATGGCCAGCAGTCGGTCACTCAACACTCAGCGTTTACCTCACGCCCTACTGCTTTGTGTGCTTCAACTCATTTCAGAAAGATCTCTACCTAGCAGACTTCTTCCATGAGGACAGCCATCAGTGCAATGTGGAGGGATCAATCTTTAAACAATCAGGAATAAAATTAAAACAGAAATAAAACTCGTTAGGATGCTCCTGCCAGAGGCATAGAAAGGAAACAAAACCTGCTGCCTCTGAAGCAACAGGGCTCGAGCGCAGACCCCACGGGCTCGGAGGAAAAAGGCAGAAAAAAGCGTGTTGCCCTTCTCCCCCGGCCGAGGAGGGGCTGAGCCCCGCGGCGGGGCCGGGCGCGCAAGGGGCGGTGCGGGCTCCGGCCGGCCCGGGCTCAGCCGCTCC
>VWZT01011969.1:622053-862303 GCA_013397055.1 Pachycephala philippinensis
CGCGCCGGCGGGGCCGCTGCCCGCGGGCTTGCACATCGTGGGGAAAACCTCCTTCCGAACAGCCGCGAGCGGAATGCTCGCCTAGAGTTGAAGCCGTCCCAGCCATCCTCGAAAGTTATGAGAGAGGGCACGCGGCGTGGCGGAGCCGCCGGGATGAGTTGGGATGCGCCAAGGGGCCGCGGCAGTGCCCATCCGGCTGCTGAGGGCCCAGTGTGAAAGACACAGGTGAAAGACCTCATATGGATGGAGATTCACAGGCATGCACGGCACGCTTTTAAACCTCGTAGTACATGAAAAAGCAGTTCCAAAAGAATGGCTGAAAGCTTTGGCATCTGTTAGTCCAAAAATAGCAAGTAAAAAATTTTTCCTGGTTAGAAGAAAATCTCACTGGTACGTGATCCCGTTATTTGTAGATAAGGTATGTGTAAGAGAACCTAAGATACGGTACTTGTGAGAGAACCTAAGTGAAAAGTGAGCAAGAGTTCAGGCAGGATTTCCCAGTTTAATGAGACAAAGTGAGAGATCGTGGAAACAGGGTGAGAAAAACTGACATAATGCAAATGAGAGCCAGTGGTTACACTGGAGTGAAGAGACTGCAGGAACCAGGGTGCAAAGTAAATCCTCATATACGGTAGTGAGACAATAATCAAAAGGTAGAGCTCTCTCTGAGAATCAAAGACAAGTACTGGAGAAGCAGAACTTCAAAAATGAAAGTGCCAGAAGTTTTTCTGGATTTTGAATTTGGAGGTTTCTGAGCAGAGGAGCTCAGAAGAGCGAGTAAATCATTGGATAATGCTCAGATTTTACTTAACAGATTGGCCGTGGCTGAAGACAGTGCAGTAGTTGCAGAAGGAACCTCTTCCTGTGGTGGTACAGAAAACAGTCTTTGCAGCTAACTGTGTTGCTGTGATGTCTTGAATAAACCCGTAGCCAGGTCTCTTCTTCCAGGTTGGCAATTCCTTTTTCCAGTGTAGAATGAGGACCTCCAAAATTAGTTGATTTCGTCAAACTTGTAAGTTTGTCCTTTCCAGGACAGCAGCTTACACAGGCACCTTGCTCTCTCCTAATGAGACACAACTGTTCAATTTTCTGAGGGCTGATCTAGAGTCCTGGGCTAGTCAGCGTTCTTGGGTTTAATTAATTGCAGTGGGGTGAAGCATAAAGTCTGTACTACACTGTGATTCAGAGTAGATGATACAGTGATGTTCTTAAATACTACAAAACTCTGTGACAGAACGCTGCAAAGCAGCATGAGACAGGAACTGAGCATCATGGCAAAAAAGAGGTCCTTTCCAAATCCAGTAGAATTTGGGGTCCCCAAAGAGATTTTTAGTTTTCATTCAAACATGATTTCGTCATTTAAACCATGACCCTGTCTGCTGATGTGTTTTAATTTCTTTGTTGTATAGGGAAACACCTTGAGCAACTCTTGTAAGAGCCAGTTTTACCTCCAGAGTACAAGATATGTTAATTTTCTGTTGAAATAGAAAAAAAAAAAGTCCCAATAAAATGTAATCACACTATAATGCCTGTTGCTTGCACAGACAACCTAAACCACCTATCCAGACTCCTTTCTAATTAGTGATTGAGACTGCAAATGCTACGTGGTTTTTGAGCCTTGGCTAACATGAGAGTGGCTGCACTGGATCTGTCCAGAAGGTCTGTGTAGTTCGGTGTCATTTCTCTTCAGAGGCAAACCCCAAATATCCAGGGGAAGATCCAGCACTTTGCCACTCTCCAGCCCCCTGGGAGCTCAGGGATCTCCTGACCCAAGCTTGCCCTCTGTGTGTTCAGTACATCTCACTAGCTCCCTTCCATGACTGTCCAGTCTCCAACTGAACCCACATACACTTTTGAAACTCATGGTACCGTGTTGCAGATGCTCTGATCCTCGTTTACATGGAAAATCTCTTTCTTTCATTTGTTTTTCAGTGTGCTGCCTGTTTTTATCCGACAGCCTGTATTTCTTGCATTGAAAGAAGTGGTGGACAATCAGCTCCTCTCCATGCTGCTCACATTTTAGCTGTGATTCCCCTGCCTGGGTTACTGCTTTTTCAGACTGAAGAGTCCTAGTTGTTCCATTAATGGAAACCAACTCCTGCTTCTGATTACCCTTTTCTGCTCTCCCCTAGACTTACCCAGTTTTGTTGCCCCTCTTCTGAAGTGGGGAACCAGAACTGTGACTGGTACTCAAGAAGCAGTAAAATCACTGGCATAATCATGGTAACTAGGGGTGGTCCTGCAGATCTTAAAATACAGTCCTAGTCAGGGTCAAGTCTTTCTATGAAGTCTCTAAATTATTGCATAGAAAGTTTCTATTTGAAGACCACATCTATCTTTCCATGATTCTCCTTTCCTGAATTCTTAGTGAAAACATGGAATGGTTTCACCAATTTTGCTAGATTAACCGGGGCTAAAGGAATAAAAAAAGTAACAAAAAATATAGCCAGTTCTTTAATTATTTTCAGGCCTGAGCTTACATCCACTTAAATCAAGAGTGACAGACTTGGTCTCCTACTCTGTAACTAGAAGTGATTTAGAATTAAAAAGAACCAGTATTTATCTACAACTTAAAGCTATAATTACAACTTGAAAGTGTTATTTATGCATATCGAGCTGCACTGTATCTGACTGCTGAGATACTGTTCTTCTGTGTCTCTTTAAGATTAGTAGTATCTCAGTTTCATACACAGCAATAAGTACATGTTCCAAATCATTAATTATTTCTTGTCCCTAGGCTTGCACAATTTTGTCTAGCATAGACATTTACAAGATAATAGACCAGTCTTCAAACAAAATTCATGACTTTGCTCACCATTGCTTTGGAGAGATACAAAAGTCTGCAGTGCTCATACTTCAAAACTCTAAAATGAAGTAGATGATAGCATTAGCTCAATACATTACTGGTAGCCATAGTTTTAAATCAACCAACCTAACATCTGGCATGGGAAAATGCAATGATTTGGGGGATTTTTTCCATTTTCTCAGAGGTGCCAAGCTACTGTTGGAGGGACAGATACTTCCTAAAATGATTTCTGATTCTCAGCTGGCATAATGTGCATGTGGAGATGATGAACCTCTGCTCACTGCTGCATTCTGCAGCTCTTCCAAATGGGAGAGAGCTGGGAAAGAAGAGGTATGTTGGCAGGTTGGAAGTGACTGATTTGCACAGTAGTCCATAATGCCAAAACAACCATGGAACCTTTAAGACAGTCTCTGCTTCACAGAAAAACTTCATACTTAAAATCTAGGAGGGGGAAGAAATGTCCCAAAATGGAGTTAATAAGCTTTACTCACTTCTTGTCCTCCTCTTGGTTATATATTTGCTTACACAGGAGTGAGGCTGTGTATGGGTGAGGTAATACCAGATTTTCAGATGCTCTACCGAGAGGTTACTGGCGCTTAACACCAGCGGTGTTCCGAGGCTCTGTTAAGCATGAGCAGGGGAGAAATCGCGTGAACTGACGTCATTTACAGAAACAGTTGCTCTTTCAGCCTGACACAGGGCACTGTTCAGGGAGACCTGAGGCAGCGCTGCCCTTTTGAGGACTTCAATTCAACTCCGGGGAGGATTGCCTGCGCGCCCGGGAAAGCTGCCAGGCCAGGCTATTGCACAAAAAGCTGTGCAACAGGAGCCGACAGGGACACTCATGGAGCGCCCTGTGCTGGCAGGAAAAATCAGTCACTGGAGGAGAGGTTGCAGAACAAACGGGTCCCCAGTAACCATGATGGAATTTCCCAGTGCAGCAGAACTACAAGAAGACAGGCAGTCTGGCTACTGCCTTGTGCTGACATGTGTTAGCATCAGCTCCTGCTGCTGATGATTCCATTAAAGATCTCTGGATCTCAGTGGAATTAGAATTTAGATCCTCCATACTCCTTCTGAGTATCTTTTGGATTGGCTGAATAAAGGGTCGAGTGCTGCCACTTGCACATTTCCACATTGCAGAACGGAAGTGAAAAGAAATCACAATTTTACTGTCATAGGGAAGACACAGCATTTGGCCATTTTTTCAAAAATTTACAACAGTGTTATTAGAGGAAAGGAGAAGAGGAATTGAGAGTGTTTACAACCTCTGGTGTGTTTTTGGACCAATTTCTCCCAGGGCTCTTCAGGAATACAGGTACTTCCTTGGCATTTGATCTCTCTTCCCCAACCAGGAGGAGTGGAAGATCATAAAAATACAGGAAGCCTTGCAGGAACCATGACGTATGTACTAATTTCTCTCAAAAGGGCTTCAGAGGCTTTTGGCTTGCCTGGCAGAGGACTAAGAATCTACTGAATGAAAAACAATAATGGGTTTATTGCAGCATTATCAAGAACTGAACTGGGAAGAATTTATAAGGTAGTATGAAACTTCCTCAGTACAGGGCAGGTGAAGCATGTGCCGATTCTGGCAGGGTGTGGAAGCAGATCAGCTTCTCCCTCTGCCATCTTTAAAGGTGCCACATAAATTACAGCAAACTAAATAGCCTGCAAAACCTGGCATCTCCTTACTGCAAAGCATTGGATGGAGATCAATCTGGGGTTTTTATTTTTTGCTTATTTGAGTTACACTTTTTAAATTCTGCTTAGCTAATCAGGTGGTAATAAAACTAAGAGCCCTGCATTTTGCAAGCTTTTATTAAATTTTGAAAAACCCAGGGGAATATCTACATAAGCAAGAGCTAGCAAATTGTGAGCTATGCAGATTTAAGTAGGAAAAAAATATGCTCATGTCTTTAATATGTGATGAATGCTGCTTTATATTTGAAACCTTGTCCCTAGTGGAACCCATTACAATAATGTTTATACAGGTTTATGCTGTAAATGCATGATATTTTCCCTACAGCAGAATATGTTGGAATTTACTCCTGATTAAAAAAAAAAAAGCGTGAATGGGTGATATCTCAGAATCTGGATTGCTATAGGCACAATTACGCCCTTTTATTAACAAATGAAGCAATGAAAAATATAATTTGTTAACATAAAAAGGACTTTGTACAGCAGGCAGAATTGATAGGAGGTGCACCCTAAATCTCCTGCACCACGTGTGAACTGGAAGCCAGCCAAGTCCTACAGAATTCAGGGAAACTGGATCTTCAGGTGCCAGTCTCACACAAAGCCTGGACAGAGGTGCTGACTGTCGTGGGAAAAAGCAGGAAGATGACAGTGATGGATCAGCACACAATTAAACAGCAGGAAGAAGTGATGTCACAGCAGTATTTTGGCTGCATGGGCGTCCTGCTTTCAGCTCAAGCAGTATTTGTGCTGCAACAGGCCCAGCCAGATGACACAGAATCTACATCCGTGGTTTTCTCTATGTGAAAAAACATTGCATCAGCACAGGAACATCCATGTACTTTAAACTAAACTGCCTGAAGAGAAGAGGACAGAGCCCTTCTCTCCTGCTCCCCTTGCCACTACTCACCCCCTGACAGAGGACATCACTTTATGCTGTGGAGTGACGAGGGACAAGGACAGGAGCTGGAGAGAACTCTTCCAAAGTTAGGTCACCTCTTCCACACCTCATCATGGTGTGAACCATAGACACAAGAAAAGCCTCTCCCATCACACAGCATGGGATAAGATTGCCACCACGGGTGTTTTAAGCCGTAGAGCCTTTTAAAGCCATAGAGCAGTGACGTGGGAACTTCATCCCTCAGCCTGGAGTGAACAGGCTGACAGTCCACAGTGCTGTGACATGAGAACACAGCAAAACTCTGGCTTACACATGGATCTCTTGTATAAGCTCCATTACTGACTTTTCTTTGTTAAAAGGGAATTATATTATTTCTTGTTGCATCCTTGGGGCTGAGGAGATGAAAACCATTTCTCAGTTTGTGTGGAACAATGAGGCCCTGTTCTCACTTGGGGTCTTAATCTCTTTCTTTAATGTAATTTAGAAAAAAAAAAAAAAAAAATTGAGCATTACGGAATGAAATAGAAATGCTAAACTTCATTATTTAACTTCTCTTTCACGAGTGAAACTCATTTACAGGGAAAGGTGCTAACCCGACTTGCATGACTTCATATACAATTTCTCCTTGGCCTCTTCTAGATCTGCCATCAGCAGTGCCTTGTTTGTAGAGTTCATTAGTGAAACAGATCAGTAAGGTACAATTCCTTTAAAAATAGCAAATTCATAGATTTTCCTTTTCTTCCTTAAACCCACCGTCTAAAACCCCATCTCACAGCCTGTGTCCGTGCACTACTCATTTCTATAATATATTTTGACATCCTGTTTTTGTAAGGGGCTGAATTCTCTGTTGTTGCCTTGATGTAAATCCATAGGTTTTCCTCTGCCAAACAGGAGTAAAGATAAGCTATTCAGTCTTAGAGAAGACTTCAGGGAAGCGCCACTATTACTCATCGAAATTATTCTTTGCTCCGTGAATAAAGCCAATAGCATAATTGGGATTATCGGAGCAGTGAAATATGATCCAACTTGAGCAAGCATGGCTGTGCGTAGACATTAGTGGAAGAGTAAATTCAGCACCAAATAAGAGAGACTTCAGCACAGAAGAAGAGAGACTACAGTTGGTTTCCATTCGGAAATGTGTGATTTCTGAAGAAGAATGAGGTAATCTCAGAGCACCAACATCAGATAATTGCGTATTCATTTCTTTGGGTGGTTGCGTTGGTGTGATCTGGGTTTCCCGTGGGGAGCGGGGTGCTGTGAGAGGAGCAGGTGCCCCGAGGTTTCCCTGCAGGCCGTGTGTGGGGTCAGCACTGTTCCCCCATGCAGTGATGCAGCAGTTGTGCAGCGCCCGGTGCTGCTACCTGGGCCAGGCTGCACTGCAGGGGACAGACAAAATCCTGCCACTCACGCTTAGCGTCAGACAAAACCACTTCAAAGCAGGTTTTTTTCTCCCCAGCCCTAAATAGCCACTACAGGGATATGTATATCTGCGTACACAAAAGAGTTTGTTCTTATAAAAAATCTAAAACAAATGCAGAACCATGCCGGGATTATACATTTCATTTCCCAGCATACAAATGAGGAACTAATTTAGTCTGCGCTGTTCATGCATTTTGCTTTTAACAAACATCCATATGCCAAATAGACCTTCCACATACTTCCCTGCTGGAGTTTTTTTTCCTTTCAACTTGGTAGGGAACATTTGTGATCCTTATTCTACCAAATATATCTAAAGAATATATTTTGCTCAAGGCCTTCTATTTTATAATTTAAGAGAAACAAAATCAATTCACGGCTCTGGCAGTCTCGCTATTATGACAAGCATACATCTGTGCAAAAATACCCCAATCCCTAATTAATTACAGAACATTATTAATATTTAAAAATGTAACATTGGTTAATTTATTTAATTTTATAAACACAGCCATATGAAGTTACTTTTTATGGACCACTTTCTCATCTTTTGCCTGCAGTTTTGAAATCTGGGTAGTTTAGCATAGATACAGAGATATTTGCTTGTATCAAGATTATTTTCTGTTCAGATGGTGCCCAGTCCTTTATGTAATGACTTCAATAACTGAGGCTCGACACTTCACTCCTGACTCATGCAGCACTGATGAGCAGTGTTAATGGGAGTTTTTTCCAATTAGAGGATAGAGGCTGAGAGTCATGTTCTTTAAAATTAATACTTTTTATGAATATATAATGCCAAAATCATCCCAGATCATATTTCTCATTTACCAGAGCACATCAAGTTGAGTTTAATTTTAAGTCAGCTTAGAAAATACTTTGCAAAAATATGCCCTGTCGGAGTTTAAATGGCTCATTGCTGAAAGAGATTTATTTATTGATCTGGTAAAGAGCTGCACATAAAATTACTATCAACTTTAATCAGATAAGGACAATTATTTTATACGACTAATTAGTGGCACCAATAAAAAAAAATCTAGCAGGTATAAACTTCTGTGAGGCATTTATATTTGCTTGAAAGACAGCGATCAGTCTGGATTTGAACAAGATTGAGACAAATCCTCAAATAAGCACTGTTTCTACTGCAACTGCAACAAGTGTTTTAGCAGCTATTCAGCCTTTTCCTGAGCACGTTCAGTATTTATAGTGGGCATACATAGTCCATCAGGTTCATTTGTAATATTTAAACTGTCCTCTCTTACTTTTCTATGACCCTATCAAAAATACAAATTAAAAGGCAAACAGTAAACCCTTGCTCTTCTCTATAATCGTTATTCAAATTGCTCTCACCCAGTTTGGTCCTGAAGCTACCTTTGATAGCTGCGGTGTGACATGGGCATTGTACCGGGCAGCCAAAGGAAGCAAGTGGTTCTCATTCACAGATAACACAATGGCAGCTCTTTTTGTGGCCTGTAACTACATCTGCACTGCTCAATGAACCATCCACATTTACACTCAGCTAAAGAAAAGCACATTTGGCCAAAAATAAGATACATTTTTAACTGGTATCCTCGTGCGCATATTTAAACACCAATCCTCGGTGGAAATGCTCATCTGAAGCAGTACTGTGAGCTCTGTTATGCAACTTGGTAGCCTTATATGGTTTTTATCTAGGTTTTTGTGTGTTTTTTCACACATAAGGTCACAAATCAGAAACCTCAGCTTTAGAGAGATATATGTGATATTACAATGTTAGTTGGAAGCATCTGAGTACCTGTGGTGACTGAATGACTCCTAATTTCCAAAACTCAGTTCTGCTCCACCTCATTCAGCCTCAGATTCAAATACTAAGGAAACTAAAATGAATCAATGTTTGCATGGATTTTACAAATTTATCATATACATCCAGCAGTGCTGTAGAGATGCAGGAAAAAACACCCAAGTAAACACCACCCCAGCAAAACCAAACACTGAAGAAGAGACAAGAGGCAGGCTTTAGTGGCTAATAGCACAAAACACCTTTTTCCTGTGTTTAAGCATTGCCAGGATGGTACGACCAGACAGGTGGATCAAGAAGCAAAGTAGAAGGAAGCCTCATGCTCTTACCACACCTCACCACACCACACCAACCTCTAACCATAGACTACAACAACAATTTTGGAAGATAATTAATTCCAAATACAGTCTACAACTCACATTAGCACCAGAGGCAATGTTTGTTATGAGAAACTTCGAGAATAGGTTAAAATGGGGTTTCGGCCCCAAGACCTTCATTTTGGCTTACACCTTCATTCCCCTCAGGCCAAGTTACTAAGCCCTGGCATGAAAAAGATGCTTGTGCAGAGCATGACCTTATTTAGCTGGGGTACCATTTGATTTCTTCTCGGCCTTCATTACTGTAATATCATACACAGGATTTTTCCTTTGTTTGCCGTGCAATTTATTCCCCTAAGATTAGTCTTTTTCTAGTCAAGCAGTTTAAAGCTAATCACAGTTGTTATTTTAATCTGTGCTCACCATTAAGAACTCTCGCAGAGCTCTTTTGCTTGTTAGCAATTAAGGCTTCCCAATGGAAGTTCATGGTTACAGCAAAAGCAACCTGTTTAATACTTGGCACCTCTTTAGTACACAGGCATTAAAACCAGAAGCACAGAAGCATGCTAATGCTGCTGATGAAAGCAGAGCAGATCTATTTAACAAAGTCTGTTTTGAATATAGAGCGTTGCAGAAATGCAATGTGAATTTCTGGTCCCTCCTCTCTGTGTTTTACATTACTGCAATAAGGTAAGGAAGTGCTGTTGGACCTTCATTAATTTATTACGTATTAGTCATGTCTGAACTGCAGCATATCCTCATGCTTTCACCAAGGCAGACTGAAGTGTTGGTCCTGGTTCCAGTAGCATTACTAATAAAATTCCCTGGACAGGTCTCAAGCCCAGGGTCTGACCTTTGCTTATTCAGGCAAGCACCCCATGCTGAATTATGACTTCTTTCTTCTGTTAAGAGAATTAGTAATTGATGCCACTGATCTGTGTGTCAAGATTTAAAAATTATTATCCACCGTCAATCAATTAGCAAAGACTGCAGGAGCAAATTTTTTGCTTCTCATGTTGATTGTCCATGTGATTCTGCCATAAAAATTATACATAGCATTGCCCATTAGCTGAACTAAAGCATTAAATGACTAGGTAAGAAACAACATTGCAGGGGGATTCCCCTCCCCTGACCCAGTTCTGTCATGTATAAAGTTATTTCCAGACAGAACAGGGCAGAGAAATCCAAAATAATCTTTTTTTTTTTTTTTTTTAACTGATACATGGAGGTGCAAAACCACTCTTGTGCGTCACCTCCTGTGGTAAATGTTGGTGATTTACATTGATGGGGGTGAAATTTGCCTCATGTTGGGTAAATGTGTTTTGTTCCGATCTGAGAAATAGGGAAGCCACTGACAAGTGTTTAATATGTTAATAAAGACTGCATCTTCACAAACTAGTGAGGTACCTTCACTCCTTGTGGTCAAGGTTTTAAGAACAAGGCATCTGAAGCTGGGCTAGAGGTCTGCTTTAGTGGAAAGCAATAAAACATGACCTAACCATAGCCAGTCCTCCTGGGACGGCAATTACAGCAATAAATGTCCCACAGCAGATGCTAATGCCGTGAATAAACAGTCATCCTCTAAACCGAAAAGAAATTTTGGCCCCCACATGTCTTTTAGGGTCCCATTGTACGTGTGGAAACGTAAAGGAAATGTAAAATTGATATGCACGCCATGGCATTGGGTTTAGTCTCTGCCTCGGCCTGGGTGCTATAAATCTGTGCTGGCTGTGAGTGAGGCAGGAGGAGCTGAAGGGGCAGGATTTGTGTGTGGCAGGTTTATGGGCTGGCCCCGAGAGCGGGGTGGGTTATCGGTCAATGTCAGGTTCAGCGCCCGCTGACCCACCGGCTTCGGATCACGGCAGTCACAAATCAGGAGCATAATGAAGGCTGAGGAGAGGGCTCTGCTGATTTATTAGGACATCTGTCTGGCTGTAGACAGCCCAGCACTGCCCCTGTGTAGTGCCAGCTATTAGCATAATCCTCACCATGAAACTTCTTAGAGATTTAAAAGAGAGGAATAAAATGTTCAAAGAAGACTGGCTAAACCAGAAGAGTTTTTCTTGTAATGCTCGTTACCAGTCCTAACTTTTTATGCCAACACCCCATAAAAATAATAATAAAAATAAATTCTGTTAAAAATAAATTAATGTTTTTAGTTTTCCAAAACCACTGAATTTTCAGAACACATCCATATGTCTGTTTGTAATAAAGTCACTACCCCTATTACTTTTCAAAGACTTTTAAATATTTTAATTTTTAATTATTCATTTATATTTAACACAGTAGTGTCATCTGCGTATAATGTCATCACCTTCATTCTTACAAAGTTAGTCTCCTGAATTCTGTAATGTTAAATGAATACTTCAATTTTTTGGTGCCAATTATTTTGGCTACTTTTTAGGAAAAGCAGGAATTACGCACAAACTTTCTGAGTTTGCCTATAAGAGTCAATATCATAATGCTGTAAGCTGTAAATGCTGTGATACTACTTTATATTGTGTAGGTCAAGAAGTTTGTGAGGTGCAGAACAATTAATACTGGCATGTGCAAAGGTGCTCTTTTTTTGTACACGAGAGGCATTCACCTGAAAAATCAGACAGATCATTATTTCTACCTTGATCAGAACTAAGGTGAAATAGGTTTCAGTCTATGAAGATTAAATTACTCCCTGAAGATTCTTTTGTATTTGACTGTGTATTTTAAAAGACTGACATTGTTCATATGTCTTCAGAAAAAAGAAATTAAATATTGCATTAAAAAATTGCTGTGAACGTTGAAGGAATTTTCTCACTGGTATTATTCCATTTCCTTTGTATTAAATGCTGTGTTAGATAGGATTTGAGCAGTTACCAAATTTGCTGTAGGCAGCATAGAAACACCCATCAGCATGTGGCAATCCCTGCTTTGCTTAAATCAGGGTGACGTCTGGGCAACGCGAACAGAGAAGATAAAGAAAACCTGGACTATCAAGAGCCCTGGAAAATTGTAAAGCTGTGTTTATTTTAGTTTCAAAACTCTCAGTTGGTCATGCTGCTATGGTGGTTTTTTGGCTAGATTTTGTGTGCCATTCAATGAGAACACTTACATTCAAGGATATAGGACAATTTCTGAAATTCAGTTCAATTAAAAGAATCTGAAGTAGAGTTGGAATCCACTGCCTAGAAACTTTAGCATGAAGAAACCTGTGCATGTGTGTAAGTGCCCTGATTAACAAGGGCATGATTCAACTCGTGTGTGCTGCCCTACTTATTTCATGAGGTAAGATATGGTAGTCTGCAAAGAATTTAAAAATGGAGAAACTGAATACCCAGTCATTCCTTTGAACTCAAAAATGGAAACGATGGATTGCAGTATCTTTTCCAAAATAGCAACATAAATAAATATGTGTGTGCACAGTACTTGCCTCCATAAATTCCAGCGTTGTTCTTCCAGCTGAGTCACTAAATGCTCTATGTATTTGTTGGAGTCCATATATTCCTAAATGAAAAAAAAAAATTAAAATATTATTTTTTCAATGTTCCAAGCATTTGTAAAATTTTGAGCAAAAACCAGTCAGAGTCAGTTTGTGGAGTGCACTTTGATTTTGCTCCCAAAGTTATCCCATGTACATAGAAATCACAGTGATGTAAAAATCTAGATTAAATTAAATCCACTTTTGGATTTATATCATGTGAACAGGGCAGAAGCCTAATGCACTCTTCAGAGATTATTTGAGGGGAAGGCAAGAGGCACTGAGGATACACAAGCAGCACAAATAAATTAGTGCACATATAAATTCATATCCATATTCCAAGCCCAGAATAATCTTCCCTAGATCCAGACTGAAAAATAACTTCCCAGCAGCGCAGTCACTGTTTTGGTGCACATTTTGTTTACTTTAGATATAAATCAAAGTGAACTGAATATTTGACTCAAATATTTATTTCATGGATAGTATGAAAAATACTATAGCATGGACCCTATTTGAAAATGAAGCTATAACTCAGCTCCTATATTATTTTCCAGTCCAACTTTTGCAGATGCAATAACTTGCAATATCAGCTCTATGAAAGCTCCTGTACTTATGTCTAGACAGAATTTCTGATAAATAATCTTGACCAGATGAACAATTCTGACTTTTTTCCTATTGAAGCCTATTCTTTAAACTCAATGCAAAGAGATGATGTTTATTCTCAGCAGAGAAATCTGTCAGTAATAGAAATACACCACCTCATTTCCAGGAGGAAGGCAACATCAGTGTTATTTATATCAAATATTTCAGAATGAGCCCACAGAAGAACGTGATATAATATGATTTATTTGTATGACAGCAGTACCAACACAGTCACATTACTATTATTCTGAAAGCCTATCAGTAATAATGTAACTTTCCTGAAATATCTCACCAAAGCAAAAATAAGTCTCAAACCTCATACTTCAGGAAATAGCAAGTATTAGAGTACTACATGGAAAAGAATCCATCTGCACTTTCTGGAGACAAAAGCTCCACTTTTATAGCTCCACTGTTTTACCTTTGGACTCATCACAGAACCACTTCATGGGGTTCTTATTTGTATTAGAAGTTGTTTCTTTATTACTATTATTTCTTTTGTGTACAAACATGGATTTTTGTTGCAAAGTAGTTGTTTCTTCTGAGCCATTTATCTTCATGGCCAGGAACATGAGACAGCCACTGCAGGGACAGTACATCATCGTGTCTTCTCAAGGTGAAGATAAATGTTAGCTGATTTGAATGATCATAATTTATGTATACATTTTTATTTACACTTTTATTTTTCAGGACTGGAATTGTTCCAAGTGATTCTGTGTTTCTGTCCACGGTAATTATTTTCTTGAGAGAGAGAGAGGGAGGGAGGGAGGGAGAGTGGTCCTGCAAAGGCACCAAGAAAGGTCCCTGGCACAGACAGGAAGCAAGAGCACGACTCTGCTCCCAAAGAGCCTCTGCAAAAGCATCTCAGCCATATCCTGTTCAAATTGCATGGCTTGAAAAGCTTTGGGTATTGTGAAACTTTCCATTAAACGCTGTGGTCACCCCAAGTTTAAATTTCATTCTCACTGCTGTAAATAGAAGTATCTTGTAGCTGTTTCTTTCAGAACACATTAAATAATGTAAATCCTGAGAAACACCATGAACTTCAGTGGCAATTAAGCAGGAAGCTTCTTCTAAGCTAATTCTAGTAAAATCATTCTGCAATGCACATATATTAGAGTTCACAAAATATACACTCTACAAATATATAATAATGATTAGTTGCAGTACCAAGTTCTTTAAAACAAGTTGCCTATTTTACTTTTTACTTTTTCACTACAACAAATCTGGCATAAATTAGTATTAATACCTTTACATCTTTTTAATGTAATATTAAACAATATTCCTGATTTATTCATCAGTGCACTTTGCCCTACAGGCAAAGACAGGATCAGCAGTTTTATTCTGCATAATTCTTCCATGATAATATAAAAACCTCATTCTGAAGCAATTTTCTTAAAAATGTTTTCTGGAAATAAGGACAATGGGGGGAAAGAAAGCGCTGTGTTTATCCTATATGACTGTTGCCTTAACATTAAGGTTTTCCTGTGGCAAATCAGAAATATTATTGTTTCTCTTTAAAAACCTGCAACCAGGAGTATGTGATCTGTCAGTGTGCAAAAGTGATGTAAAAAAATCAACCATGATTTGATCGTGGTTAGCAGCACCTCCTTTCTCCTGGCACATTCATGTGCCAGCTGTGTCCGCAGCAAGCCATCTGCTTCAGACAAGGCCTCGGTCCCCAAGCCCAGGTTTCTGCTCTCTTCTCTTATCAGCTCTCCCAAACAGACAAATTCTGCCATCCCTGGATCAGGACCCAGTGTTATCATTTTGTCAGTGTGAAGCAAATAGCAAACAGTCACTTGAGATTTAGAACAACTTCGTGATTTAGAATAACTTGGCACATTCAGCGACAGCAGAAAATGTGAGTAAAACCCCAAAGTAATCACACTGGTTTATGGTTGGACTCAGTGACCTTAAAGGTCTTTTCCAACCTAAATGATTCTCTGACTTTGTGTTCAACAAGACGATGTATACAGTTCATTAAAGCACTTCACAGTGCCCAATAGATCACATCTAGAAGGGAAATACGAGTATTTTGTAGCTTCCTTGGAGCTCTGTCATATGAATGCTTGTACCATGCAGGCTCTGAGTAGCATGGATAACTGGAGTCTGAAAGATTACGTGGAACATCATTTTCTGACATAGGGGTACCAATAATTTAGGCAGACACGAGGTGCTAATATTAGATACTAATGAGACAGACCAATCAAATGGGAGAGAAAGGCTGTAAAAGCACAGAGGCACCAGGGTTTCAAAAGGGGGTCACAATTCTTCCTGTTCTCCCTAGAACGATGGACATGGAGCACCTGCAGAGCAGGAGGGGGTAAAGCTGTGTAAGGCCAAGTCGATATATCTGAAATGATGCAGCATTTTTAATCTGAAGTTGTAGACTCCAAATTAGTGTATTTATGTACATCTGATACTGTTACACAGCGATTGTTCTGGCTGTAGAATTGCCATCCATGCTGTTATCCACACCTGGACTAGACCTCAGCAGCCTGCACTGAGCATTGCTGGCTCTGCTTGGAGTCCCACTCCTACCTCCAGCCATTCCTCACAACTTTCAGGATTACTGAGTAGTTCATGATTTAAACAAACAAACAAAAAATTAAAATAATTTTCAGAATAATGAGTGAAACCTGTCCTTTTTCTTCTGAATTGTTTACTTTGCAGCCATGAGAAATTCAGTCCTTCATCTATCCTCCTGTGATGCTGTATAACTGCACTGTCTTAAGAGAAAAAACCTTCTGTAATATGTTTAAATGCAGCAGCAAATCTTTCTAACAGCTGCATGTATTCTGGCATGCAGGAGGGGATGGCATGCAAATGTCACATACCAGCTCATCTAATTTAGAGAGCATTAGAGAATTGCTTTACCCAAGTCATTGCTGATTTGAGTCAAAGCACAAACCTAGAAATATACCTAAATATGTTTTTTTGGCAGAACTAAATATCTGACTCTGCAATGCTTAATTGTTTTGCTAGTTTTTTTACAGTTTTATTTTTCTTTTCTTTGTTAGCTGGATGGCCGTCAGGAAAAAACAGGGAAGAGAAAGGAAATGAAGTGCCTCCACTGAGGCCCGGGATCCACTGCTCGGTATTTTGGTTGGTTACGTGGGTATTTGTTCTGGCATATCCCTGTTGTTGTGCTGGGCAGGGTATCAAAAATTATCCAGTGCACAGAACATTTTCCCATCCATTGTTACAGAGCAAACCCTTAGAGCAACCTTGGGCTCCCAGCACAGGAGTCCCTCTCTGGAAGCTGGAGGTGATAAATTCAAGCCAAAGGAATCGCACGTAGTCCCTGCCTCTCTTAAGGAACTTGCACAGCTTGGTATCAAAGAGAGTTTAATGAGCTTAGCGAGATGTGAAAAGGATTAAGGATACCAGCAAATCACTTGATTACGTACTTAATTCAATAGGGCTACTCACGAGCTGCCTGTGCTGAACTGGGCAGCAGGGCCGTGGGGTGGGACTGGCCCCTCCTGCAGCACGGACACCCCAGCTCCCCCAGAGCCACACAGCTCAGCCAGGCACGGGGGGACACGGCCACTGTCCCCCTGCCACCACCCTCCTGTCCTGAACAAGGTCCAGCGAAGGGCCTCGTGCATGGCTGAGATGCCCGGGCTGTGCAGAAAACAGGGCAGCTGGGACAGAGACTAGGCTGGCGCTCACGTTCCTGCAGAGCAGTTTTGAAGCAGGGCTGGGAGGCAAACACATTCAGCCCTGTACAGCCCAAACAAAGTTTCCCATTCCCCCCTGGCACATCTAATTCTGCTCCCAGTTCAGCTGGGACAGACTCAGTGCAGACAGCCCTAACCCACTGTTCCACAACACTACCCCTTGATTCCCTTCAAATTTCTATTTGGAACCTGGCAGGAAAGCACCAGCATGGATTCAGGCTCCTGTGCTCCACAGAGGAAGACCTTGGTCACTGGGGAGCAGAGAAAAACCAAATGAACAATGGGATAATGGCACAGACAATTCCTCCGAGTGTCTGGAGCCGTCCAGCCCTGGAGACAGGGAGCTCCACGGAGAGCCCACAATCATCTGCTACAGTTCGGGAAGTCACATTTTCACAGGGAAAGGTTATTAGAAATCAAGCAACAAAGCTGTCTGCAGCCAAACAGCAGACTGTTGCAATTAGGAAATGATGTTAGCAAAGCAACAAGGGGGACATCTAAGCTGTTACACTGAATGTGGAGACACAAGTCATTTTTGAAGGATCTTGGAAGAGTGCCCTGGGGTAAAGCTTTAAATCTAGGGAGAGTGACTTCAGAGACTATTATAACTTTTGTAAAATATTTATCTTTGTTTTTATCCTTCTGCATAAACCTTTGATAGAAAATAGACTTTTCTCCAGCAGCCTAAGAGGACACACATATATATTTATATATATATATGTATTCTTGTCTAGACAATGTTCTTTATATCCAAAAGCAATATCAATGAGAATTGAGTGAGCTTTCTGTTGCACACTAGAAAGAAACCAGGTACAAAAAAAAGTAAAACCCTTTAGGATTAGTATTTTTTCACTCCTTTCAATATTACACCTGGCTAGACTGCTCACCTTTGGTCCTAAATACCAATGAAAGCCAAACCGTGTGACTTAAGAAAATTATATCTTTTGAAACTGCCATTATTATTGTTTTATTATTTTCCTACATGATTTCAACATGTTATTGTAATTGTTGGGTTCATTAACAACTGGCATGAAAGTGTCCATTGAGAGCCTCTGCAATGGAGCAGAAGGCTGGCAAGAGGCCTCGTGCACATTACACCATTATGGAAAAAGCAGTAATGATTATTTTAATAAATATGTTGAGCAAATTTCTTAATTGTTCAGAATTGCTTAAGCCTCAGTGAACAGTTCGTACTACATCTCAGCTGCAGTGATTAAAACTGATTTCCAATTCATCCGAAGCCAGTTGTTTTCATAAAAAATCAGCTGGGTTTTCCTCCTGCTGCTGCGTGGCTTCCGCTTTGCACCCTATTAACCAGCACCATCCACAGACGGCAGCAGAGTTTAATAAAGCCTGAAATAGCACGAGCTCGTTAACTGATAGACAGATCCTGCACCCTGTGCTTTCTGAGGACAGGGATGCAGGGATAGTTCTCAGAGGAATGCTATCCAGATCTGCAGCTAGCACACAGAGCCCTGCTGCAGTTGGGTTTTTGCCAGTGTGTCCCTAAAGAAGTTCAGTCTCTGGGATGACAGCGTGGGTACCCCGCTACTCAGTGACGCTGATGTTGGTGTTCTTTCCCCACAGGGAAGAGAACAGGGAGAGAGAATGCTGCAGTTTTGTGCTGTCTTCCATTAGCTTATGAAACCATCTGTTTTCCAGTAAGACATTTTCTAGGAGCAAATCTCCTGTGTCAGGCAGGAGAAATGTGTGGACCAGTATTCTGCAACAGCTCTTCCATGGCTTACTAGACCAGTAGACCATGAGCTGGAAGGTGAGGAACTGATTTGGTAGGAAGCACCACCACCACCACCATTCAGATTTCCAGGTGCTTGGCTCGTTTGGGTTGTTGCAAACAAACCATTTTTTTTCCTATGCGAATAGCAGGCTATGGAAGTTTTGTCATTTCTGCTAAATGTTGATCAAATTATTCCATTTGGCTGTGGAAGAAAAAGAAACTAGACATTTTGTCCATCAGGAAAATCCATGCTGGTTTAGCTGATTTTTTTTCCCCTGAAAATATAAATCAGTAAAAGCAAATGCAAGGCATTACCTGGAATTTACTAGAATCATCTTGAAATAGCAAAGGATGATATCACAGCAGGACAGTTTGCATTTATTAGTCATCCTCTAAGTTGTGGAGCTTTTAACACCCATTAACAGCTTCACTGAGCAATACGTCCCTACAGCACTGACACATGCATGTCCTTAATTTGGATGTGGAGCCAAAACAGTGTCCGTAAAGGCTGAATATCCATGGATACCCACCTATCCCGAGGTTCAAGAGGCTGGGTAGGGCCTGACCCTGAGTGGCAGGCAGGAGCAGGAACTGCAGCAGGTGATGGTGCAGAGCGTGGGTTGCGCTCACCAGCGCTTGTCCCAGAGGAAGGAAAACCCCAATAGCTCTTTGAGCTTCTAACATACAAAAAAAATCAACAAAACCACTGGACCAGCCACAGATTTCAGCAGAAAATGAGAAAAATTTGCCTTTTGGCCAGGAAGAGGAATGAATGTGGACACGCAAGTAGTACCAGGGCACCCTGGCTGCCTCCTGAGCAGGTTTGGGGCTGCTCTCCCATTTACTGCAGCTTATGGAAAGTTCTCATCCTCAGTGAGTATAAAACCTCTCTGTACAGTGAAATATAACACGAACGGAGAAAGTGAGGTTTAGCACAGTGGTACATGTGAGAGTTCCTGGTTGCTGGAAGTTATTGATGACCATGTGTAAGTTAAGGAGGTGTCAGAGAGACACAAATGTTTATAGCCCAGAAATTCCACAAATGAAAAGGTGACAGTGTTATTTAAGGCAACAGGAATTTGCTATTTAGCTAAAACAGACATCCAGAGTTTAAAAAAAAAAAAAAAGAGTGTAGGAAGATGTGGAGATTTTACGAGTTTGCTGCTACGCAGTGTGTATATTTACATGAAATAATTAGCTGTAGTCTTGTTTATGTCAAATCCAATTTACATTAATAAACTTCACCCAGCAAAGACTCTGACGCTGTAAGAAAATGCCCAGAAATATTAGCAGCCTTAAAAAATGCAGAGTAAACACTGGAGCATTTAATTAATCAATTTCTGACGTTACCAAGTAATTACAATTTCTTAATCATTTCTTGAATGTTTTTTATGAATATAAATCAACCACAACACATGGAAGAACTGCTGGTGGGAGGCATTTGACTTATGTAGACATATGGCACTTGCATGTGACTCCNCTATTGCAGAGTTGGGAAAATTGAATTTTAAGGGATTCACAGATAAAGATGCTTCATTCTCAAAATGTATCAGACCTTTTGGCTCACTTGGAATAACCACTGTCATCTATCCAACAACAAATACCTCAGGACCTGAAGTTTTTGCTACCATTTTCTGTAATTGCTTTGTTGTCACTCATCCTCACGTTTATTCTGGCAGCTTCTGATGAGGAACAATGCACATAGACATAACTCAAGCCTATCTTCATATGGTTTTGTTTCTACTTAAAAACAACCTAATAAACAAACAAACAGTAAATGCTCATTCGTTCAACCATAAAGTCAACAGCAAAAATTATAAAATATACACTATATAGGATGGCCTGGTTTGGAGAGCACCTTGGAGACCATTTAGTTCTAACACCCCTGATGTGGATAGAGACACCCTTCACTGGACTGGGCTGCTCAGAGCTCCATCCAGCCTGGCCCTGGACACTCCCAGGGATGGGGCAGCCACAGCTTCTCTGGGCAACCTGTGCCAGGGCCTCCTAATATCAAACCTCAGCCTACTCTTTCAGTTTGAATCTACTCCCCCTTCTCCTGTCACTCCATGCTCTTGTAAAAAGTCCATCTGTCTTTCTTGTAGGCTCCATTCACATATATCAAATATCTAAAGGTAAGGTTAAAAATCCAACACAATGTTATAGACACATCAATCTGATGATGCTAAAATATGTCCAAACAGCAGTGGACAAAGCAAGGTGAGAAAAAGTTAGGAGGGTTTCCAGCTTCCAACCACCACTCTAAGGACAAGGGTAACCTGAGGTTTAGAAAAACCCAAATTATCAACCCTTTAGGGTTTTTATGGATGGAAAGCAGGGAATCTGGAGGTGAGCAGAGAGAAGGTGATGTACGGCACCACAGGCTGAGACCCCTTTCCCAGACAGATTTCTCTTGCTTTCTCCAACCATCCCTCTTTTGTCCATCTGCCACCACTCTCTGCTCTAACCACAAACATTTCCACACAGAGGAGGGAACTGGTTACAGCACATTTTGAAAATTAATCTCTATGTCGACGTCTCTGTTTGCAATGTCTCACCTGTGCATATCTATAGTAAAAAAAAAACCTGTCTCTGAGTTAATAATGTAGCATTGCTCAGAAAATCTCAGAAGCTGCTTCCAGCACTCCACCCCTTCCTCATATGCTGAATTTAGTGGGACTACTTACATCCATCCTTCTCATCTGCATGATACATAAACACAAACACACAGAAAAATGACAGAACACGCAAATAAATATGCTCCTAAACATCCCCTGTTAATTTTTCACTCTGTGCACAGAGAGAGAAGAAATGAATCAGAAGCTAACACACAAATATATCTCTGCATTTTCATACTTTATTACAAACAAAGCAGGAGCTGTGCTCACAGGGAGCTCTGTCAGCTCATGGTCTGCCTGAAGCACATTTATTGTCACTGTCACTACCAGGACTTGCATCAGGTTCAGCTTTGGGTATTGACTGATTGTAGGACACAACTGAGTCTAAGGCATGAATCAGTTGTAAACTGTTCCCCAAATCACACTTTTTCTTCAACTCACTAATTTCCATGAGATATCCGAGAAAATAAAAACCTCCATTAATGCAACAGGACTGGCCCTGCTCGTAGGTATTTGAAGATAGGCAAATTTAAAAAAACCTCTGCAACATTCTATGTATTTTCTTGTAAGTAACTATTCAGTTCCATAGGGGAGGAAGCTGGACTGTTCTGGGGACTGTTCCCAAAAGCAGGTTTCTCATGAGGGGCTGACAGTCCCCTCGCAGGACAGGCAGGCAGCACGATGGAACCTGACTTTCTGGGTCAGGGGATTAATCATAAGAAGTTTGGCATTTCCTAAGTGGTGTGTAGGCTAGACAGCATCATGTGATCCTGGCTGGAGATAAACTTTTAGTGTATCAGGGATTTAGTGAAAGTGGATTTAGTGGAAGGAAAATGTTTCACTGTAATGGTAAGCTATAAGCAGGGAGTTCAGTAGAGTCCCAGAAAGGAAATAAGAACTGGAACATTTGTGTCAGCAAACAGCATACAGGCATTCCCTTATGTTGTGTAGGCCTGTGAAATACTTAAGCCAAAGCAGTGCCTTTAGTTATAGACACTAATTCCCAGGAAAATCTGGGTGGAACAGAAAGCGCAAAAGCACTGCAAGGACAATTTCTTGTTGGGGTGCAACTCCAACCCTGTCATCCCCACCAAGGCTATAAAAACTCACAACCATAGGTACCAGTCTGGGATAGTGGAAATTTGTCTTGGCAAGATTAAAAAACCCGCGGACTAAATGGGAGATGCCAGTGGCACCAGGAGAGGTGTCAGGGTGCATTTCCTGGGGTGAATGTGGATGCCAGTCTTTGAGTTTAATGTGTAGGGGTAACGGAGCCTAATACAAAGCCTTTCATAAAATAGAAATTGGTAGTTTTTCCTTTTTACTTATGTTGTAAAGAAAACAAAAAATCCTGTATACTACAGTTGTATATATCTCCAAATCCTGTATACTACAGTTGTATTAATAATCATTATTATCTTGTGCTTTTATAAGTGATCTGACGCACTATTAATGCTTTGTCTCCTGAACATTTGTGACTCCAGTATGCCATGACAATAGCTGCTAAACAACCACAATGATGCTGCTCAATTTAACAAGAATCTATTTCCTTTTCATAAAAATTAAAGTGAACCTTTAATTTCATTCATCATTATAGAATTTGCAGGTACAATGCAGTATGAGTGAAATCAGAGCTCTAATTTAGCTCCTGGTTAATGCTAATAATTTTTCTGCAGTTGCATATTGCTGCACTGAATTGCAGATCCATCTCAAATGTTATGTGCCTAAAGATATTAGTTACAGTTATTGCAAAGCATTCTGTTTATTCAAATCAGACTGAAACAAACACAAACTGTAGCATGAAAGGCTGGAAAATATTTGCTTAGATAAATATTCATTGTTGGCTGCTACACAGGATATATAGAGACAATTCAGATTGCATGATAGCTTTTTGCTTTATACGCCATCTTGCCAGTTAGCATTCAAAAATGTAGCTTTAAAAATGCATTTAATTTTATGTGTGATATACAAAGTGATATACTTAGCTGTCTATGTTTCTTACACATGAATCTTTCAATCCTATTAGGGAACCTAATAGGAATTAACAGTGGAAATATAATCATAAATCTTTATATTTCTGGTAACACAATTTTGTCATTAACTGCAGCTTACTGGAAAAGTTCTTTGTGATATTTAACTCAATTACATTTTAAAGATCTTTATCATCATCAGCCGGAAAATCTATGGCAACAAGTGATGAGTCCTGTTGGTGTACCCACTGCTCTACTGCCACCATTGTGATGTTTAGACAGTGTCTCTGTCTCAGGGAACCAGAGGCAGAGACACAATTTCCTGCAGAAGCCTTGGCTCTCATTGTTCTGAGAGGGCAAATTAAAAAACCCATCATGTATCCATTCTGTACCTAAAAGCATTTTTTTTTCACATGCAGGTGACATCTCATTTCCAGTCTGTAAGGGTGCTATGGGTCAGCTTCAGCTGGAATCATGCTGACCTTGAGGGAATTAACTGAGGCCATGTCAGTCCAACATGAACATAGATGAGATTCAGAAAGTAATCAGGTTTTCCTCTCTATGGTTAATGGATGATTTTTAGAGTAATAGGACCAAAAGATTTCCAAACACTGGTTTGAAAAAGTGTGATTTGGGGATAGTAATTATGGTACATAAACACTCTGGAATGCACTGGCTTTTGCTATTATCTAGCATTTGTTAAGCATCTCATGTTTCTGAGTATTCAAAACTCGTGGCAATAATTGATGTACAACAGAAGGGCTGAAATTCTGCATCTGAACTGTGTAGGTGCTCCATGTGTGACTCACAGACAGTTTATTGTACGGTCTTCACGAAAGCTAGTGATTTAGATTCATTTCCATAAGCCTTGGGATGTTTGTGTGCATAGTCTGGATCAGAAATACTGAGCTTATATTAAATCACAGGAGAAAAAAACCCAAAACAACAACTTCAAGAAACTTTAAAAGTTAAGAGAGGTCCCAGCCCAGAAAGTGCTTTTTTCCCTTTCAGATCTGCATCATCTGCACCAACATGCCCTTCACAGGTATTATTTTTGAAAGGGTTGATTAGTGTTGAAGGCTCTGCCCGGCCCCACAGCTCAGGCAGGGCAGGTCTCCCAGACGCCCAGCTCCCATCAGAAGTCACAATAGCAGGAATTTCTCAGGTCTCACTTCTCACATAAAGAGAGGCCACCAGGTAAGTGCTGTTTTCAGGTGTTACACACATCAAGAGAGCCATAAACCCGAGCTGCTGCCCGCAGTGAGCCGTGCCCGTGTAATGTTGCGTGGCTTTGCTGTGAGAAGTGCTGAGCATCTGCAGGTCTCATTGATGCTGCAGAATTAAACTTATTCAGGGGAGAAAAACCAATTTCCAAACTTTAGATACAGTCCTTAATCATTCATTTAAAAAGCATTTCCACAGCCATCAACTTGACAGTATCTAAATGAAAAGAGTCTGAAAATCTCTTGTTTTCCAACAGGAAATGTGATCAGGGATTGGCATTTCACATGTATAGAGAAATTTACAATAATCGTGTCCTGACGACAAGTCTAGGAAAGGATTTACATCTAATAGGAACGATCTAATTTATCTTACATACAGTAATACCCAGTGGCTATTGTGAACATTTTATTATGAAGGAAATTAAAGACAACACAAGAAAATTAATGTTTTAAGGGAAAGTCTTATGGTCCATTTAACTCTTCTTTTGACTGTCCACATAATGTAATGAGTTAATTTGCTTCTTTTCATATGCTTGAGTAACAGAAATAACACTTTTCATAAATCAGCTACAAAAGCTTTAAGAAGAAAAGCAAGCTAGTTGGTATAAAGCCTTTGAATTACTTCTATATAAATGCGTATCATGAGTACTTCTGCGATTTCTCTCTTGAAGAAAAAGCCCTTACACTTAATAAAAACCTTCCTCTTCTTCTTCTTCCCAACTTTTTTTAGTTTAGACCAAACACCTCACTACACAACAGTAATATCCCCTGTTTCTATGGGACTCAGTGGAAATTTTGTCACAAAAAAGTGTCACACAGTCCCTGCTTGGATGTGGAGACAGTGGCACACTAGGAAAGCAGGGCAAAGGCTCTTAGCAGGAAGGTGCCTCAACATTTCATGATCGAAGACTTGTAGGGAACCACTCAAATTTTTTGGGTGAGCAGAGCCATTTCTCTTGTCTCACCTCCTTTTCTTCCAAGTACCCTTTATAGCAAGTCTTGTAAAAGAAAATTGTTCCACCCAAAGGTTTTTGTGGTAACAGCAAGCAAATAGAACCTCAAAAGAGAAGGTCTCCGTGCACCTGGGATGTCACTCAGGCCCTAGACCTGGCATCCCAATCAGTTCTCCTGCTGTAGCCTCTTCTGGTGAGGATGCTTGGGGTAGGATTTCAGACAATGCCTAATCTTGCGGTGTTTATTTAATCAAACAAATCTCAGGGCTCAGTATGGCCTGGGTCTTTCAGTCCAGCCACTTTTGCCTATCTCACTCCAGTTGTTGAAAGGAGAAGCACAAATCACAAAGGAATGCAAACAACACAGTGTTAGACAGAGCATTTAAACAGCTGAAGATGTAGATAGGCACCTAACGAGATTTTAATGGGAATGTGCTCATTCTGCTTCCTTGGAGGTTTCTGAAATGCCTCTAGACTTTTGGTAATTTTCAAAACTCTCTCCCCATTCCTTCCTGTGTATCCAACTGCTTTGCTTTTGTTTTTCTAAAGAGAGAGGGAGGGCAAGGAAGCCCAGCATATAAATTCCTTTCCTTGCATTCATACTGAATAAGGTGAAGAAAAATTTCCTCTGTACATATTTGAAAGACACAATCACTTATGTGGATAGCAGAATTCCCCCTTATATTACTTTGCATTCACGCATCAGATGCCTGGGGCCAGAAGGACATGCTGAATACGAGAGTATCTGTCTAGCCACAAAGTAAATATGGTGCACAGGAGGATTAAGACAAGGCAAAGGTTCAGTCTGCTGTTTCTGACTGCAAAACTTTGCAGGCTCTCCTGCAACGCCAAAAAAAGTTAAGAAGTTCACAGAGACTATTGGGCTGATCTGCATTCTGGGGGAAACTGAGTCACAGAAAAGTCCCATTCTCTGAGTCACCCTGGCAGGACCATGGGTGAAAACAAGACACCCTCAGTCCTTCCAGTCCTTGAGCCTGGTTACATCCTAACCCGACATCCAAAACATGCCAGGTGTGGTTGTGCATTGCACACACACATGTACAAAAAAATCAGCCAATTCAAAAAGTGTTTATTTAGTCCAGATCCTGTGACTTAATCTTACAGCCTTGAAAACTGGAGAGGCCCTTTCCATAAGGGAGTCACGCAATCAGATCCAGAGACATCTCAGGCACAAGTGACTTTCTGCTGCTTTGGCAGATTGCATTGCCTGTGCTAATATGTGTCAGCTGATAAGTCTCGAGCCATATTGAATCGTTTTATCTTTCACGTTTTGATGAAAAAGACCTTGAGATTATTTGTCTCCTAAAACGCTCCTGATTAGAGCTCTGCTTTCAAATCCAATACTAAGTTATTAATCATGGCAGAGTTTTCTGTTTTCCGAAAGTCAATAATTATTCATTTAGCCATGATTAGTGCTACATGGGGAAAACCTTTGTTTTAAAAAAGGCAGCATTCAATTCTCAGCAGATATAGTACATCATAAATGTAGCTTGGAGTTGGAATAATGTGGACACTATTCTCCTGGGAGATCTGAGGATTTCCTCCACATCTAATTTTTAATTTATAGCACTGATATGCTCTAACTGCTTTATCTGAAAAAGACATGAGGCACATATTAATATCCATCAAGAGGAAATTCTTGAACATGACTGTAAACTCAGAAGTATTTACTAAGCTATAATCTTTATGTGAGCACTAATTAGTTTCACAATGATTATTTGTATGCCCTCAAAGCTTTGGGAAAGTTTTCTAGTGGATAGCACTGCAATTCCAGTGACACCTGAACACAATTCTAGGCTGGATTTCACCATTTCTACCACCACTTTACATCACTCTTTTCATCACCATGTATTAGGTCCCAGAGAGGCAGTCAGATGTGGAGCCCAGCTATGCTGCTGTTCATGCCTCGGCCACCCCAAGGTCAGAGGAAAACCTCAATCTAACAAGGCTGCAGGGAGGACTGCGTTTGAAAATGAACTCCAGGATTAGGATCTGTGCAAACAACAGGGATGCAGTGTGATAACAATATCAGATATTCAGTAGGAGAGGTGAAGTGTTATTGCTATCAATTAAGATGATAGAGCAGCATGTGTCTGCATTGCTAGAGTGAAGAGCAGCATCAAAGCCCCGTCTCAGCCCACTCTCTCCCTGGACCAGCCCGTGGAGCTGCTGCCTGCCCTCACACCGTCCCAGGCACACAAAAATGCTCCCTGCTCGGTCAAGGTGTGCTACACACAGCAAAGAAAAGGAACAAGAAAGATTTCCCACCATTCTCTGAAATCGAAAAATTTCAGGTAATTATTATTACTAAATGATGTAATTATGGGACTTGTGGCTCAAGAACAATAAACATAGACCTGTCAATTAATGTTTTGATTTTATGCACTTAGAGGGTCACACATGCCTGCAAACATCTTCTCAAGACACAACTGGTGACATTTCTCACCTTCTCATCTATTTTCCTCCTGTTGCTCATGTTATGACTAAAAGCAGCAGGCTTATATTTTTCTCAGTGGGAAGTATGTCACCTGCTGTTGAAAGAAAAGCAATTATTGTGTCCTCGCTAAATCTTGGGCCTATTTGTGTAGAGCTTTAGAGCTTAAAAGTATAAACATCCTGCTCTGTGCCAGTGTAAGTGGTCAGACACTTTGGAATCCCAGCTGGGATCCCCCTGGATGTCACCTTCAGAGCCTGTTAAGCACAGGGAAAGATGCCAAACCCGAGTGTCTTTCCCATAACTGTGTCTGATCACTGCAAAGTAAAAGTGAACTATGTGCTCCCAGCTCCAGCACAGGACACCTCAAAACATTATGTTCTCCTTACTCCAGGAGTCAGTTAATACTTTTCAGCTTTACTGAAACAAGATTTATGTCTGCTCTGCATCTGAGCAGTTGTTTTCACTCCTTTTGTGTGTTTTTATGTGGCTGTAAACCTGTCTGACAGAGGGACAGGTATTTTATTTGCACACTGTCAGATGCTATTTCTCTGTGCAATCTCCTATTATCAAACCAAAAAAGTCTCAGAGTCAAAATGGGAAATAAAACAACTGGACATTTACATTTGCAGCTGGCCAAAAGCAATGAAGGTACCCAACTCACAAACTACATATAAATATATATATCTATATACACACACATTAATGGATGCAGAGGTGCAGGTGCATGCTAAGAGACAGTAGTTCTTAATATAACAAGTTTGTTTCTCATGAGTCTGTTGCTATTTAGAGATTATTTTTTCCCATAGAAGTCAAGAAAACATATATAAACACTTGAAACAAAAAGGGCAGAGGTATGACTAAATTTAAGAAAAAAGTTAATCTCCCACTAACTGTGAAAGGAAGTTTTTAGCAGTACTGATCAGTATCCAAAGATTTAGGGAAGAGGAGCTCAAATCAGCTGTAGGGAGAGGATCAGCAACCTCAGTACTGGGCATTATTTCAGGTAATAAAAGAAAAGGGTTCTCATTGTTTACTACCATATAATCCCAGCCAATAACAATAACAACAGTCATGAAGAATTATTTTCCGTAACATATATTAAACAGCTACTTAACATTTAAAATAGGGATCATCTACAAACACATTTTGGAGGCACTGTCCATGTAACTGTGGGATTTTAGAAGAAAATAGACCTTCATACATCGTTTTATTTCTAACAAAGCATGCAAGTGCAAGCAGCAAAGCCATTTTTTAATATGAAGCACTCCATTTAGTGCTTCATATGAAAATACTGAAAGAGAACTCTCGATCTATAGGCATTTTCTAAGTATCTGTCTCATGTTAACCATGTTGGATAGATCACAAAGGTCTAGAATCTGTTTACTCAGATAGTAATTATACTCACACTTTTGCCATCTTCTATATCTTAACAAAAACACACAAATTTTCAGTGAATGAACATTGAGAAAATGTAACCCTATGCAAGCTTGCACTGAATAGAGAGATTGAGATCATAGTATTCCCAAAATAAGTGAGACACCTTCCCCATTCAGGACACAGGAAGTAATTAATTAATTACAGCAGGCTGCTCCTTCAGCAGCAGCTCAGAACCAGTCACCTATCACCATGCTGTTGCAGTGCTGTTAGTGGTGAAGATAAAAACACTGTTCACTTGCTGATAGTGTTTGGCAGGATTCAGAAATGACCCAGATCCTTCTCCAGCTCTGGAGGCTGCAGGTGACATCTATTACCCACTACACAGTGTCCAACATCCATAGTAGGCTGCAATTTAGCATTTAAATCTATATATGCAACATAAAAACATGCAAGGAAAACTGTATGAAGAAAACTAGATTTGTGCCACTTGTCAAATAAAAAGTTCCCAAATTCTATATGCAGTGTTTTGTATCATGGACAGCCTTTCCTCACATTTGTTTCACCACAAGTGTACATGGTGTTGCATGAACACTGAGCGTATACTTTCCCAAATACACCAGTTCTTGCTGGCCAAGAATTTATCTGAGGTGAAGAAGGAACATTGCATAACAGACTAAACGTTTCCTTCATGTGATCTGCTAGAAACAAGGGCTTTTAGTTTTTCATGAGATTGAAACACTCTGCATATGCAGAAGTAACTGTTCAAAATTGCAGCCCATAAACTAAATTGGTATTTAACAGCTTGACCTATAAAATCTTTCCTAAGCTGTGATACAGCATATGGTCTTTGCTGAGATGTACCAAAAGATTCAGTGATAATGTAAACACAAGGCTTCTTCCTTTCCAAATCATTTTGGATGTGAGGCGTCAAAATCTATAGCATATGGATGTATTTTCATTTCATTTAATTTCGTTTCATTTCATTTCATTTCATTTTTTATTTTCTGCTTCTCTTTTCCTAAAACTCTCTAGAAAAAACTGACTTTTAATTCCAGAGTCAGTATTACACCTGCTTTGATCGATGAATCACAGACATTTCAGACTGGCCTGTGAAAGTTCATGAGGTTCACTATGGCTCTTGAAATAGCACTTTGTATCCTCAGTTTCTAACTTTGTGTGGCCTTCCAATGTTGAGTCACAACGAGTATCACACTCGTATCTACAACAGATTTGTCCTGAGACTACAGAAGAGAAATACTGTATTTCCCTTCTTTTGTCAGCTGTGAATGGAAGTGCTAGCAGACCTCTAATCCTTTCTCTATGGGCAGATGGCCGTTTGATGTATGTACTCATCTACAAACAAAATTCAGAAATTCATTTGGCTTTATCTTCATTCATTATGTATTATTGGTGTCCCTTCATTTAACATCAAAAGTGCAAATAAGAGGACTGCCATTCTTTATGTTAATTGTTTAGTTGATTATTCATGAATAATGACACTTCAAATTTATATAGTTCTTTACATCTCTAAATTACTTTATAAATCTTGGTTCATCAAAAAATCTGAGACTTTTTACCAAAATTTGCTTTCTAATGATAATGTCTAACCAAAAGCAAAAAAGCAAGTGTCACTGTGTTATTTGGTAAATATTTAGTGGTTTGAGGCACCAAAGCAACTGAGTGCATGAGCTTTGATGAGGTTTTGCATTTCGCTCTCACGTCACAAATTCTTTTCTTCTGCATACACAGAAACAAGCAGGCTGCAAAGGGGATGAGAAATGAAAGAGTAGGGAAGCATTATGCCAGTGAAGATTAATTTATTGAAGGATTTCATACCACACCTCCTGTTGCCTGACTGCCCAGAACAGGTCAAATACTGAACAAACTGCACCTGCATGGTGGTTCTATCGAGGGCTAACTACGTCCACTTTTGTGGCTAAAGACAAGCCATGGATAAATTGCATCCCTGTGGTTCTCCATACTCCATTCTGCTTGCCAAGAACCTGCTGCTGGTGTTTGGCAGGTTTTTGTTAACCAGTTCAGGGAAATTGTTTCCCACGTCAATGCCCCGCTGTCCCAACCTACAGAATGTACTGCACAAGTTTTCGTTGCATAATTACTGATAAATTACCCAAATAAAAGGCCATAACTAAATGAGAGCAGGGACTCAAATGAGAACACTCACGAAGTTATAGATGTCAACAGAATTTCCATGCAACAAGAAGGGGAAAAAAATTCCGCAGAAGGCTGGAGTGACATTTCTCAGTGCCTGTGCAATCCACAGGTGTCCCCTGTGGATGCAGGTGCACAGCTGGCAGCCTGAGTGCGTTTTATGCCTGACACTGAGTGTCAAGGACTTTCCCTTTGCATTATTTCATGTAAATGAAAAAGATTATATCACGGAGGCGTATTTTGTAGGAATTTCTAAGCATGGAGTTTATCCAAAATACTATAAACACAAGTTTCTATTTAAAGGAACCTATTCTCCTTTAGGCAGAGTGAAATAATTAGAGATTGTGTATCTAAATGAAGGCAGTTTATGTCCAGGTTTGTATGAGAATAGATTTTGCTGAATAAAACCGGGATTGTCCTGAAAGTGGTCACTATGTCCCAGAGCAGTGAGCAGAAATACGTTCATGAAAGAATCCTAACCCTTTCTGTAGGGAAATAAACACACCTTCATGCCAAGAACAGATGCACAGACAGAACATAAAGAGGCCAATGCCTGTGTCAGTGCTGGGCCTCCACAATCGCTGGGGCTGCCTCCCGTATCCGTGCTGGGTCTATGTGTTGTGACACATGTCAGGGCCAGCCGTGCTCCTGCCAGCTCACATTAAACACCAGTGACTCTGCAGCTATTCCCTGCCTCTGCCCTGCATGAGAAAACTGACTATGGAAATCTGTTTTCCATGGGACAGCTCGCTTGAGTGGTACTTATTGTCACCTGCCAGGATGAAAATTCAAAAAGTGTAATAAAAGAAATAATTTCTCCGTATCAGTTGTACACCCAATCTTTTAACGATCATAAACCCAATAAACAATTGCAGACTTTGAAATGGGCTCTTTAAGTGAGGCGATTAAAAGCAGTGGTCCAGTGTCAATGATGGCTTCTAGGGGCTAAACGAAATAAATAAAGCTATTAAAATAAGTGGATGCTTAACCTCAAACCTTCACATGATGTTGGGTGTTACTTAGAACATTTCTGCTCGTTTACAAATGACAATGTCATTGCAGTACAATTTTTGTCATTAACTGTCCAGAAGTCAACTCCAGTGATGCAAGGCAAAATGCAGCCTCATACCTGCAAGAGTAACCAACCTAGGCTGCAGCTGCATTATTTTATACAGCCTTTCCACCCAGTGAACCTGGTTAGAATTTGAATGAAATTCAGTTACCACAATGCATCGCACCACCATCTTCATATGGTGACGAGCATAGTGTGTTATTAATTAGGTTAAAAGCAAGCTGGAGCAGCAAATAAAAAGGCACATCCTTACCTAACCTTCTTCCAACACACCTTTTTTGTTTTTTAAGGAGCAGCTTGATAGGAAACCTGTTGGAAGCTGTGAGAGCAACCAACCAGCCCCCCAACAACAGCAATATGTCCTTGGGGAACAACTGTCAGATCATTTATATTACTCAAATATGTAAAGCAAACCAAAGGCTAGGGGTGGATTTTTTTTCAACTGGACAACAAATTTTCCAGTGTATCCAACTGCTTTCAGAAATCCTTACATTATAATAGGTAATCTTGTTGCTTTATGATGCAATTGAGTATCTACAAATACATGAATTTGTGTACCTCTGTAAAATAATTTGTTTATAAAGACTTCTAATTTTACAGAACCCCCCAACACCACCTGGATTTTGCACAACTGATACTGAAGTTTTCAGTCTGGGTATAGCAACTTGGAACATTTCAAATTAATCTGGTTTTTCTGTTTCCTCTATATGTTACAAAAGTCAGGGTATATAAGGACATCTCCAGATAGATAATTAAACTCTGGAGTTATGGAATGGTCATTTTCTTGAGCTTAAATCCTTCCTTCCCCCCTTCATGGGAATGATTGTATATGTAGGAGGGAGTTAGGGGAACACGGAAGTTAGATATGACTGCAAATTTCGGGCCATTTTTAGTCCCTGTGGGCAGATTCTTGTCCCATGTTGGCAGAAAACTGCAGAAACAGAAACACATGTATGTGCAACCATTTGTAAGATCAGGACTTAATACAGTCTTCTAAAAGAATACTGGATTTCCTAAAACTTCCAATCTTTCAGTTTTGGATACATTTCTCATCTTCTTTGTTTTAAGCAGATTTTATTGCTACAGTAGTTAGAGGTGTAAGTCTTGTGGCATTCTGAGGCACATTAGCCAAAAACCAAGTACTGTGAATGTCTCATTTCTTCCTGATTGCTGTTGGGGTTAGGTTGAACATTAACATGAAATAAACCCCTATGTTTAAAATAAATAGTAAGGATTTAATTGACAAGAAATAACTCAGGTGTCTGAGTTCTGTGTTGCTTGATGGAAAGTTTAGTCACTGACTCTACTGTCAATAAAATGGTTGAAACAGCAAGACCAGTAGCAATAGTCATGGAGTTCATCTGGACCCTAAACACTTCAAAATTTTTACTTTGCCAAAAATGCTTTGATTAAATAAAAGTGGTTTCCATTTAAAATAGCTATGCATTTCTTCCTTATTATAGTTACAGTGAATGCATTAGATCCTTGACAACACAAAAAAGGCAATAAATTAATGAAGAGCCCATTTCAGCCACCTTGACATGATTAGTCTGTAGCACAAACTGTGCAATGTATCAATTGCATTGTGATTTGCTGGAGAACCTGGTATGTTACAGAAATGCCAGGTATTTAGGCTCCTGTGCATTTTTTTGCTTCATTTTAAAACTGGTCCCCTGGGCTTTTGCTTAATAAAAACCACATACGTTGCTGTAGTTGTAAGTCATAAATAAGCCTGGGCTTGGGTCAGGGCTAGCAGGAGGATCCTGGGCTCCAGAGGCAGTGAAGGAATGCCAAGGACATTTGACATCCTGCAGTTTTGGAGCATGACTTCATGGGGCTGGGTGGGTGGGTTGGTGTGATTGCAAACACTTGAACAAATTTCACTGGGAGCCCTGGGAGATCCATAGGAGGTAATAAAGTGCAGGCATTCAGAAAGAAAGACTGAAGGCAGATCATCGGGGTCTCAGGAGGGACTTTAAATTTCTCAAGAGAACCCCATTACGAGTGAGCACACCCTTCACAGCTGACCTCTCCTGGAAGGCTTTTAATCGTGGGCTGTCCCCAGACTTCCAAGCAGAATAACCTGACAGTCTTCCATCTTCCTACATTCCCAAAGTATTATGTGCCAGATGATCTCTTCCCATTTCTTCAGAGTAAAAAACATTAAAGATGGTGATGAAGAGAGAACAGAGCTGAAGAAGTCAGGGTCCTCTCAATTCAGTAACACTGGTCTTACAGAAGACAAGCTTTACTGCAGGATTTTGGGAAATACCCAAGTCCCTTAAACAACCATTCAATTTTTCTCAGGGTTTATGATGTTTAAAAGGTAGACTGAACACAGCTGAATTTTACCTTTTATCCAAGCATTTAACGTTTTCTGCTCATTGTAAGTCACCAATACAGAGTGCACTGCTGTCTCCTTCCAGCAGGACAGGAACAGGGTGGACAGGAATACAGCACTGGATCTGCCTGCTCTGCTGCCATCGAGGGAGCTGGGGCTGGCAAAGAGGAGGTGGCTTTTTCCTCTAAAATCCCATTTCTATAAGCTCTGTCACTGCCAATGGTGTGGGGTAGGTTTAGGCTTTAGGCAGGACTCCATGCAGCTCTTTCTCTGAAGGCTCGAGATTTCAGGAAGCTCAAACAGGCCTCAGGTTTAAGGAAAGAAATAGGACCTTTCATAAAATAAGGGGGGAAATCACAGAGACCAGTATTTGCCTGAGGATTATCTCAATCCCCTGCTGTCAGTTCCAGAAGCAAAGTCTATTATTACACCTCTGCTGCTGCCTTGAACAAGTTTCTGCAGGGTAAATGAAAAGATTCTTATTATCTGCCCACAATGGTGATTGAAAAGTTTGCACTTTGTGGGAACAGCTCACTGCTCTCAATTGCCTCATCATTGATTTTCTCCAGGCCATGCCTCTCCTGTCACACTGCAGACAGAAAGCCTCCTTCCACAGAGTTGGTCCAGATACAATGAATTTTCCTGCTGCTGCAACTCCCTTTATCCCAGTGGAAATTTGCAGAGATGGAGCCAACGGAAAATCCCGTTACCTCCTCCTTGCCAGCTCTGCCATTTGCTTCCTGCAGCCGCCCCACTGTGTTCACTCTGAGGGCTTGATTTCTCATCAGGAAGGTAAAAAACCATCACAGAGGGCAGAGCAGAGAGGATGAGACAGGGGGAGTCCCTCCACCAACAGCAATTGGCCATATCAGAGCTGCTCACCTGCTCAGGGAGAGGTGTTGAGCACGCAGGTGATCAGGTGTCAGTAGAAAACTGAGAGTGAGACAGCATGAAGAGCTCACAGGANCACTCCATCCCGCCAAGGCTCAGAATTTCTTTCCCACAGATATGACAAAATTAGAAACACATTTCCAGAGAAGGCCTAAATCCCAAATAGATGTGTGGCCTTCAGAAAGGCAGCTCTGCCCCTACAGCCTTCTCATTTTTGTCTGAGCAGCCGTCTGCTTGGCCAATTAGATGTCTGGCTATTAAAAATCCAATCTCGAGGAAAGTGCTGTGATTCATGCCGGGTGGCTGTACAGTTTTCCTCTCTCTCTCAGAGAGGAAAATGCACACGCTGACACCAACCCATCTGCCTTATGACACAGATATGCAGCTCTTGGTTCCTCTGCCTATCAACCAAATTCTGCTTCCCTCCAAGTTGAAGTGCAGTGATAATAAGAGCATGACAAATTGATCATCTGCTGTGGCCAGTCCTTTGACACTGCTCTATGAACAGTTTGAATTTGTTGGGAACAAATTAAAGCTGAGATTAAAGCAAAACTGGACTTTAAAAAGCAAATTAAATCGCTTGCTGCATCTGCAATAACAGTGGTTCCTGCCTGGTAAATGTGGGCCGTTGTTTTCTTTAGCTGCATCCACAAAATAGCTAAAATCAATTATAAAGATGATAAACTCACATAAATTAGTTACAGTTAATCAACATATGAAAGGTTTCCATTGTACTGTGATCAGTAATTACCAGTTATTTCAGGTTCACTCGTGTGACTGTTACTTTTCTGTGACTTATCTGTGTGTGGTTAAGCCAGTTCATCACAGGGTAATACCAATGCCTCAGCAGTGGCTCAATGTTCACCCTTTCTAAGCTTAAACATTATCTGTTGGTACTTTTGTGCCTAAGAAAATAAAATTAATTTTAAAATATATTTTTAAGTAAAACATTTCTTTCATAAGGCTGCCTTAAAAACATGCATTGGCATTAAAGGGAGCTGAGTAGAGAGGCTTGAGCCTGTGCCACAGCAATAGAGTGGTTTAGCAAATGCTTTATTGACTGTGGGCTTTTGTGACTGCTTAGGATTGCTTTCCTTTTTTCTTTCATTTTTTAAAAATTGCTGTGTCAAAATGAGTGCACACGTGAACTCAGGTAGCTGGGACAGGCTCCACCACATTTTCTCACACAGCCTTTGCATTTTAACCCATTTGTCATCCTCTGTACATAATTTGGTATCAACATGAACCCTCCCTGCACCTTCAGGTAATACACTCAGTGAAGAGGACAGGAGAATCCTACACAGTGCTACAGGGGGTACAATACTCCAGAAGACCAGAGTGTTCCTTTAAACACTGTCAAATTCCCTCCTCTCATCCTCCTCTTCCATCCAGGTAACTTTCAAAGAATTCTGAAATAGTTAAAGTTTATAAAAACACGTGCCAAGCCACCCAAGATAAGGTAGCATGGAAATGTACTTGAAAAATGCCTTCTTGTTTGGCAGACCTGCTGAAAACCTCTTATCATAATTACAGCTGCTGAGGAGCTTTATAACTATTTTCCATATAAGGTGGTCATAATATTTGAAAAATAGCAAAATTCCTGTATGTTTTTGAGCTCTGACATAAAGTGATGGGAAACACAATTCCTACATCATGTTTAAGCACTCTGTGGAACACAATGCAGCATCAACACAAAGCCAAATACAAAACACAAAAAGGACTTTTCATTAATATAATCCTCAAAAAGCTGCATAAGAAAAATATAGAGATGTCCTTGGAAGAAAACGGCAATATTTTGCCCAACCTCAGCTTTGCCAGCTCATTCTAAAGTATTTTAGTAATGTCCATGAATGGTTATGAATGTTGTCTTAGATGGTTGCCCATTGCCCTGAAGAAAATGTTTATGACCTGAATAGATTAATTATATTCTCCCCTTAAATATCATTCCTTCAGGACTAGTTATTGTTGAGTGTAAATGTGCCACTTTATATGCAAATAAAGTGGACTGAGAGTGGAATAAGAAGTTCAGCATATATCTACTGACAAATCATCTTACTATGTTTTATATTAGCAGACAGAACATCTTGTGGTAGGAAATGTTAATAGATCTCAACAGGATGCAGTGCTTCCTTCCTTGTTTCTAGAAAATCTTACTCAAACTTTCAATTATTTTCTCGTAGTCACCTTTGCTTCCTTTGAAAAGGATTTTAATTGAATCATAAGAAAAAGTGATATATGGAATGCAAGGAAAAGTATCTAAAACTCATTAATGCCTAATATTAGTAAAGCAATTTAATAGCAGTGGCATAAATTAAAAATAGAAGATAATGTAATCTTGAATGCTCCATTAAAGAGGATTCAAAGCAACTAATTCCTCAATTGATATCTCTAGAAGGTACAAGGGGAGAGAGATGTCTTGGTTTGATTCTTACTTGGGAGCTTCACATAGCATTAAAAATTATTCAGATTAAAAATTATTAATGCCTCAGGGACAAAAAAACCTCGTGGATTAGGAATGATGGTCAGTTCCTGGTCTAACTTTTCTCATCTATGAACAAAACTGGGAGTCTTCAATAACACAAATCAGCAAAACCAAAACCACCCTTAGCAATACCAAACCCATCTCTCCTATCCATGTGATCTGCTGTTTGAGGAGGATAAACCTGGAATGAAGTTGCATAAAATATTAAAAGTTATCTATTCCTATGGATTAAATATTTTCCAGATTTAAATAAATCTTTGAATTTGAATAAAGCACATAACATTAGTTGAATACAAATAGTTGAATGAAATTTTATGGATTGGTTTAGTATATCTTCTTCTCCCATATTTTTAGCCAAACCTTTAATTAATGTAATTATACCATTTTTCTTATGGCATTAGTCAAAATCAGCTGGAGTGAACCTGACTGAGTTCAAAAGAGCCAGGTTAAATGTGGAGCTCTGGATCAGGCCATGATAATTAAAAGAAAATCACCATCAGAATGATTTAATCATAGATATGTCTTGACACAGAATTATTGCCCTTGAAGCGTGAACTTAATTATTGAATCTGCTGCTGGGAATCCTCAAATACCATTGAAGCTCAAAATACTCAGGGCCTCTGGGATGCCCCCACTTCTGAGATGGACTGGCTCCAACAATGGGATCATTGGGTTCATCAGCACGGGAATACATAAGCAGAATATATAATCTATGTGTTGCCTTGACACTGCTAATGTGTTCACAGGTGGGTTGGCTGCTAATTTAGGATTCTGCACAAAGTAACGGGAGCATAGGGAGAAATAAGACACTGCATGAGGCAAAAAAATTTAAAAATTGTTCTCCCATTCTCTCCCTAAATTTTTGTGCAGTTTTGAAAATAAAAGCTATGAAAATGTCCTTCTTTCACTAGAAATCTGCTCATGTGGAAGGTATCGGCAATCTTTGAATTCCAAAGAACAGATAGATAACAAATAGATTCGTTGATTGATTGATTGACTGATTGATTGATAGATTACATATGGACAACATAAATATAGATAAATAAATAGGGATGATGACAAAACTGCCCATAATATTTTTAAGCTCCTTTTAAGCAATCTGTCCAAACAGACTGAAACAAAATTTGGGAAAAAGCCCCAAACACCAAACCCTGCTTCATTTAGCTCTTGCATGCCAATTCACAACTCAGATATCGTTTTTATAGCTGTAATAATCCTATGAAAGTGGAATAAAACTGCTGCTGGCACTCCTCAAGCTGTTGTGGCACTATCAGGAACCTCTGCATTATGAGGAGATATTTGAGCCCATCATCTCCAATTTCCAGATAATATACTGACTTAATCACCACTCTCCACAATACAAAGTAGGCAATCTTTCTGTCTTTTGTTCATTTTTTACATCTGAGAACAGTTGTGTTTCAGTCTTCTATACATCATCTACTCCCACATCTGTCTCACACTATACAACTATTCCTTACAATTCCTGCCACGCTTATTTTCGTTGCAACATTGAAATCTTGTGCATAATTATGTGAGGTTGCTATGGAGATTATGTGTGATTTGTCATGAGGAAAATCTATTGTGTTTGAGACAATTCTGCACAATAGTGACCGCTGAATCTTTCCTCTCCACCGCCCTGGGGATTAGGAGAAAGTACCTGCCAGGATGTTCACAGCTACAAACCAAACAGGTTTTATAAACACAGAAGTTTGTGCACTGCACAGAAGAAGAGGATGTTCCCTCTTTTAGGCAGATGGATATGAACTGGTGCAGGGTGATGTTGATGTATTTGTTTTGAAGAACGCATCAGGGGTATTTTTAAGGTGCCTATAAAGTTCATTTGATGAAAATGCCTCCAGTTAACGCTCATGATGGAGATATGATACAGTGTAAACTCAAACTGGTTACAATTGTGTGGACAGTACTTTGAAAATTATGTAGACACCGGTTCTTTGAAACATTAATTTCTCCATCCCTGGCTCTGTGTCCTTTTCAGAGCTGGGCAAGCTCGCTGTGATTGATCACTGCACATCAGTCACAAGCAATTCCGCCCGTCCAGCTCGGGCTGAACAATAACTAGGGGCTAACACAGCTTTCAGCCAAGGTCATGGGTTAGCCCTTCCCCACCCCGGCGAGCAACTTCCCTCCTTCCTCGGGCTTGGACTATCCCAGAAAGGCACACATTTGCATAACAAGTGGACAGGAAAACAGGAACATGACAAGCTTTTCCACCATGAAAGATCCAACTAAAGAAATCACAGGGATTTGGTAGGAAAATCCCTCCTGTTTCAGGCAGAGGAGTTAGAGCACAAACCCAGCAAGTTTCTGTGAGCAAAGAAACATATTCATAGAAACAGGAGGTTCATAAGGAAACTGCAATACAAGGAGCTGTTTTAGAAAAGCCTGTTCACATGACAACTCCAAAATAAAATCTAAAGCCTTGGACAGTCACAGACTCTGCAGTTCAGGTCATCACCGTGTGGCTGCCCCTAAGCTGGTGCAGGTGTGATGTCCTTTACTACCCTGGTAATGCTGGATGGAAGGGAAGGGGCAAAAAGTACAGAGGCACAAAGATAATTAGATCTTTAAAAACTTCAAAACACTGATCATCCTCTGCCACTCTTTCATTCCTCATAAGTGACCCTCATCCTTTTTACTACCCTTCTACATATCACCTTGTAAATTTTATTTTTATGCAATTACTAATGAATGTTTGCAGGCCTAAGCAATTCTCAAATCACCAGTAATAGAAAAAAACATTAAGATGCAGCTTGTAACAGAAGGACAAACACACCCTGAGGTGTATGTATCTTTATGCAGAGCAACTGCTGGCTTCCCCACATAATCTTGTGTTAACCCACTGCTTGGGACTGCTGCCTGTGAGCTCAGGAAGACATCTGAAATGGAGACTGTTTAATTAAAACCTGACTTTCAATAAGAAACTACTACAGCCAAGCCTTTGAAAAAAAAAAATCAAATCCATATGACACCCTTTTATTCAGTGGTTTATACTTCAGAAGCAAGAGGACTTTGGATGATTCTGTTGCATCTCCCATCCCCTGCGCTGCCCACTTGTGATCCAGCCTGGCTGGGGTTTGCAACACTTTGGGTGCTGCCCCACCAGCCTCTGAAGGGGTAATCTGCTTCAAAAGCTGCATAAATTGATTGCTCTGACTTTGGTGACATTAAAAAAAAACAAAATCCAAGTTTGCTCTGGCGGTTCATAATGTTGCCAGAACCCTTGGAGGAATTTACAGCGTCATTACGCACTGCTGGGAATCCATTATTCTATATATTGCTGATGTTACAATGGTGTTAAATAATAGAGCTTTTTAGTATTTGAAAAGCTCTTCTACAGCAGCTTTTGGAGGTAGTTGATAAAATACGGTCAGGTAAAGCCCATTATTGACTTTAACCAAGCTGTTCTACTACTCTATGCATTTTTAAGCATATTTTTTTTTGTGGTTAGAATTAACACAGAAGTCTGAAAAAATTCTTTTAAAATAAGAGTAAATGAGAGAAAATGAAGGAATGGTGGTTGAAAACTCAACTGTGTTGCTCAGACTTACAGGTTTTGAAATGCTGCATACAAGAAAATTGTGCAATTCATTGCCTCCCAGATATATGCCAAAAATGTTCTCCAAAAGGAAGGGTGAGTAGAGGTGATCTGGAAAGGGCTTTTAATCTGTGTGATGAATTGCCAAACATCATTACATTTAATGAGTCCTATCCCCTCCCATTCCAGTGCTGGAATAGCAGGAATAAATAAATAAATAAATAAATAGGAGCCAATCAAAAAAGTAGTACAAACAATTGCATGAATTAATAATAAGAGTCCCATTAATGCATGCATAATTTAGAGAAGTTAATGAAGCCAATTTAAAGTTTTACTAATGTATGTTTGATTCTGTGAAGTCTAATTTTCTAAAGAGGTCTTAATGCTCCCTTTCACTATTTATTCCCTCAACCTGCCCCCAATTTAAGAAATGAGCTCTTCTGGAAAAAAGCATGAAATTTTATGGAAAATTGTATTTTCTGCAAGATTTTAGAACTGTGTTGTGAATCTCTCATTCCTGTAAAATACAAAGTGGCTTAAATACACAAACCTATAAGAAGCCCAGAGCCATCACTTACACCTGTAACAACTGGGAAACATATCCATGCAGCCCTTGGAATCCTGTTAGAAGGATCTATTGCTTCCAGTATTCAGGTCCTATTCCTGTCATTTTATTGCAATAAAAAACCCTTGAGGAAAAGCTTCATGTTTGGACAAACATTAAAGAAATATTCCAAGGGGAACCATCGTGTATATACATATCTTCAGAATATTTTTACACCTTATCACGTTCATAAAGGCAAACAGATCCATCTTGATCTGCAATGGAGAAATGAGGTAATGAGTTAAAATTTCCCTACACTTCTTTCTGAGCAGTAGATACTATTTGTGCATTTCCAAGAAATAATTCCTGGTCACTTGATGGTTAAAATAATTAAAAGAGTAAGTTGTGAGCAGAAAATAAAGTTGTGAACAAGAGGCATTTAGACATGATTAGAAATAACGAAACCCAAATCATGGGTAGTTCTACAGTAAGGAAATAGGAAAAATGTGTTGATTGGCATCAACATCTGTTTGCAGAAAATGTTTGTGTCACTTTCATGTACTGGCTGTGGCCAGTCCTCTTTCTCACTGCCCTTTTAAATTTGTTTGGTGGAGTAGTTTCCAGGTTGAAGTGAGAGGGGCAGTCTCACCCTGTGCTGTTCCTAGTGAAGCTGCCATCCAGGCTCTGAGGTTTGTTCCAGGTTGAGTGAGGACGGAAAGGCAGATGCCTCCAGGACAAAACAGAAATCAGTAGGTGGGTAATGAGAGGACCTTGCAGGATACGTTTGCTCTGTGGCTCTGTGTTTACCCCCTGTCTACAAATAATTCTTTCAAACTCGTTTACAGCTCACACTGTGGCTGTCAGAAATGAGAGGTCTCACTTCAGCCCTGGTAGCCACTGGGCTTTTTATTAAGGGTCTGAAGTGAGGCAGTGTGGGGAATGTTCCTCACATCACCTTTAATATTTCTGGTATTTAAGTTATAACCTCAGTTTTCCACTCCTCTCTGAGCAGGGGAATCCAGGTTTTTTGGGCCATCTTCTTGGCACCTGTCAGCAGACAGCACACTTGTAAGAGGCTGCTTTTGGTTTTGGGGCACTTTTACCTATGAATGTTTTGCATATTGCACAAGGTTTTTTATTTATCTCTTCTTAAGTAAACTATGGTCTGAGGAAAAAAAAAACAAAAAAGAAGAAGAAGAAGATTAAATTTGAATTGCCAAAGATTTACAGTAGCTACGCTGCAAGAGTGCCAGAGCTGAGTGAAGAGGGCAACATGCTATCCTGCAAGGAATTGGGCTTCATGATCTGACTCTGCAGAAATGACATTTAAAAGCCCCTGGTGATGTCTCTTTTTAAGTTGCAGTGCAACTGACAATGATGCTACCAGCTGTCATCAACCACAGACCCACTCTTTAACAAGGAGAAAACTCACAGATATGTGAATTCTCTTAAAAGCACAGAACAACAATATTGGCTGCTGATCTTTTCTCCTCCTCAAGAGGTATATTCAGCTATGGTTTGAAATTCTTCTGCCCAGTAGGCATATTAGATCCTTTCCTTTTGCTGTGCAGCAAATGGTAATTATTTACCATGAGAAATATTTAAGAAAATGTAAGATGTGAGAAATTGCTGATGAGCATCCCACCTCATCAACACAGCAAAGGCTGTGTGCTTAATACCTACATTTACATTTCCAGTGTCCAACACTTCCAATTAGCTACTTTTGTGGAGGTTTTCTGCCAAATGACAGGAGTTTATGTTGCACTTACAGCTCTATCACGCCTCAGTCTGGGCCGGGTACAGCACTCTAGTATTGTTTCAAGTCTCTAAAATACTGCTCCTGACCATCTCTATTCAATGCTAGTTCCCTAAAAACTCAATATACCTTTCCAAAGAATCACAACACTGTTTACCTTGTCCAGCTGCTAACCAAATACTAGAGCTCTACTTATCCTCTAAGGTATGAAATTTTATTCAAAAGGATTCAGATCCATCCCAGCTCTCCTCCTTCATTTCAGCAATATTTTCCTCACTCGGTTGCTTGCAAAAGCATAAGCTCATTACGCGCTGTCCAACACTCATCAGAAGATTATCGTGTATTAATTTTCAAACCTAATATTGCATTTCTTACTCATGATAAAGTTTCTCAGAACAGAGAGACACAAATTACTTTGGAGTGGCAATTTGTAAAGAAGATTAGTCTGGCAAAGTGGGTCTGAAGAGTTTGTTTCTAATTATTTCCATAAATGAGCTTTACAGGAAGTTCTAATAGGAAGTTCCAATAATCAAGCAATTTATGCCAAAATAAGCTCTAGTATTCTCCGCCTTTGGATACTCCATTTATTCCATTAAGATCTGTAGACATTGTGAATAACACAAGAGTCCTAAAGTAACAATGAACATTTATCTTATTATCCAATTTATAAAGTACACACATCACGTGCTTGCCTTCAGATGCCATTTAATTGTGCCTCATACCTAAAGGAGTTTTATCACATTAGGTGGATGGTGTCATGCATCTATGATCAATTCTGAGCATTATTTCACAGCTCAGTGCTTTGAGCACAATAAGGAGGAGCTAAAGGCTTTGGCTATCATTTTGCATATGCATAAAAATTGACCTGGAAAAGAGCACAGCTTTTTCAATAACATCTTTTAACTTTTGGTTTGCTCATGACAGAACAAACATTCTGGGATACATCACCTTCCCTCAGTATCAGCTTTCCAGGCCTCAGAATTACAAGATCACAGTGACAGCAAAGAAAACTGCACGTCACACAGGCTCAGCCAAGGCCCTACACCACACATGCACCCTACTTTCAAAATATGCAGGCACTCACTACCTCTATTTCCATCTGAATTATGCAAAGCTCTAACACAGCAACCCAAAAATGCATATTTGAACTCCACTGAACTCATCACATGCCCACCATGTGGGTTTTTAGATCGTCTTTTTGTGTTCCTACTTCATATAGGTATATTTATACCAAAGAGGATGATCTCTGGGAACAACCACTCTGCCAAGACTGACATTTCCAAAGCAAGGTTCATGTTGAAATGCCAGCTGCAATGTGGCACTGAGGACCTGGTGATGGGCAGCCCTGTTATGCTGGAGGTGACAGCCCTGCTGATTCCTACCTGGCACTTCCCAGACATGGGGATTTGAGGGGAGTGATCTCGTTGATGAGAGCACATTAAATATCTTATAACCAAACTTGAGATTTTTTGCCAGTCAGGATTGTAGTCATATTCTTAGATCAATGTCACCAGGAGAGAAAGTATTGCCACCGTTCAGCCTTTTGGGTTAATTAAGAAAAATTAACAGATTACATCTATTATTCACTTGCAATGCATAATAATTTTGTCTTCAGTGATGCAGCCCAGATTGCTTCATCACAGCAAGCACAAAGAACAAAAGAGGAAAAGAACTGCTGAGACTCATTAGTATCTCCTATTCACATCCCATACAGGAACATATGCCCACTGACAGGTAGGAACAGGAAGTCATGGAAAACCACCCAACTGCAGCTTTTTCTTCCCTAAATTGCAATCTATATGGTCCACTCCATCAGCTTACCCCAGAAACCTTGGGCATATAAAAGGAGAAATAATAAAGCATCTATTTTATCTTTCCCTTCTCATTCTACAGGAGAAATAGCCCAATTTCCTGTGTGTACATTTGTATACTCAGCCAGCAGAGTAGGTTACATGTGGGATGGAATTACTGATGTAAATCTAAAACTGAGGAAACAAATCTGACCCTCAATTCTGGAAAGAATTGATGTTTTCTTTATTTTATATTCTCTTTACTTTACATGACTTCTGGGGGAAAAAAATTGTATTTCCCACGGTAAAATGTATCTTCTCTCTTTTTTGGGATGCAGCTGTTTGGAAGCTTTTGGGATGCAGGTGTTTGGAAGGAGAAGAGATCTCAAAGGTAGCAGGAGCCAGTCAATTGATGGCTTTTAAGTATGAGAGGCTGAGACTTTGGACTGATCTGTCTGTTCAACAGAGAGTCAGCGAAGGGAACAGAGAACCAGGACAATGCCCATGACCACAAACTGCTGCTGTGTGGGCTGGCACTCTGCTGGTAGATTTCTCAGTCTGTCCAGCTTCATTCCTGTGTGCAATGTTCTGCACTAATCAGTATTAGGAATCACGGATGTTTACACCACCTGGGCCAGCTGTACAGCCCAGTGCCTTTGGCGGCAGCCTGGAGGTGAAGCTCAAAACTGAGCTGCTAGAAAGCACTTCCCACGAGGGCACGAAGCAGCCCCACTCACTGGAGTGCAATTAAAAGAAGAGGCCGTCGTGCTGTTGCAGAAAGCATCAATTGTGCATTCATCAGTCCTGCAGCAGAGCCCCTTCAGCCCTGCCAAGGCTCCCTCTGTGCCCCTCTGTGTGCCAGGGCGGGCACAGGAATGCGACTCAGCTCACAAACGAGTGAGGGCTAACGAGGAGCCCTTTGTTGAATTCTCCTTTTGATATACATTCAACCACGGTTGAATTTGCTCACAAACAAAGCTGAAGGGCTAATAAACACACTGGAGAGAAGAAGAAAATTGTAATGACCCATAATATCAGGACACACGGAAACTTGCAATTATTCCATGCTTTGGAGGGAATTATCAGAGATAATTGGTGCAAAGGGGTACCGAGGAAATTTTGATAGGTTACACAGAAGTCTTGTGATATTGCTCTGATGTTCCACATAAGTCTGCCATAACTGTATTGTCATTGCCAGGAAGTGCTTTGTGAGATTTTAGGACAAAAAAGCAAAGAAAAATAAAATGAAAAACAAAACAGAAAACAAAATAAAACAAAAAAAACCCCAAAACCAAACCAAACCAAACCAAACCAAACCAAACCAAACCAAACCAAACCAAACCAAACCAAACCAAAAAGCAAATCAAAACAAAACAAAACAAAACAAAACAAACCCACAAAAATTTATGGGAAAAGGAGAAAGAATTTGAGTAGGACATTTCAACTTCTGCTCTCTGTAGATTGACACCTGATTTGTGAAGGGGAAACAGCCCAAATTTGAATGGTTGCTTTATTTTAATGCTGTGTGGCCACCATCACCACAACTGGTAGGTGCAGTATGTAATCCAAGCAGCTTTAAAAACCTGAAAGGAGCTGAAACACAGAACTTTGCCCAGTGCTTCCTGAAGGTGGGCAAGAACTGCACAAGAAGCTGAGAAACGGAAAAATCTTTGTTTTCTGTAGTTCAGAGAAAAGTTTGAGGGTTTTTTATCATGGAGTTCTCTTGCAATAAATTCAGCCTTACACTGGTAAAAGGATGTTAAATCGTGGTTTTCAGCAGGAATTCAAGAACTACCCACTGACTGCTTGTTTTATTTATTTAACCTTCATAGGAAAACGTGTAGGGCTGAAGCTTTTGCAGCTGTGACTACAAAGGTGCATCATTCATGAATTTTCTATATCTGACACTAGTACAAAGGGCATGGACCATCATAGACGTTAGAGAATGAGAAAGACTGAGTTGATTCTAAAATTATTTCTCTCTGTTTCGTTGTGGAGGCAGAGAAATAATTTCCTTCCACTTTCACATACTGAAAATACATTTTCATAAGGGTTTTTAGCAGCTAATCCACATTTTATTACTCTCTTCACTAAATCTGAGGAAACATGCATCTTATTTTAGTGAAAATTCACTGTAGATTATGGTTGCTTGAAAGTTATGTGATGAAACCCAAAACCAGATGCAGTGCTGGAGATTTTCCACTTCATTTCAAATGAAAGGTGTGCCAAGCTCACCAATGTTCCTATAAAGACAGCCAAGCAAGTGCAGGACAATACAGCATCTGAGCTTTGTTTGTCACAAATAACTAAAACCCCAAGCCAATCAAACTTTTGTTCGCATAAAAATCCAAACAGCATTTGGAAAAAAGCTCTGTCACACTTCTGATTTGTCTGCCTGCTTTCTCAGAGCATCTTTTCAGGGTACAAAGAACAGCCAAAGTAATGTGCCTCCTCTCTCCACCGAAATAAGTTGGACAAAACCTGTGCACAGCTTTTTAAAAAAGGATTGCGTGGTTATTCAGTGTACCTGCATACTTGGTGACATTAATTCAGATTAAATAAAAAATATGTAAATTCAGCAGAGCTGTTGTGCTCCTCTGGAGGTCACATCTTTCGTGCAGACTGCAACACACTCCAGGAGATTCTCATTGTAGCTTTTGCTTAAGACAGGCCCCACTATGACAATTCATCTGCAGATCAGAGCAGTCTAATTTATTTACTCTAGAAAATAATCTACCAAGCCTGACTCAGTAATACAGAGTACAGCTGCCTGCTTGTGTGTGAAATACTGCTTGAAAAGGTGAAGAGATGACTTAGTGAGTGGCTCCAGAGTATGTACTGACACAGATACTCTGCAGATGTTCTGCTGACACTCATCTACAGTAGGAGGAGAGAGAATCCATTCATTATGGGGTAGATTATTTTTATAAAAGACAGTCTAATTCTGTACCCTCTCATTATCCAGGTTAGAACAGATCAGTGAACTGATAAACACGGCTGGGACACCCAGATGTGCCTTTCTTTGCCAGACCAAAACCTGCTTGCTCTGAAACCTTAGTTATGCCCTTTCTTGAGTGAAGACAAACTCAGTAGATGTCAGGAAGTCACTGTCCATGAGTTAGAACTCTCGGTAGTATTTACAAGTACATATTTAAAAGCTGGATTGATACACCCCTTGCTATAATAAATAATGTTATAATGAATTAATATAGTAGTCATGTAAATGCACATTTCAAAACAGTCTGTGGTACAAAACAGTTCCTTTGTCATTATCTAGATATTCCATCAAATTTGGGTATTTAATCTGAATTGGTATGTGTTATTCATTTTTACAGTCACATAACACTTGGTATTTAATTCCTTCACTGTGTGACTGAAGCACTGTCAGTGTCAATGATGCCCTGAGGATCTGTGGCCACGCAGCCAAAGAAACACATTCTGCTGGTGGGACAATTTAAACACATGACAGTAGGCACCTGGGAATCCAAACCCTCTGCTCCAACCAATCTGCAGCTGCAAGAGCTGGATACCCAGACACAGATTAGACACTTCCTCATTAGGTAACTTCTAAGCTATCACTTGTTCTTCGTGTTAGGAAAACTGCAACTTATTGCAGGCCAAAAAATATTCAAGCAGTGCAAAGTACTGAGAAGTGTAATACAAGCTATGAGGAGAAATATGACAAGCACTGATTGTTATCTCTGTGGAATTTCTCTTATTTCTGAGGATATGCTCCCAATTCTGTTAGCTCAGAATCTTGAAGCTGATTTTGTGTTTGCAAAGACATGACACACAGGTCCTTACAGTGAGGCCCTTGACCTCAGCCAAGGTAAAACCACTGCCAAACCTTCAAGAGACTGATGACTTCCAAACCGAGAAACAGCACACCAAAACCAGAAATTGTTGTTTTCATTTTATTCCGGTGTCCTTTGTGAGCTTAATACTACTTAGGGTTTCATTTCACATCCTTTTGAGGGTTCCCTTGGTAAAAACAAAGCCAGACAAGTTTCTCTAAAGCATGCAAGGATGCAGGCTTCCAGAACTGCTCCATGTGCAGAGCTTCTCACTGGGATGGGCAAGGCAGAAGGGTCAGCCTCAGGGCTCCCATCCCACCCTCACCCTTCTCCCCAGGGGAACTCATGTCCACTGACACACTGCACTCATCTGTGCCCTCTCCATCTCTTCCCTTCCAATTCTCTTTGTAAGTTCTGTCACTTCCTGGTAGCTCACTGTGCTGTTTGTGCTGTTTTTACTATTTTGTTTATATTTAAACTTCCTCTTCTTTATAACTCACTGGACATATTTACATTCACACCAAAGTGTAGTCCCTCCCTCCTCCCCGGGTGCAGAGCTGGGGAAGATCTGGAGGGCTTCCTGGCCTGGGGGGAGCAGCTCATTGCCCTTCTATTTTAAACCCAAGGTTTGTTGGTTATCTCCAAGATAACATCAGACGCTGACTTACATGGATCAAGGAGAAAAATCCAGTTCTCCTTCATTAAAAGGAGAACTATTCTGCCTGCAGCCAATATACAGTAGACATAAATTTGAGAGCTAATGAATGATATCTCAAGGACTCGAGCTTTAGCAGGGAGCATTACTAGAGTTCTGTTATGAAAGTCATTTCAGTCCCTGCTGAATCCTGGATAAACAGAGGTTTTAAACCCGGGAACAGTGTCAAGAGTTTTATAAAGCTGCCACCATTTGTTTACTCCTGGAGCAGAGTTTGAAAGAGTCTAATAGAGTGTATGTCTGTGAGTTACTCTGCAGAGGGGGGCACCAGAAAACCTGTGACTATTTTGTGTAATTAAGAGGGAACCAAGAAAACTATTAATAACATGAAACAGTGTAATTAATATGCCATGTTATTTTCTGGTCCTAAACCGGCAGTATCTTCAACTTCACATCTTCCTCTGCACAGATCCACTCGTGGCCTTAGCTCTGCTCACTGGAGATCCTGATCAAGCTCCGTGCATGGCACAGAAAGAGTAACCCGTGCCAGCAATCTGTCTGCCAGAATGCATTCTGATTTTTAAACATGGTTTGTCTCGTTTAATTCCAAGTTGCAACCACAGAAAGTAACTGAAAACTGTTAATCAGAGTGTAAAGAAAGCACAGATTAATGTCAGGCGAGAAGAAAACCCTAGTGATGCCAGTGGGATTTTCTATCCCTGGTCTGTCTTTGCACAGTATATAACTGACTGTGTAAGATGTCTGAAACACAGAGCTTTGGCAAATAAAACTTTCCACTTATAATTTTCCCACTCTCCCTTCTCCTCGTAGTTAATTATCCTATAAAAGGAAGATTTATTGAGGCATGTTCCAATAAATGCCGTGCATTAGCTATAGCTATATATATATCCTTAACATTTCAATTCTTGAAGTTCTGTACTTCACACAAATCTTTATTACAGGGCCCCAGCTCCACAGTTCTTACACCAATTGTTCCCTCACTACAATCCATGAGGCATTTGCCAAGGTTAGAACTTACAGGTGAACCCACAAACCACCAAACTCTCCAGAATCTTCAGTCTGAAAATAGTTTGCTGTGGGTCCATTGCCATGGAGACTTTTATGGGCCCCAGGCTTAAATACCCTCTTGGAGAATGGAGCAGAATTCACCAAATAAGAGTTTCCCCCTTCCCTCACAAATATCTGTGAGAACTCATCCTTGTGGTTGCAGTCTTGGCTCCGGCAGCAACAGGAGCTGAACAAGGCATTTCCCTACTAAGACACGGGACGTTACTGAGCCTTTCTTGAGGGTCAGGTTTTCAGCCCAGGAAGCAGCAGAGCAAACATTTACCATCCTAGGCTGGTGACAGAAAGGTGACATTGAGTGCTGAGAGCCAGCTGGAAGGTACAGCTCGAGCTCAGCCTTTGATTTACCCTGGTCCAGCAGAAGCACTGGGGAGCACTGCACAGCACAGCGCCCTACTTCTTATCTTGACTTTTGTCACAGGTGGGCAGATTTAGAGAATTTAAGGAAAAAAAAACCCAGCTACCTGAGAGATTTTCCCCAGGATTATAAAATTCTACTTAAGATTTCCAACAAAGTCATCAAAAGTATGGGTTAAGATGAAGTCCTTGTCACCAAGCATGACAGAGTATTAAAACATTACACAATGAAGCATAAACAACAATGTGCTTCATTTGTCCATTTACTTTACAGTCAGCTGAAAGAGTATTTAGGTCATTACATTTAAAATGCCATTGCATTAACTCATCTCTCAAACAACACAATACCCAGACATTAGCAGATCTGCTGGGTTTCCTAATACCTCCCTGGAAAGACATAAAGTTCTGATTACTATGACAAAATATTTCACAGAAACACACACAGCTCCGTGTGTCGGTGAGTGATGGTGGGGACAGTGACGCTGGGCAAAGAGTTTTGGCCGATGTCAGAAATGTAATTTCAGGATGTCAAATTTTAAAGACAATCCCACAGAACTGCAGCCAAGTCCTTGAAAAAGAGAGGAAAGAGTACAGAACAGCGTGAGAGATAAAAGATAGCAAATGCCAAGTGTAAAAGTGAGGTGCCTGAAGCAGGAGCTGGAAGTGCAGCACACTTCCCAGGAACCCAGCGGTGCCTGGGTACAGCTGCTGGCATTGGGAATACTCAGGAAGTTATACTGCAAGGGGAGAGAAGTAAAAAAACCCAAGTTCTTGAGAACACATTTTACAAGGCAGAGACAAATCTGGGATTTAGATGCATGTCAGGTTTGGAGCAGAAAATAATTCAGAAGAGATTTCCCTGTCTGCATTATACTTGTCTGCTTTTCCGCATTATTTCAGCAAACATGCCAGCAAAGGGCTTTTTCTCCTAGTTAAAAAGTATTTTAAATTAGAGGATTCCTTTGCCCAGATCAGGTCTCTCTACCTGACCTATTTCCTCTGGACTTCCCAGCTTCTGCAGAACAGACTTGTACCTCACACTACCTCAGTTTACTGCTACAAAAGTGGAAAGCACTGCTACTGGTAGAAGGAATTAGAAAATTAATAATACTGGTACCAAATTCCACGAATACATATACATATAGTATGTGAAGCAAAATTTCAGTTTTGAAAAAAAAAAAGTAACATACTTAAGTGCAGGTAAAGCTGAGTATACACAGGGCATGGAGCACCACTGAAGTCTTGAAGGCACCAGCTGTGTCACACAGTCCCATCCAGCAGGAATCCAGCAGAACCCTGAAGACAGTTTGCCAGCTACTAAAACACACTTAAAATTCTGTCTCCAGCCTCCAGTAGCAGTCACAGGGAATATCCACCTTTTAGCAGATGCATTCACTGAGTGTCTTTTTTCCCCCTGTTTTTCCTTTAATTCCTTCCGTCGGTGTTTCTTGTATGTGCCTTATTAAATTCTGGCATTGACTAGCAAATATTTTGCCAAACAGATGTTTGTTTGTTTAAAATTATTGGGGAGCTAGGCTGATTTCTGTGCCTGTGGCTGTATGCTATAAATAACTCCCCTACTTTTTGAACACCTAGGAATTAAAAAGAGAAGTTCAGTAAGGAGTCGATGGGGCTGGAAGGGGCTGCAGTGCTCACCTGACCATCAGCACGTTCAAATGCCATGGGGAGAAAAACAAACCCTTTGAGCCAACTGGACCTTAGTGCAGCATATCTGAAGGCTTTAGCTGGCCTGTCATCCCGTGTGCAATCCAGGCTTTTCTTTTCCCACATGTCTGGCAGTCTGTAGAGAAACCATATGGAATCCCAGCAAACTGCATATGGGAAGGACATGAGTATCCAGGGAGAGCACAGGGAAGGGTCAGACAGGCTCTGCTTGTTGCTTGTGACAACAGTTGTACCTGCAAGGTGCTGCTTCATTGCCTCCCATGAACTAGGCAATAATTCACAAAGCCATTCTTTACTCTCATACAGAACTTAAAGAGTCCTTAGTACAAGCTAAGATTTATTTACAAATAATAAATAAATAAAATCTTCCATCAGTTTTATTTTCAGAAATAATTTCTTTTGCTATACACTGCTGAAACACTGCATTTCTGTTCTTGCTTCTAAAAACACATAGCTATTTCCAGAGTTTATTTTCCTATTAATATCCTTTGCAGATATTCAACATATTCCACATAATACATCTTTAAAAATATCATTTTATGTCATATCTTGGAGCCTGAGGAGTGGATTACATAGAGAAATGAACACAGTAGATGAAGAAGTTTGAGAAGGATTCAAGTCACATTTCGAATCTAAAATCTCTAAATCGGATTTTAAAGCCCCAGTCTCAGGGAGGAGCTGCCATGCAATTTTAATTCTGTCCTAGGCAGGGCCAAGGATCAAAACACAATCCAAAGAAAATACAAGTTGCAAGATTCTTTCTTCAAAATTCAGCCTGGATTGAAAGTATATCCTACACAGAGATATAATCATTAGGGAGAACTGCACAGTGCTGGAATATGGAGAAAGTGCAGCAACTGGATCAGCGTTGTGTTACTGCCACAGAACCAGGGACATCCCTGTTTGTTGATGGGAAGGTGGCTGCTTCTGCACAACATACTGCATTAATGGACAATTCTGTGTTTCTTTCCACAGTAAAATTCCTTTCATGCTAAAGGGAGCTTTACCAGAAACACAAATGTAACTAAACAACTGTTTTCTGTAGCAGGGAGAGCCTGATGAATCTCCTCGTGTCTTACCCAAGTGTGATTACATTATACTGCCTGATTATGTTGAGTGGTTATTAATCACTTTTAAAGCCAATTTGTGAACTTGGCTTAGAAGTCTGTTCTTACATCTTTGCTGTTCTCTTTGGCTTTAATTTACACTGACAAAAAATACCAGAAAAACCATTACCAAAACAGATGTTGTGTTCTTTTTCAAACTAGCATGAAAACTCAACTACCTTGCTTCATAGAGGAGACTTTACATGCCACTTTTTTTCAGCCATTTAATCACAAAGCAAAATTTCTCCCCCTTAAGCTTCTGTTTCCATAGTTAAACAAAACCAGACACCAAAAGAAGCAACTTCTAATTTTGAAAATCCCCATTCTCCTGCCAAACATTTGGTTTAGCTCAATCACACAGAGTAGCTCCAGGGTTTTCACTGCATGAATTGGAGTATGACATTAAGTGACAATGCACTGAAAAATAATATAAGTTTAATCACTCAAAGTTAAGCTTCCTCCAAAATACAACACTTTCTTACAAGTTTCTGAGAGGCAAATTAAAAGTATTTCTGGATTTGTTCAAAATGTTCACCTCCATAGGCAAACATTTCCTCCAACTACAGTGAAACAAACAGGAGAATCAAATCAACTTCATTATATTTATTTTATTCCGTAACCTCTGGGCCAGATTCAATAAAAGCTCTATCTGATTTTAGTCTGTGTGACAGAACATTAAAAAGACATGCTATTTATTTAATTTAGCACTCACTACTTTTTTGAGCAACGAAAGATAACTTCCTGCTGACTCTTGTTTACTATGACTTATGCATGGGAATTGTGCTTTAAATAGCTGAAGTCCTTAAGATGTCAAAATCTGGAACTTGGGTTGGAATGCACACAGATCTTATTAATTAACGAGGCCTGGGAAAATAAATGGGATAGAGAAAATATATTTGGGCTCTGGATTCAGCATGAGAACGAAGTCTGCATTCAGATTCAAAGCCAAATCAGAGCTAACGTTCAAGTATGCAGGGAATGAGGTCCCTAGCAGTGCTTATTGTGAGATTCCTGCTCTATCAGACACACATCTCCTGATATTTCCTTCATTTCTAACAAACTCAGAGCAACTTTCTTGATTCCTTTGTCTCTTTAGTCACCTTTATTTAGACACAGGGATTTGTATCCCGATCCTGCAAATTTGAATCATTTGTCTAAATGTTCAGGCTCTGTTTGGGAGGAATGTTGTCTCACAGAGTTGTTTGTAGACCAGATACCATTCCACTATGTGCTACACGTAATAATCTCAGTTCTTTATATTGGATTGGATTCCTAGCTCCATTTTTCCTTTCTGAAAAACTATATTCAGTTTGGAAGCCTCTCCATGTGCAGAATTCCCTCCTGGATTAATGAGGCTGATGTCACCGCTGTGCAATTCTGGGTTAAGCCACAGTAACTCCCCTGATCTCAATAAAGCTGCAGCAGCAGCAAACTCCAGCAACGCAAAAGTGAGTCACACCCAGGCAGCTCTGCGTGTGGAAGGGTTCTGGATGTGTCCAAAGAGTAATCAATGAAAGCTTTTCATTTTTTACCAAATGCTGGCTGCATTACTCTGCTAACACGGATTCAGCACGCCAAGGTACGCTTAGAAAACTCACACAAAGGAAAAATCCAGAGAACTGATTTCAGTGTTAGCGATCCATACACATTGGGACCCAAAGGTATTTGAGGTACCAAAGGTTATCGTGTCATAAGGTGGCAAAATTGATTAAATATTCCTGATTAGATGAAGCCACAGCATATTAATCCTTAATCAAACAGTGTCACATATGGCTTTCTTCTCAGTTTGGTACCTTGGCTATAGCACCATGGGCCAGGATCCAAGTTTTTTATCAAGAACGTGCTTGTGATTTCTGTCTAAGAACACAACCAGGGTTCAGCGTTGCTCCCAGCGTTTGCAGAGCCAGGCAATGTCCATGGCACATCAGTCAGCATATAAATGTTAGACTTTCTTCTTTCCATAACTCCCTTTCCCTGCAACATTTCATACAGAGGGACTGCTAACAAGAAAGAGTGCAAGGACTTTCCCAGCTTTAGAAGCAAACCCATAAAATTTAATGTGCCCGGCATAGTTCTATTTAAAGCACTGGTAAATGAGCCAACAAAGTACTGTCCATGAGCATTACATCACGTGTTGCCACATTTCTCTGAGGCTATATAAAGCTGTAATATGTTCACTAATGAATTGTATGGTATGTTCAGGCCATATGGCTCCCCGGAACTGTACAGAACAATGCTGCAGTTATGGGGGTACAGAACAATCACTTTCTGACATGTACATCATCATGTCTTTATGAAATGTCTCCCAGGGAGACCACATGCTAAAATAAACCATCAATACTTTATTGTTCACTCTCTCGTGTGCTTGTTACAATTTGGTTTATGTTTTATTTGTTTATAAAACCATTTGTGGTAATAACCCAACCATATTTTTTATTTTCCTCTATGCCCTAATTTCACTGCTGTTAGGGCAATGCAGAAGAGATGATTGGCTCCAGTTATTTTGTTTCAGAAGTTCCAGCTGCTGACTAATTACCTTGCTGGAAAAGCTAACATGGCTGTTTCTCATATCTACACTGCACTTTCTTATTTCCAAATATGAAGTTACAGGAATGCAAGGCAGTTAATATGTCAGGTTTTATTTACATAGCTCTTCAGTTATCATGTGGAGCAGCATCTCTGCTCAACCTTCTGGATTATAGGAGGATTTTGTTGAAAGACAAAATACTATGGAACGGGTTAAAGTATGTATATAAATTTAAACAAACACAAATAAAAAGCAGAACACTTGGGCTATCTCTGTGCATTATGGTAAATGAAGCCATAATCTCCTAATACCCCTGGTGATGAGGTCTCTCCATTAGCTAATAGCTGGTTTAAAACACAGTCTTATAATAATTCTACCAACAAAATAAACATTTTAAAATGAACACACACACACACATGTGCATAACCATTCCAATGTACAAGGCAGAAAAGAACATTATGTTCCACTGCCTATTTTTCAGTCATTAAATTTTCAGTAGTGTAAGCCTGCATGCAACCGTGTGACCCATAATAAAAATACCCCCTTGAAGTTAAAGCAGCTTCGAGGTACCCACCCAGCTCCCTGACAAGGTGGGAGCTTCCTGGGAGAGCAGACCTACCTTCAACAGCTGAAGGAATGAGAAGCCATGCAGGGCATTGGACTGGGCTGGATCTTTTGGGTTCCTGCAGCCATCCATTGTGGGTATGAAAATCCTGGCTGTGCTCAATCAGAAAAGCAAGAGCGTGTTCTTCTCTTCAGCCCGAGTGCTGCTGCCTTTCTGCTTCTTGTCAATATTTAACTAGTTTGTCAAGTTGGATTATATCTCCTGTCCTAAATCCTACTCCTTTAATTCAAACTAAGTGGGTGTGCTTGCAAGGCAGCTTCTTAGTCATGTATTGATAGCTTATCAAAGTCGCTTGTTTGGCCTGGAAGGTTTCTTCCTGGATGCATTTTCATGTATAGGTGATGCAGTTGCCAAACCAGTGCACCAGAGAAACCACCACGGTGAACAAACAGCCATGGTTTCTGTGCTCCACAGCAACACCCACAGAAAACAAGGGCTTTGTTGGATTTTCAGCGTTTCTTGATCACTCTTGGCCACAGAATGAAAACATCACTCGCAATAATCGGAGGAATTCCAATATATACACACTTTTCAACAAACTAGTATAAAATAATGTGTTTTTTCAGACATTTTTTAAGCAGAGGCTGAGGGAAGTGCTTCCTTAGGGCTGATCCTGCCCTCAGATGTGGCTGCAGCTGCCTTTTCCCCACAGCTACTCCAGCACGGCCAGAGCTGTTTCTGCTGTCTGCAAACAAACCAGTTCAGTTTGACTTGCTGGAGATGCAGCTATGCACTACTATGAACAGGCTCATATGAATTTATGTTTTGTACCACTTATGTACATTTATTTGCACGTTAAGTGTGTCTCAGGCACAGGCAATCTGCCAACACTGTTCTCAATGGAACACAATTTTGCTTTCCAAATTAAGAGGTACTAATAATATCAAGCAGCAAAAAACAATGATGCAAAACCTGTATAGTGCTTCAAGCTACAGTAGTCAACATTAAAAAGTCAATTATCATCAGTTCACTGCAATATTTTGTCTCAGGAGGTAGATTTTTTAAAAGAATGTTACAATGTCTTAGTTTGGTGTTTTGTTGTTTGGGTTTTGGGAAGCTTTTTTGGGAGGGGGATTGGGGCTGGGAATGCTGACTTTGAAAATAAACTTTACTTGTTCCAAAAAAGGATAGGATGCAAAAAGGCTACAGGTTTCAAAATAATAGACACAAATATTCTTCAGAGATCTCTTTTTCCCTGTCCTCCCTCTAAGCTTTTTCACAAAAAAAGAAAAAGAAAAAAGAAAAGAAAGGAAAAGAAAAGGATATTTGGAGCCAAAGAAGTCAGTTCAACCAAATGATGGGAGAAATGAGATTCACTTGCAAGGAGCAGTAAAAGTATAGGAGATGGAGTCTACCCAGTTGTATTCCCCAGCTGAACTTCTGGAATTTTGTGGCTGCTGGGCAATTTTTCCCGTGTCTTTGATAACACAGATTGTTTACACCCCTGTAACATTGTTTTAAGTAACCTCGTATTATTAATAGCTAATTGAGATCTTAAAATGTCTCTGGGCACATGGATGTACACAGTGAGTTTCCATCAGATCGAGATCATTGTGCCACTCTGCCTGACTCAAAGGCTGATGAAGCACTGGGAAGATTTCCTGCTCATTCTCTGACCTTCAGGATGGACCAGGCTCCACCAGCACACAAGCACAGGAGGCACTCAGGGTTGCTTAGTTCCATTCCCATCCCTCTATCTCCAAGAGAACACACTCTGTTTCAGGGTCAACGTACAGGGTCTTGTCCAGCATGACATGATGTCAGATCACCAAAAGCTGGCAGAAGCTCACATCTGCCTCTCAGCCTGATGGGCACGAACCCTCAGGGGACAGTTATTAGCCATTGAAATCATATGTGCAATGGTTATTCCAGATATAAGAGGATTCTTAACCTATATACAATCTCTTGAGCAACTTAACTCCCCACCCCCTTCCCCAGTGCTCTCTGGAACCCTCAGCCTGCCCTGAAATAGATGCTGAGCCTCAAACAGTCAGAAGCGATTTTGTAGTCTGAAATCCAAACCACGCACAATTGGCCTCTGAAACTAGTGGAACAAATGCTACTCTCTTGCAGCAAGATATTTTTGTCTTTGATAAATATTAACTGACGTGCAATAGTCGTAGCCAAAGCAGCTGACCCATATTTCATAACTAGTGGAAGTTTTCCCTGACGCTATCATTAGAGGCACTCAGCTGCTGGGGGCTGTGAGCTAGATCCCGCTGCAAAACTCCTGCTCAAACCAAGGACTACAAGATCACCAAGAACAAGATTACTGCCTGTGGCCTTGACAGGAGGAAATGCATTGGGGATCACTTGACAGAAGATTTTAATGTGGCTCTTTACATCCTTTTAATTGGTTAAAAAGGGAAAAAAGTGGAAACATTCCAATTTTGCCTTATTAACTGTTATTTTTCACTGGGAAAAGTCCACGGACTCACCACTATCAGCACAATCACGGGGAGGGAGCAGATACTGGGTAAGGGGAGTTTTGTCACAGGGATATTGTGTGATAGAGCTCATCTGGCTGCAGGGATTACAAGATAACATATAGAGATTGGTCACAAGGTCACCTTCAGTAACTGAATTGCTGCTTTCAAAAAACTATCATTAGATGTAACTTTAGTGAAAATTATTTAATAACTGAGATCTACAGATCTGAACAAGATTGCTAGACATCAGAAAGTCTTTAGAAAAGACTACATTCTTGAGCTTAGAATGTTGGGGGTTTTTGTTATGAAGCCAAAACACTTAAATGTTTTCAGGGTTGTGTTGAAGTTTGGGTGTTTTCTGCTTTTTTGAAAATAAATAGATTCAAAGTTTACAAACAAAAAGAGGAGTGCAGAAAACCTGAGAATAATCACAATCTGCCTAATATTTTAAGTAATATAAAATACCATGAGCCTCAGAAGGAAATACTACGAACCTGGTACAGGAAAATCTTTGTTTACTTAATGCAGTTCTGACTCCTTATCCATTATTTATTTATATAAGTATTGCACGAATTTCCCCAGCCAAGCTGTTCGGGTTGCCAACGTGAATAGCTTTCCACATCTGCTGCCAACTGATGTCTCCCCTGACGGTATTCAGAGCTGAAGACCAAAAATTTCACGTAGAGCAGAATTAGCTCTTTAATAAATGGGTCTGTGGAGCACTTCAGCATAGAATAAAGCAGCTGTTTCAGTGGTCATGTGGCTTCTGGCAATTGTCTCCAAAACTTGCCTGTGCCATAGCTCCTCAAGGAGTTACCTGCTGCTTCCATCCCAAGGCTCCATTTTTGCATTCTTAAATAATATTTTAAGTGAAATGGGGACCTTGAAGGGTATATTCATGTTGCTCAAATTCTGTGTTGTTTGGGGAATGAGACTGAATTCTAACCTTTACATCTCAGTGAAAATTTATGGTGCTGTTCTTGAAAACCACTTAAGCGTGTTCAGGATTTTGCATGTGCATAGGGGAACATTCCCTGGTACACACTGCAACAAATGGAACTCCCGGATTCCCTTATGCGTCTTAGACATGTCAGCTGAGGTCTTACAGTCTTACAGGGACCTCTGAGCTAGTTCTGTCAAACTCCCATTGCCTCCAGTGGAAATTTGTCCAAAATTAAATTTAAAAAAACTGTGGACCATGCTCTGTGTTTGGGTGAAAAATGAACTGTCTTGGTAGCTGCCATGTTTGTGTGCCAGGAATTGTTGTGTGGGATTTTAAAAGGTGCTTTCTCTGCTTTCTTTTGGCCTCTGTTCCCAGTGAAATCAGTCAGTGATTAAACTTCCATTGACCTCAGTGGGAACAGATTTAAACTCACATTAAGCATTTTAAAATCCAAGTATGCAGGTTTTACGTATTGCACAACATACCTTTCCAAACACTGTTATAAACCTTTTTCTCCCATCAAATGTATTGGCAATGCATCTTTTGCAGTAGATGTCGGAAGAGACTGAAGAAGTGCAATTGTTTTTCTGTGTCACTTAAATAAATTGAGTATAGTGCCACAGGCTGAATGAGAAGATACAATTTTTTATAAGCTCATAATATCTTCGTTTGTCTTAGAATGTCTTAGAATTGTTCATTAAACTTTGAACAGTGAACAGCACACAGCATCTGACATAACTGCCGTGCCAACACTGCCATATCTGCCCTGTCACACAACAAACCAGACATGACTTTTTAATGAAAAGCAATAAAAAATGTTCATCAATTATTAAAGTTTTCTTTTCAGTATGCATGGCTGAAAAAACATATAAGGGAAAAAATCACTTCCTACATATCACTTACACTAAATATTTGGGTTTTCTTGTAGCAAGCCCAGCCACCCCAATTCCTTGTTTAGAGCATTGTTTGGCATAAAGGAATTCAAAACCCTCACTACTGTGCAACACACAGCTATGGTCTTGGGCTAAAAAATAAATACCTGCTTTTCACAGAATGCATTAAGCAGTTCAGCCTTTCCAGAAATAGATTCTTTCTCCATATCCTCTGTTTGGATCTTTTCAGAAAGAAACAAAAGGTCTCTGAAACATTAAATATTTTTCAATGTGGCAATGTTAATAAACTGATGGCACACAACGTGGAGAGGGTAATTAGCCCTGCAGTCCAGCATTCCCTCCCATGAGTGGGAACACTCTCCCTGTGCAGCTCCCAGTGACCTGAAGGTCATCCCTCTGTACAAGGACGTTTGCTACAAGGTCACTAAGCTTTTTTTAAACTAAAGAGAAAACAAGGAAACTGCTTTCCTCTTCTGCCAACTTCTCTTCAGAGCATCACCATGTCCCTTCAAAACTTTTGCTCCCTCCTGCCCCAAACTGTAACCTGAGAAGTGGAAACTTCTTTTATTCTTTGACCTTCATTGCCTTCCCTAAGAAGGCAACTTAACTTTCTCGAGGCAGAAAAGACCCTCCTTTGACCTTACCTTCAGTTTTTCTTCATTCATGGATGCCAAAGGAGAACGATGAGGAAATTTGTTGTTTCCCTCTCCCCTGCCTCATCCCCAGTCACATCTTCCTCTTTCCCAAGAGCAGTCACAGCAGCTCTTGCAAAATCTTATCTCCTCAGTGCCTCACCCTATACATCCTATAGTCCGTTTATCTCACCCAAGATAACAGCCCAGCTAGTGCAGGAGGTATTAGCTCATTCTGGGGTTCTGCAGTGGGTCTGAGGTGAGTGTGTCACCCAAGAGCTACGAACACCATTTCCCGTGCTATCCATATATTGAAAGGCTGGAAAATCTAACATCCAAATATTGGCAAGCCAAGCTTGGCTCGGCGCGAGAGCGAAAGAGATCACAGCCCAGGGAAGGATGGCTGCAGGCCATAAATGCAAATAGCTGTGCGATTAACAACATGTTATACCCATAAAATGTAAATCAAACATTGGTCAGCTGAAGGTCATTAAAGAAAGAAAGTCCCTTAGTTCTCCTTCAGGCTGCTCTGAAAGGCTGATACTCAGCAGTGGGAGGTATGGTGGACTAAGAGGAAACCACACAGATTTAAAAGATTTTGTTCTGAAAAAAAGAAAGTGGATTTGCTGATTATTATGGTGAGCCCAATCAATGCAAACAAAGTAGTAAAAGACTATAAATTACCAGAAACAACAAAAAAAAACCTTGTTGATTGGAGTGACTACTGTCAATACATATCACTTACCCAGCAAACAGAGAGAGCACTCACAGCACAAACATTACAAAAGGGCCAAACTTTCTGGAGTGCTCTGGATCCTTTGCCAGCTTTTGTAAGCTCAGGTCAAGAAATGTGAAACTGCTTACTGTCAAAGGGCTGCCTGCTGACTCTGAATAGTCACCTTTGACAAGAGCTAGAGGGGACGTGGAGGTTGCTTCCACAAGCCTTTAACTCAGAGCTCCTTGAGGCAGCAGAGGAGGCTCTGCAATAACACCTGAGTGCAGGTACAACACCTCAGGTCACTGTGGGATGAAACAGCTTCTGAATAAGCAGATCTGCTTAATCTGACCATTGTCTCCTGCATGAACCAAACCAGGCTTGCTGGCACTACAAACACCTATCTTTTTTTCATCTCCACTGCTGGGGCAGTAGAAATTTGCTGTATTTAAATAAAATAGAGAAAAAGACCCTTAATCCTTGACAAAATTGCCTGTGATCAAGGTATGCCTCTATATCAATATTAAGACAAAAGATTATAAACTTTACCTGGTAAATTGATTTAGCATTACAAACTAGCAAAACAAACTCAGGGAGGCTGAACCTTTTGGTCTTAACTGCACATCACCATTATAGCTACAGAAAATGAAATGCTGATGTGCACATGAATAGCTGGAGGACAAAGTAGTTTCTTTGGAAAGTGTTTGAGCTTGTGACTCTTTCAAACTTTATCAGGGAACTAATTTTCCTTCATAGCTACCAAACAATAGGAAAGATCATAAAAGCCCAAAACTGGCCAACTGAGAAGCATCTATTATACCTGGTTCCGGGGAAAGATGGCAGAATGTATGAAAAAGTCTGAAGAGAAAAGTGCCTCTATGCAGAAATTACCAAATTCAGTACATTCACATAAACACTCATATAAATATGTTTATATTTATGAACAGTTTATATTTATGAACATATTGCTATTGCATTATCTTCCTTGGCTTCTTCATAAAGTTAAAAGGAAAACAAAACAGTACTGGTCTTTGTCTGGGAAGTTTTTCTGATGCTGACTTTATTTATTTGTTTATTGCCAAGCAGAAGCCTAAAGGATGTGTAAAGTATCTGTTGTGAGTCACAGCACCTTCTTACTGGATCAAATCTAGGTCTCCACAGACAGCAGACAAGAGCACAAAAGGGGAAGTGCAGATGAACTCACACTAGAATTAGAAAAAGAAAGGATTTAAAGCTGAAGGATTTGAGGGAAAACCTCCACTATGATACACTTCACATTCGCCATTAGGCTGCCCTTGGGAGGGAGGGAATCAAGAAGCTGTAAAACAGGGTTTTAAATGGGCTTCCCGGGACTTGAGGCACCACTAAACCTCCATTGGACAGACTCCTGACAGGCCTCCCTGTTAGCATATCCAATATATAAAAATAAAAACGGCTCCAGCTGGCAGACTATTGTTTCTATGGCAGCGTAGATCAAGACCACTCAGAACTCTTTGAAGACTTTGAAACCGAACTATTTTCTAAAACCACAGGAAGCACACGACACAGATATGGCATCATTCCTAGCTTGGAGCTGGGTAGTGACAGCTGCCTCCTCTCTGCTTGCTTTCCTGGGGAGCAGCCACAGTATCTGGGACTCTCAGGACTCAGCAAACATAAAACTATCCCTGCACAAACTAAAGGGTCTGAGCAACAAGGCAAACACAACAAATCTTAAATGTTTTGCAAAATGGTTTTCATAGTTTTTGGCATTGTAATGTTAATTACCACCTTTCCTCATTCTGTCCATGCAGCTATAGAGTAGAAAACTGATGATTACATTCAGTTCTGCTAAATTTGAACCCTTTTTTATTAGGTACTTCAGCTTCTATTGTTCTCTTCCTATTGGGAAGGCTCTACTCTGATTTTTTGCAAATCTCTAGAGAACACTTACAGCAGGACAGCTTCCACCATGCCAGGAAATGGGTGTTGGAATATTGCTTTGTAAAGTCAGAGAAAAGGGCTGATTTAAAAGTGGTTAAAGACTGAGAGCTACAGAAGCTTTGAGGATGGAATATACTGTTTTACACAAAAAGTGTTCCCCGCTTAGGCTCTCTTGCTGCTTTACCAGATTACAAAGGGTTTTTCCAATGGGCAAAAGCAGAAGGGGCAGATTGAGCTCAGGGAATTGGTTTTAAATAAGGCTGTATTCTCTTAATCTCTTGTTTCTAGAAGAAAATCCAACAGAAGAGAGATAAATCCATGGCAATGAAAATACATGCATTATACCAGCATTGGTAAAGTATATATTTATTTTTGAATGCCCTTAGCAAGCTTAATATGAACCGACTGACTTTAATAAAGGAAATATTTGCATTCTTGTTGGTCACTCGTGTATGGATTTTCGTCCTTTGCTTTCCACATTTCAGCCTCTGAAACTAAGCAGGAACCTCTCCTTTTCTGCACATTTTTAAACAGCAGGTTTTTTACAACACCCAAATCAGACAGCAAAAGCAGCCACAGAAGGCAAAGCTGGATAATGCATCACCTTCCCCTGCAGGTCCTACCAGTAACTAATAAATATCTGAGAGCAGCAGCACCTGAGGTCAGAAGGAAACTGTGATTCTTCCAGATCTCCAGCAGGGACCCCACAGAACTGCACGGAGCAAATACCTCCTTTTCCTGCAGGTCACTGGACGAGCTGGAAGGGCGTTGTGTGAGGGAATGGGAACCGAGGGAATGGGGCTGTCAAGGGCAGTGAGGAGAAGGGATGCAGATAAAACTGGCTGCCTCCCGGACTCTGAGCTGTACAAATCTGAGCTTCAGGAGCATCCTCTGAGTTCAGCAAAAACATTTCAGTGCATTCACAGTTTGTCAGGATGGTAACACAGGGTTCAAACAGGGAGATCTGTTTGTAAGTAAATTCTTGTCCCGCTACTACAGCTGTGTCAAGCCTGATGCCAGCTGGCACTTGAAGCTGTTCTACTGCCAAAATTTTCTGTCTCCAAAGCAAATGGGAACGAGCCAGCATCCTGTGGATATCAACTGTAAGTAGCCATCCAAGACAGAATATAAGATGAGCTTGCAGAAGAGACCGGCGATCTCCATAGGAACAGTCAGCTCAGAGACACAGAGAGAGTGAAAAAGGGAGAGGGAGGTTATCCCTATTGCATAAACAGTTCATTTTTGTCTCCTGACTAATATTTAGGATCAGATTCTCCAGTGGGATAAATTAGAGCATCTTTAGTTCCATGTTTGAAAAAATCTTGACATCGTTGTATAAACCGTATTATTTGAAATGATAAATCTGTTTTCTTTGCCTTACAGTTTAAGAGCCTCCAGGCTATTGTTTTCCAGGCTCTTTCCAACATCAGACAGGCAAGAGACTTAGTCACACTGCATCTTCATGCAAATGGAGACTGCATGTAGTTCCCCAAGTCTGGGTTACAGGGAATGAAAGAAAAATCTTGTACCCAACACCACAAAGCAAAGAACAAAACCATAAGAAACAGTGGCTGCAAAGTCTGTCCATCTCCAGCTCACACCAGTGGAAGAAGTGATTTTGTGCCAGCTGAGGACCCATCCCTCAGTCTAAATATTGACTCAGTGTTTGGCCTCCTGGACTAAACAAGAAGTTTTGTGAGGCATTTCCCAGCCCAGTGGAGTTTGGAGAGCCTGAAGGCCTCCACTTCAACCTTTATATGATCAAATTTGAGAGCTCTAGTTGAGACTGCTTCAGAATGCAGTCAAAAGATTTCCCAGCTGCTTTAAAATTTGAGTTTTAAAATTTGGTTTTTATATTTGCTTGCTGCAGCGCATACAATCTAGTAAGTATTCTCCACAAATACAGAAAAAAAATGCCTGTCCCTGTAGTCTTACCTAAAGCTGGACAAAATATTTCCTCTCAAAAAACAAGTCATCTATCTGATTCAGGGAATGGAAATCAATCTTTACTGCTATGCCTGAAGTGAAAATTGTCTTCCACTCTTCTGAGAACTTTGTGTTTTATTTGGCCAACTAAGTATGTTTTATAGGAACTTAGGAAGAGAAGGAAAATCACAAAAATTTGAATGTTTATCAAATTCTTTCAAAAATATGGCAATATTTGCAAGATTTGTATCTTTTGAACGCTAAAATAGTAGAAGCATTTTTCTGTAACCAAGGAGAAGGCATCGAATATCATCTTCTGCAGTAGATGTGAAAGACCAATCTTACTCCAGGACTACGAGCACAGTAAAGTACAAATCTTTGCTTAAGAATTTAATTTCTTCATTCCATTTTTGTCTCTACAGTCACCAAACATCTGAATTGTCCTTGAAACATGTTCTCTCTTGATTCTGATACTCTATTTTCAGCATACTGACTGTGCTGCAAATTTTGGAAAAATCTAATCCTGAGATATTGCTGGTTTTCCTCTGACACTGAGCTTGTTGGCTCTGAATTGCTTTTCTGGATTGAACTCTGCCCCTTTACAGGCTCTGTCAGTGATATGTTGCTACATACACTGATGCAGATCACATCAATGAACCATCCTCTGCTCTCATCACTCTTCAGTGACTGCTGTAGCCAAGGCAAAAGGTCTTAGTTAATTGCTTGCTTCCTTAAAGGGTATTTGGAAGATCATAGAAGGAAGACAGGTATGTTATTGTTAGCTGTAATACTGCTTGCTCATTCAAAGGCCATCAAAACCTCCTCAGATCAAAGTTCCTTACTGAGAATTCACACTAGGCTGTACCCTAATGAGTACAGACTGGGATCACGAGTCCTCAGGGCTCAGAAAAGAAAATCACCTCTTTTTATCTGTAACCTTTTATTGTTGCTGTTTTCCTTGACTACTTAACTCTGGCCTTAAGTGCACTTGTGCACCAAATTCCAGTCTCCATTTACTAAGGGGTTACCCCACTGAAAGGACAAAAGCTACATTAGCCCCAGGTCTGAGAGCAGATACATACGTTGGGAATATTTTTTCCAATAGAAAATATAAATGCATTTTTCTACTCCCATTTTCAGTTTGCCACATCTGCCTACAATGGGGACCTTTCTGTTCTCCCAGCAGTGACAGCAGTGAGAGTGAGAGTGTGTCAGTCCCTCACTCAGTGCCCAGATTCTGGACACGGCGTAATGGACATTGCCGGTGGGGACACACTCGCGGAGTGCCGTCTGTGCTCAGGGAAATTGCCTACATCAAATGGATGGGGAAAAATATGTGTCATGAAGAGGAGAAGAAAAATTTATCTGTTTTGCAAGGCTATCAGGGATTTCAATAAAGGGCAGTAGATGCATCACCTTTGATTAGCTCGTAAACACCCATATTACCATTCTGGGGAAATGAAGTTCTACTTAACAGACTCTGCTCTTTCTCACAGAGATGGGAGGAATTTATCTCTGATGACTCCTTGCTGAAAGCAAGCCATCATTCATATCCCAAGAAATACTAGGATAATGAAAAGTGCCATACACAGTGCAGATACTTCCCCCAGTTTGTTTTTGGAAGCTTATTAATTATCAGAACTTTCTGAGAGGTTTGTAAATCAGGAGAGAATCTGCCTAAATAATCTATGAATGTGTGATAATGCTCATTATTTTCAGAGTTTGGAAAAACAAGTCCATGGGCAATCCCATCACCACAGCAGCACTCTCTTTTGGTCTTCTGAGTGTGTGAGGATCTCCAGTCTGTAAACATGACACCCTTTCTTGTGTTTCCTATTAAATAATATGAAGGAGCAGTGATTGTTTACATGGATTCAGCTAAAGACCTTTATTTTATAATACCTGTGCCCTTGTAAGCCACTTATTTGCATTTGTCTTAGGAGATGGGCTAACGTCTAAGAAAAACACACAAAGGCAACAAATGCCTGGAGAAGAGCCACAACATAAGAAAAGGCTGAAGTCTGCTTAGGAAAAGGGATCAGACAGGCCCACTCCAAAAAGAGGAAAAAGCTGCAGCCTGTGTCTTCCCACAGCTCCTCCTGCCCATGAACCCATGCCCAGTCACCACAGGGGAAGGAGCAGCTTTAGAGCCTTCACCACCTTCCACTTTCCACCCAAATCCAGCTGGGGACACAAGGTGCCTCACACGCAGGTGCACAGAGATGCAATTCATAGGTTTGTGAGCCAGCTGGAAAGATTACAGTCCAATAATTTCACAGGCAGCTTAGCTGGAGATGGCCCAGAGGGCTCATTCACTTAGGGGAAAAAAAAAGAGCAGGGCTGACTTCTGCAACACAAGTATTTACAGAGGCAGATCACAAATCCAGTGGTTTTAGCTGCTCAGTCACAGGGAATGACTTGGTAAGGCCAGAACAAAAAACAACACTTGGGACGAGCTTAATTTCATTGTCTAAAGGTTCCTCTGCTGGGTTCAACCAGCCCTGCCCTCGGCTTGTTTAGGCAGCTTTTCTTGGTAACAAAAGAGTTTCACACTCCAGCATCCATGAGAGATACAATTTTCAGATGCACTGACATGACACAGCCTTGGCACTGGCCTCGTTCTGCGCAGACTGAATGTAATTAGGTTCTGGTCACTGGGCTGTGGGCAAACACCAGCTTCCAGTCCTCACAGTAATTAATGACAGCACAATGACATCCAAAATCGACACACTTCACGCTGGGGAAGGGGGATGTTTGGAGGTTAGAAAATTATGGTTTGTGAGCTTTAGAAAATCTTGTGATACAACATTCAACACCACAAATACCCAGAATGCACATTCCAAACCGAGGAGCTGCAAAAAAAAGCACAATTCTCCTTTCTGTGCAGTACCAACAAGTGCATAGAAAGTAGCTTACCCTATTTTTAGGTTTTTCGTACATTCATCTCTATCCCTATCTCTTCTGCACCACTTCCTGAGCTTTGCTAATTAGTGCATTGAGCCATACATGTGGATATATAAATATAGCTTAGATATGAAGACCTTGTGGGTCTGCGTTTTAAAAATATCCCTAAAAATAAATGGCAATTGTGTCTAATAGGGAGCACTGGTCTTCATATTTCCTTCCTTGCCTTCATTTTGTGAGCACAATATAAACAATGATTTTACCATCATAAATAATTCAAGTCATTCCACAAGATATCAGTAATGTCAATTAGACGTATCTCTTTCCATCAATGAGAATTTCCTGTTTTCTACTACGCTTTGGGAAAAAACGCTCAGCCTTGATGCTTCAGGAGTTGGAAACATGTCTTTTCTCATTCACGGCTTTCGGAGTCCATCCCGAATACTGTGAGCACAGATTCACAGGTTTGTGCTTCCTGAAATTTGTATCCTCATTTCCAAGTGCCATCCTGCAATTCATGCAGGGCTGGACAACCTATGGTACTCATTAAGAAAGCACCATAATGCAAATTCACTGGGCCCCCCAAGTGACATATGTCCTCACATCACTGAAAAATATGTAATCCATATTAAATAAAGCCCTGAGCCATTTGCAATAATATTTTCTCGGTTTTAAAAGGTCATTAGAAGGTGAGAAAAGGTTGAGGGAGAACTTTTTACAATGGATAAGAATAACACAGCACAGATGTAATATTTCTGGTGGATGATCCACCAGGTCTTTGCAAACATTAATTAAGCCTCACATTTTCCATATGAGGTAGGTAAACACTGTGGCTCCCTTGCTCTCTGATCTGTAAAACAAGGCCAATAAAAGACTTATGACTCATAAGACATCGGAAGAGCCAAGAGCAAAATTAAAAAAGACACAGCAGCCAGCCCACATTCTAGCAGTGTGAATTAATTCAGTCAGTGATGAGATCCTGTGCTCTGCTCATGCAGGGTCAGGTCCTGTTTCCCTCGCCAACTACAGCAGAGTCCTGGATGTACTTGACTTCCAGTTTTGCACAAGTATAAATAATCTGCTACATCTCATTCTTCCAGACTCCAGTCATCGCTAATTTCTAATATGACTTCTTTCCTCCTCCTCCTCCTCTACTGCACTGCTTTGATGCTTAACCCCTCTGTTCCTTTCTTTGCAGCATGGTATTATAAGAAACCTTAGTAGAAAGGGAAGTTGTGAACCAAATGGTGAACATATTCAGTGTAGTCCACAGCTGCAAGAAACTGAATGTTAACAAAAGCTGGCAGGAAAGTGTTTAAATCCTCCCTTCTGTCCTCAGATTGGAATAGCAGCAGGGTGTAAGTGGCTCACGGACATTGTACCTCTCATCTTCACCACGGGATGAATTTCACTTAAACAGCCCAGTCATACCTCACAGCTTTGGTCTCCATTCCCACCTATTTTCAGTTCTGAGATAGATCCAACAGAAACTATACCTGATAATAAATAATAAATCACACTTGTGCTAGCTTCCAAACACAGCTGTGCACCTACAGATTCAAAGTGCTTCACCAGACAGGTGGACTCAGAGATGAATACATAGGCTCAAGATGGAAACATAAATTAAAGAAGAATCAAGTTCATATACTGCTGCTCCAAACTTTCTGTGCCGTTAGGCTTTATATATTGTATAAAACAGACAACCGAATGATCTCTTTCTGCAGTTGGTCAAAGATGTTCAAAATTCTCTCCCCAAAACCAGTTGGGAAATGAATGCACTAGCAAGTTGTTTAGGACAGAAATTTCAAGTAAGAAGTGCAGGTTCATAATCAGAATCATTGTTTAGAATTACATATCCAATTATGAAATCTGAGGTCACATTTGCCCAAGTTATTAAGAAAAACATATGTTATTATTTTTAACTCTTTGGGCCAACAGTCCTGCAGGAAAGAATTCCATTTTGTTCACTTTCAAACACTAAAAAAAATTGCTGGAAAATTTTAAACTGTGGCTTTTGTCCTGTTGCAAACACATATATTTGTCAGCTCTGAAATTAGATTCATTGTGCAGGCTGTCAAAATAATCAAATTGATGGTGGAAAATGGTGATAAAATAGATATGAATCCGTCACCTGAATATCAGGACACAATGAACTCTACAAGCACCACCACCTTATTTTCACAACCAGATGCATTAAAATTTATCAGCATTTGTGTCATTTATTGAAATATTGGGTTAATATTTACGTTTCAGCAAGGAGTTCCCATTTGATTCTACACAAATTCAGTGTGCACTGCTGAGGGCAAAAGAAGGTCAAGTCACCTCCTGACCTGTGCAGGAAAGTCCTGCATCATTAATGAGAGGAGAAAGGAAGGACGACTTTTAGGCAGGTGATCCAACAGAATAAGTCTCTTGATCTGGAGCCACACAGTTAATTCCTCTGCATCAATATTTCAGATGCATCAGGTTCAGGGGAAAATGCACTTGCCAAAAACAACAGTTTGGCTTAAAATCAAAACCTGTAACCTTCAATGTGTTAAGTGCCAATGTTCTTGGAATGCTTCCTGGTTTTATGAATACAGCTTGCAGTTCAAGTGCTATCATGTAACCAGAATGAGAAGATATTTGAAAAATAAAGGTATAAATTGCACCGTACAGGATGGATTGTGGCTTAAGAACATAAATAAATGCAGAGTCAATTCATTGCTCATAAAATATAATTTCAGTAATCTGAATGAATAACCTAGATAAAGGGGTGGTTTGTATGTGATGATAAATACACTGTTAAAAAATGTAAAAGTTCACAGGTTTCTTTAAGACTGACAGCGTTGGAAATCCTGAGCTATACCAGGCCAAGCAGCATTTAGTTTATTCAGACATAACGTGCTCTGGGACCTGAAGAGGTGTCTTTTAGTACAGTGCTGGCCAAGCCTAACTTGCTTTTTCAGTTGAATATTCACTGAATATTACATTTTACTCAGGTTTTTCTTGTACTGATGTGACAGTTCATCACAGCTGCCTACCACTGTCAGCATCTCATTTCTCCAGACAGTGAGGCCAGAAATTCATTTCAACAGGCTGAGATAAAATGATAGAAAGCATAACACCCAGAATGCTGGAGACATCCCATGCTTGGGAACCCAAGTGTGATTTGGACAAAAATTATGAACTGAGGAGATGCCACTGGAACTGCCAATTTGAGTGAGCCTGAGATAAGTGATTCCTGAGTGGGTCTCTCCCTCCCTTAGTGTGGAAGCTTCCTCACTTTGCACAGAATATTTAATTAGCCAGAAAGATTTTCTTGTTCTGTAATGGGAGATTTAGATTCCTATTCCTGTACCAGTGGACAGTCAATTATTTATGAAAAGTAGAAAAGAGTGAACAGAAGGGACTGTGAATGCCCCATGCAACATAATGACCTATTGCTCGGAGGCTGTAATGCTCTCGAGGCAGAGGAGAGAACTGAACCTCATAAAAGCAGGACAAAATCATCTCCTTCTCCCTCGATAATAGAGGTCTTTTGCTGGTTTGCCCTTTTTTTTTTTTTTTTTTTTTTTGTCCTGAAATGAGAAGGAAAATTTGACCCAAATCCACAAGCAGTTTCCAGGCAACTGAACTTTGCCAGAACATGTAACGAAGCTCTGAGATGCTATGTGCCACCCTGCTGGAAAAACTTAATGGATTGCAGTTGTACCACGAGGCAAAGGAACTTCCGAAAGGCAGGGGGGAGAGTTTCCTGTCACTGACAAAACACTAAATACTGATCACCAGGAAATTCTCTTACCTCCAAAGGATGATGATCCAGATCTTGAAAGTAATGGGTATCCTTGCCCCCACTATCTAGAATCTTGTTTCCATTTCTGCTGCAGGAAATTACTACTAATCCTTTTCACTAGGTTTTGGATCTGGGAGACCCACTTACTGATGCTGTGTAAAATGTGGATTTCGGACAGGAGAATAAGCAGGGATTTCAGAAGAGGTGTCACCTTAACTGTTTCCTTTTTCAATACATGGTACATTAAAGATGTATTTTAAAGGTTTTTAAAGGAGAGCAGTATCTTTTGGCTATTGATGACACATTTTTCTGAAGAGTAAGGAAGACATGGAAAATAGTACGGATGCCTTTCGACACCTCTCCAAGCAGAGTGGTGAGTTGAGTTTTACACTAGTGGTGGGTCAGAAGGTAAACTCAACTCTTCACAAGAGGCTTGAGAGGTAAATTTCCTAAGATGCATTGAGAGAAAGGTGAGGTAATGGAGGACCACAATGGATCTGATGACTGAGCAGACAGGAAAATGAGTCTCTCCCTTCAACAGACTTAAAAGAGTGGAGTTTACTTCTAACGTGCTTAACAGATTCTATGATTCTGTGCTAATAGATTACTGAAGAAAAGCCAGGTTGCCCTCCACTGCACGCTCTGAACAGCTTAGGGGAAACAGTTCCAGCCAAGTTCTCACACTTCACTCTCTCGTACTGGGTGACCACCACCATACACGCTGATGGTTTGCTCGATGGCTCAGCTATCACACAGATCCTCAGGACTCCCACTGAGATGGCTCCTGTTGGAAGGGAGGCTCTCAGAGTGATGACAAGTTAATGCTCGGATTGTCTTCTGGAGACAAGCCTTGCAGTTTTACCCCGAGGTTCAATGCCAGAGCAGAAAGAAGCCTTGAACTTTTAATATATTAAAAGTAGCCAATTTATTTAGTAAAAAATTTCTATCCATCTCTAGTTCTGGGTAAAGGCCTGATAATTAGCCCTTGAGATAACAATATGCCAAATATTGCCAGCAGTCTTCCCTATTCTTCCTAGACAGATGTGAATGCAGACAGAGATACTTAAGAGGATACAAGCACCCCAGCTCTTTGTTCACTGAAGAAACCCCCTGCTCGAGCTTCTGTTTCCTTCTTGCACTGAGAAACCCAACAGAGCAGCTCATTGCAAAACTGGGTAGAAACATAAATAATCTGTACAATTCATTTTGTTTGCCTCACTGTTGCTTTAGTTATTGCTGGTTGTCCCACCCCCAAACTATATTCTTTGTCTTGAAGAAACAGACATCCAGAGAGATGCCATAATCCGTGCTTATCTACTGTGCAATGTGCACACGGACAAGATACTTTAATGATTCTGGTAACCTATCATATTATTCTAATCATAAATCAAATCAAAGGGGGAGAAACTAGATAAATGTATAAGCTGATGAAAGTCAGGCAAAAGAACTATACTCTCTCAATTTTTCCTATAAATGCAGAATATATTGTACAATAAAATAACAATGAAAATAATTATATACTGTTTTGAATAAAAACACTTCAGCAAAAAAGTATTTCCTCAAAATTCTTTTTTGGTTTTTTTTTACTTTGTAGATTGAGTGATCATATTCAACATCAATATAATTAGGCACCCATTCTCCTTTTAGTTCTTCTATTGACACTGGTAAAAAGCATTACTCTTAAGATGAATCTTGTCTAACACTCTGTCAGTTTTGTACTTTTAATGCCCCCTGCCATTCAGCATGGAGGGCACAGGAGAGGCGGCGTTCTCCTTTCTTCAATTAAATATACAGCTATTTATTTCTTCTCCAGTCAGTATTTTCTTTATGATCTCTCAGATAAAGATGTGGGAAACAGTTTGTGTCCAGATTTGCAAGGCAAAACAAAGCACAGTGTGACTACTGCCGAGTCCTACATTCTTCTGTGTGTCACAGTGAGCGAACTTAATTACGGTTCATTAACTTCAAATCCAGTTTCTCATTCATGTACCCAACAGTGTGGTATCAAATCATCTCTCGTAACTTCAGCATGATGTTCTTAAATCAATGTGGACTTTTTTTATATCAGAATACCCTGGAGTCCTTGCATTTTCCATGATATTTATAAATGGAAACATGGCACATTATAATTAATGCTTTCAGAAGCTCGTTTTGAAGAGAAATAAATTTGGACTATCAAATCTCTTCCCTGAGGACAGGGACAGTCTGATTAAGTGCTTCCAAAAGTTCCTGCTCGATATCTTTTGCAGAAAATGCCCTGCTGTGCCTGCCCTCTGGTTATTGTTTTCACCTGTAAACAGTTCACTGCCACTGCTGACTTCACTAAACATCTTCTTTGTACTTCAATCTGCATTTTATGTGAACTCTGGAGCTATTAGCCATCAATATCAACAGCATTGCACAGTCTAGGAACATTTATTGGTCCCCTGCTTAGTTTAATGTTTCTGCCTTAGTACCGTAATATTATTAATAGTCACAAAGTACAATAAAAGAAAATTAAGTGTTTATTTTGTTTAGGCTTTCGCCACTTTACCTACAGCCTTTTTCCATTACATTTGCACATAAACGAGCATACACTACATTTTTTTAGTGCATCTAAAAATCAGGGTTTAACTCCCCTAATCATATTCTATTTTCGGTCATCTTTCAGGCTACTCTATTTGTTATTGCAAGTGCAACTATACTATGGGAAATCTATATATATATTTTATAGAAATGGATAGCATGCATTAGTAGCTATTCATCTTGCTAATAGACTTCATTTGCATCTTTTTCTCTCTCTTTTAAAACAAATATTTTGAAAAAGATATGTTGTCTTCAGTAGAGGCATGACATAGTCTGCAGAACATGCTCGCATCACACGCATTCCAAAATAGCCTGTTTGCTGCTCGTGGTGCTTCTTTATTGTTCCCCTCAGTTTCATAGTTATGAAACCAAAATTGAGGTTTTAATGCCTATTAAGATCAGCATTGATTCAGACATATTTCAAACTGATGTGCGTGCGATCCAGAGACAGTCGCCTTCAAAGAAACAATGAAATTCTGAAGTGTCCACTTTCCCGAGGAACATTGGCCTCCACAGACAATGTGCTGGTAAAAAATGATCCAAGTCATATCTGGCCACAAGAATACAAATGAAAGTGCTTCCCATGGACATACACAATTATGCATGAGAATAGCATTAACAGCATTCCTTCCAACGACCAGCTCGAGTACATATTCTTATTAAAGGAAGTAGAGGGTGGATAAAATTAAAGATTACACGGTTAACGAGTATGTAAAACTGCAGCTGCAAAAAGCCTCCTTCTGCATGGGGCAGGCTTTGTGCAGCGCCCTGGTGGGCACAGCCTGGGCTGCTCCTCTCCCGCTGCGTGGCAAAGGCTGCCAACAGCTGAACAGTCAGTCTGAGAGGTACCAGTGGGGAAATGGAACATAAAATAACACTTCCTTGGGTTAAAATTTAACCAGGCCCATAATCTCTTTAGTAGAGAGATGTCAGTCGTTTTCCCTGTCCAGATAATTTGGCTCTGCAAGTGTCCCAGCCAGTTTTGCAGAACTTGCACAACCTCGTACAATGGCAGCATGAACTACCTCAATCACAGGAAATTTGGTCGTGAAAATGCAGGTCTAGAAAAGCCTGAAGGGCCCAGATTTCCCAAATGGTCCTTGGAGAGGCCTTCTGCCAGCCTGGCACGAGTTTCTGGTATTATTGGACTCTCCGTGTCAGATTCAGCTCCCTGTGATTAAAGTGATTAATGCTTAACACTTCTAAACGGCTTAATGAAAGACAGGAGGTGGCTTATATTTTTTCTGTCTCTAATTTTTCCCGTATTCAGGGGCTTAGATTATATGCCAGGAGTCTCAGCACCATAGGAAAAGTATTAGGTTCTCCATCCTTTCACTATGAATCCAGATTAATAGCTCCAAATTCCTGCTCCCTGCAGACTGAAATGCGATTCTTTGAAACGTATGCATTTGTTGGGCTATATTCATTTGTACACATAACTAATTATAAAGTAATTAGTATTATCTCCATATATCTAAACAGGCAAGCAAAGGAAGACAGAACCATTTATTATAGTGACAAAGGGAATCAGCATTTTCTTATCATGAAAATGCAAGTTATCTTGTTTTCTTGTACATCGGTGTAATTAATCACTGTGTTTAGCATTCATAGATAATAACAGCCAGTATCTGCTTTGATGAGATACAAACAAGCATATTATGAATCACTTCACATACAGACCATCCTAATTGCTAAAATTACTGTCTCCATGTCTGTTGCTCCTGTAGCAGCAGTTAACAGAACGCCTCAAACACCCGCACGCTTTGGCAGCCAGTTCAGCTGCTGTGCTAACATGGTCTTTGGGATTCTTATTATGAAATCATATTCTTCCTTTATTTACAATTGCCTCAAGCCAGAGAAGTTCAGGGGTGGTCACTGGGTGATGCAGGGCATAAGCAAGGACATGATAAACTTTCTATAGTGGATGACTGAGGGAGTGAAAAACACTGTCTAATTCACTAATTCACTAATCTCACCTGAATAAACCTCTTCAATGGATGGAAAACAAAGTGAAACCTTACTTTTATCTTTAAATGAGTAAAAAAAATAAAATTAAAAAATAAGGGTACTGTTATCAGTTAATTGAGATTGTCTTCAATTATATAAATACGACTGACTAACCTTTAGGGCTTTTCATTAACCAGAGTTCATCAATTCTAATCATCTGACGCTCAAACACTCCAATGGCCATGCCAATGTAATTACAAGTTGCCAATTCTGCTGACAAAGTTCTCAGGTTACAAATACAGTTATCAATGCAAGATAAGTAATGCTGTGCCACACAGATTTCATTTTCCTGTCGCATTAATGCTTAACTGATGACAGATTTTATTAATGAAATCAGTCTTCAAATATGTACTCAGTCATTATTTTTGGTTCAGAACAGGAAGCAGCCACTGGTTCCAAATCCCACATGATATTTTATCACAATTAATAAACACAATAGGAGTTATGGTAGAGTTAATCTTCATCTTCAATCAAAATAATTAAAGTTTAATCTTCTAAGGGTAATTTGTTTGACCCCATCCTACCAAAAACATTCTGCTCTACGGATTGTGACTGAGGGCAGAAGGACAGTCAGAGTGTAAGGAACCAATTCAGCAGTTGCTTTAGAGCATCTTTCATGTTGCACTTACATCTAAATGCAAAGTGTAAAGACTGTTCATCCCTACAAGATGACTTTCCAGTTAAATAAGATATTTGCTGCCTACAAAATGTGCATAAATTCATTTAAACAGCATGTAATAATGACAGATAATGCTATCTGTTAGTAACTGAAAAGCATTCTACAAGCTTATGCAGCTACAAACACCCAAGCAATGGCCAAACATTACACACTGGAATAGTTTCATTGGCTTCCATCAGGCTGATCACAAGAGTACAATTATCTTCTTGTTCAGATGTGGCTTTTCACTTCCAGAATCGCTACAGGATACTTAGGAATAAGTTTGCAAGATGAGATATGCCCTTTCCTCTTTGCATTCAGCATTCCTTATCTTTTTTTTTTTTTAATACATCAAGAAAAAAGAATCAGAGAAAATCTTGCACCATATGATAAAAACACCTTAGAGCAATGCGATTTGTGACAAAGAACAGTCTGAGTTTCAAGTATCAGAAAAGGAAAGAACAGCCAAACTAGGTCAGATCAAGGGCTCTGAAACCGGCCAGCAGAAGCTGACAAAGTGAAAATGTTAAGAGGATGGCAAGCATATTGTCGTACTTTCACAGAATACTTTCAGACAGTTCTAGTCTCAATTTCTTCTCCAGTAATTCCTAAATTCAATTTTCTTTCTTGAGTGCTACTGAAAATTGAGCTGACATTTTCATTAAACTATCTATAGTAACTATAATGTCTCATCCGTGAACAGCAGTACTTAGTTCCCATCTGAATATATCGAACATATTGAGCACTTATCTAATCACCAGCCCCTAGAGGAATCATAATTTTAAAAATTAAAATATAGTTATGAAATATAGCTGAGCAATAAATACATCCAATGATCTCTTGGTTTCTTTCAGACATTTGAAAGCAAAAAGACAGATATGTTCTAAGAATTTTGAGGATTTGGTTTTGGTTTCTGAGGTTGGTGGCTTTTTTTCCACCAAATTCACAGAGGGGCCATTAGAATTATTAACTCATGTGTAATCCCTGGCTTTTTGACTGTGTGTCATAAACAGTTATAAGATAACCAAAAGGAAAGTTAAAAAAAAATAATTAAGACATGACTTGCTAAATACTGTTGGTCATGAGCAGTGACATTATGAGTTGTTGTCTCCCTGTTCTGCTTGCAGAATTTCTTTTACCAGAACTGTCAGATTGTGCCCATATTGAAAGAAAGAATAATACTAATTTACTTCAATCTTGTAAGAGTTGCTAAGCAAATTCATACTGAAAATTGACATCAGCACTCGAGCTCTCCAAGTGTAAACATGTTGCTGAAAGTAGGCAAGATTTTGTTGGGTTTTTTTAAATTTTTACAAATAAATTACTATAGTGACTACATAGGCATCTACCTATACTAGCTTGAGGCTGTATCAGCTCAGGTCTTATCTTACAATGAATTACTTTGTGTATTTTTTGACCTAGTGCCAGTCCTGCTCAGAATATCTGTTCAACTATGCTGGAGTCAGTAAAGCCTTGAACTTGGAGGCTGAAGCAAATGCTTTTCTGCAAACGGGCTCCTGACGTCAATGAGAAAAGACACAATGAATAAAAAGCGAAATATAGAGAAGGGTTTGTAGGAGGAGAGGCTGGAGAAACTGCTTTCAACTCACAGATTTTTGGTATTCACTATAATTCTATATTCCCACGTGCATTTCAAGAACATTTGACACTTTGCAAACCTCATTGCTCGGGAACAAAGTGTAAAAGCTGCACTGACTTAGCACGAGCTCACGGTACAAGTGCATGGCAAATTCAAGAATGCAAGCCTGCCCTCAAATACAGACTCACTTTCCTTCCACATCACCACCAAGCTAATGCACATGTGAAAAACCCCTAGAGAGTCATATTATCCCTTTGATGTTTCGTCATTCTCAGTGGGGCTGTCAGAACGTGCATGATGGCAATGCTAGGCACTGAATTTGTCAGCACTGGAGAGGAAAACAGAAGCAATTAGGCGACAATATTGGTTAAAAGTATCTAATTTCTTAGAACCATTTCTTCCCACAACTCATATTTAATGACAAATTCTGGAAACTCCATTCAATTTTCACTCAGCTTAACAGGCATTCGCCCTCTGAAGTGCCTGGGAATTGTTTTGAAAGGGGGTTCAACAACAATGTCAACTTTTGGCCTGAAGTCAGCTGGAAACAAGCCACAAGCTAGACACAGATGGCCCGTAGGATACGCTTCCAAAGACCTTGACAAACTTAAAATTAAATTTTAATTATGTCTGTTCGACTTGATTTATAATAATTGTCAATATCTGTGGTTTGAAATAACACATTTTACAACATGATCAGTTAGAGAAAATATTTTCCTAATGACGAAAGGGAGGAAGAGTCTGCATCGAGTCCAAGAATTATATTATCAATCTTATTTATTATTTTTTTAAACCATAACACGAAAACATTTAGGAGACACTGATCTGAAATTGAGGTGAAAGGCTGAAGAATAGTATGTTTTCCTGGTTTTGTAGCAGCCAGATTTAGAACTCTATTCCTACAGACACGAGACCAGCTGAGGTCCCAGGAGTTCACAGAGATAATTAATGGCATTTGATACGCTCACAAATTTTGAAGAGTCCCTAGAACAGTAAAAATTTTATTGGCCAATTACTTTTTTCAATAATTAGGTGCCAAGAGTTGGCAATTTATACATTTGGACAAAGATTGTTGTGATGGTCTTCACAAGTAAACCCACAATTAATTTTTACCACAGGAAATCTCATTAAAATATTCAGTTCTTTTCTTTCCTGTGGAGTTCGCTTGCAAAAGTGGACTTTCAAGCTTCTCAGTTTTTAGGCAATATTTCTGAAATAAACTGCCATGACTTAAAAGATACCAGGCAGAAAAACAAACTCTCTTTCTCAACTGGTGTCAGTGGTTCTTGCCTTCAAGCAATGGCCACTGGCAGAACCACAGGCTCGAGCTATGGCTGTGCCAGGGATTTGCTAAATTCTGATGAGTATTGACTCAGAAATCATCTTCTTTCCTGCTTCGAACCTATTTACGAAAAAATCATTGAATATGGCTTTAAACAAGAGGAATAAAAGGGTGGATTTAAAGAGCAACTCAATTCATGTGGAGGAAGAACTGCTAAGGTAGAGTGAAGAACAGACCCCAATAATGCCAGCAGAGGAGCATTTAGAGGTCACAAACCACAAAAATATTGTAGCTAGTGTCCCTGTGATGAGTAAACGGCTCACCAGAAACAAATCCCATCACTTGCAACCATTGTATTGGCAGGTTAGTGCAAGACATGAGAAACAGATCCTCAATGTTTGCTTTTTTTCCCCTTGTATAAAATGAACAAAACTAATATACATTTCCGGTTTGATTTTTTTACAACTTGACCCTGAAATTACATCTGCCGTGGGTCTGTGAATTCCTGGCCATTGCTTGATTCATTCTGACCAGCAGTCACTTCAGCTGAAAAGATATTATAAGCTCTCCAATCTTGTATTCTTTTTAGAGGTAGGTTCCTATAATATCTCCTCCCTAATAAGTTATTTGTTTTTCACAGTACCAATTGAATGAAGCATTTTTCTTCATACATCAAGTCTTGCCTAATTTACAACATTCTTCCATTCAGGCTATAAATTAAAATTACTATTGCCTTTCTTTCAAATAAGAAAAGTGGTTAACCCCCTGAAACTCGTGTACAATGGAATAAAGGACAGGACTTTCCAGCTTTTCTGCATTCTACCCCTCTAACATACAGTTCCTAAACCAACAGGCGTCCTCACACAAGTCTTTCACTTTTTTACAAACACAGCTCCAGAAACTCTGCATAGCATCTGGAAGGCTGTGTGTTAGACCAATTGATTATCTCACACCCTATCCTAAAGCAAAGTTTTTCCTTTAAGAATTATGGCACATTATTCTATAACAATATTTCTCCTCTCACCCAGGTAGCAGAAACATGAGAAGGTGATGAGAACCTCGGTGGGAGTTCGCTGAAAGCCACAGGAGGGTGAAGTCTATGGCTCAGCTCAGCTCCAGACTCCTCGCTGAAGTCTGATTCTCTACCCTTGAAAATAATGCAGCTTTATAATATTATTGACAGCCTCTTCTCAAGTCAGAACCCCAGTTTCTGTCCCTGATTGTGCAACACTGGCAGCTGTGATGGGTCTCAAGGAATCCTGCACACAACCTGTCCTCCCAGAGAGCAGGAAGGAGTTATCCCCAACATCACTAAATCTGAGCACAGACTCTTCTACAGCCTCCCAAGCCACGAAGATCCTCCTGGTTTCCAGCTTGTAAGTTAAATCAATATTTAGGAGGCTGAGCAGGCAAGGCTTAACCAGCAATTCAAGTAAACACACTGTTGCTCCAGAGGAGGAAATCTTTAACAGCAAAATTATAAAAATGCTATTAAATACTGCAGTTCTGAGCAATTTGAGGGAAGGGATAAGTGGAGCTTTAGAGGGCTGTGGGCAGGGGAAGACACGCTCAGTTTGTGTTCCCTAGTCCGTGTGATCTTAGGACAGGTAAGGAAGGAAGGTGTTTGGCATTGCATTTTCTAGATCTGGGATAGTGCTGTGAAACCTAAATATCACCCATTATTACCGGGAAGCTTTGTGAGAACTATCTTTTAAAGTAGGAGGTTTCTGCAGAATTGTATCTTTAAATATTTGTTCTCACAGTCCAAGGCTTATTAATTCAAGAGTAAGTTTAATCCTTTGTAAAAACGATACACCAGAAGTTACTATTTGAATACAAATAACATTTAAATGAAACGAACCCCACAGGAAGGAGAGTAACTAGCAGAAAGTTTGCATTCATTTGATAAAATTATGAAATTGTAGGCTTGATTGAAATAAAAACCAAGAGATAAAAATTCTTTTGGGTAACAGATTGAGCCTTCTTATCAAAAAGATAGTTATACAATATAGATTTAAAATATCTTCAACTGCTTGACATCTTCCAAACAAAGATGGTGTTGTAATGGAACAACGGTCTCAGGATCTGTATCCAGAGCAGAAAATAAATTATAAAAAAATAAGGGTTCCTCAAATGCATGTTGAGATTTTTTTTAACTACAAGTTAAAAGCATCTTTCCAACCAAATCACTACTCCTCCACTACAAGCAATAATGAGCTTTTTCCAAAATAATTTCCTAGTGAAACAGAGAGAGGTAGGTTTGCTGTATTTCGTGTTACTTCTTTCTATTCTGTACCAGACAACAAAAAATGATAAAACTTGTATCAGATACAGAAGGGGCCACGGCACAGCTGCCTTCTGCAGAGACATGGAAACAACTTGAGTGAAGAACCTGGACCAAAGCTAGGAGTGGCATCCCCTGACACAGTGGGGTTCTGAAATGAGAATCTTTCAATAGAATGGGGGACAAAATAAGATCTAAACATAATTAAGTCTAGAGAGGAATTACTTTGGATCATCTGAATGGTGAAGGTGAATGTGACTTGTGCTGTGCTGGCACTGTATTTATTAACACAGAGCCTAAAGCCATGGGTTCCAGGGACAGCTTCCTCCAACATGCAGCATCCTTGCTCCATACATTTTTTTTTCTTTGAGGGAATACGCCACAATTGGGTACTTGGCTACAGAGAAGAAACTGAAAAGTTCTGATAGACCCCAGTGGAAAGCCTTCAACCCAATACAAGGGCTCCTATGGTGTTTTTTGGGGGACTGAATTTGTTATTCAAAGAACAAGCCAACATCATGACTCCTGCCTTGAGCCTGTGAATCCCTCAGAGGACTTCTCAGCAGAGAGCAGCAGCACGTCACAGCCACAGCACAGGCACAACACACACGAGCAGGAATAAGACCTTTATTGGCCTTGAAGTGTCCAGTCCAGATTTAACCTCCCAGGCTGTTGGCCTGGCATCAGGCTGTCAGCTGCACAGCTCAGATGGCAGCCTGTGCTCTTCTGCTAAACCAGTGCCTTCTGTTCCTCTATCTTTACAGGAGTTACAAATTACTGGATGCTGAAAGACATTCAGAGAGGCAGGTAATCATAAAGAAGAAAAAAATTGATTTCATCTCTCTCAATTAGACTCTGCTGTATTCAATGGATTTACATCCTTTAAATACATCAAGTGCAAATGCAGACATTTCCAGCACAAATAGGAAGTGATCTAAGTAATACTGAATTAGTATTTAAAGACCTGGTAAATAAATTGGACAGGTCAAGATAAGCAGATGATTTCACATGCCCTTCAAGGGCCACAGTAAGAATTTTTCATTACTCTGATATGTGCTTTGCTCCTCTCTCTCTCACAGCTACATGGGTAAGTTCCACAGATGTCTGAAGGAAACACAGCTGGGGACAGAGGATGCAGGGAACAGTATCTCTGAGTGCCTGGCATCCCCTCCACTTGTGAGCTGAATCCCACTTGAGAAAAAACAATTACTTAGTGTCAAAATGGATGTTTTGAGTCCCAGAACTCACTGTTCTAGCCTGCACAAATACAAAAGGTAGCACACCCAGACACAGATGGGGACTATAACTAGCACAGAACGATATCTGAAGTCCTACAGTCCCAAAGAAACCAAGATTTCCCTTGCTTTCCCTTTCTCTTATCACGTATCTCTTCTATTCTTGCATCTAAAAGTGGGAAGAGCACAAAGATTGTAAAACACAAGAGAATTTTCCATTCTGTCAGTTCTGAGACCTTTCAGTACACACTGTAACACACAGTGCAAGAAGGGCACCAGAAATGACACTGATGTGGATTTTCCTCAGTATGTGGAGAATCACATTTCTGACACACACAGAACAGATGTGTGGAGTAGCTCCACACACACCTTCATTTTATTTTCATTTCACCCTTAGATATTACTATTGAAGCACTATCAGTCTAACACACAAGATTTTTGAGCAGTGGTATCTCTTCAAATGATACAATGTCAAGGCTTTTGTGGCAAAACTACTATTTTTGCCGGTAAAATTAAGTCCTTTGCCACTTTCAAGCATACTTTGTGTGCATACAAAACCTTTAACCAAAATACATGCCTCTCCTTTCACAGAGTGATTTCTTCTTTTGTCAACAGTACATGCACTGACTGCTGAGCAGAGGATAATCTAAAAAATTTAGCTTCAATTTCAGTTTTGCTAACTTATACAACCGCTACAGCCGTGTCTCACTTGATATCAGTTGACTACAAATGGTTTTGCTTACCTAGAGGGCAAGCAAAATAGAAACAGGAGACAGAATATAACATTTCAAAAGAAATATTATAGCCATTAGTTCCACAAACACACTGTACCTAACTCAGAACCAAATTCTGCCCTCAAAAAATGATGTGTCATTTATAATTATGTGTCTGTGTGTACATACAGAAAGTGAAGGAGACAGAATACGAGAGGACAGTCTAGTCCCTGAATTTTATAAAGAAATGCCTGCCTCAGGTGTCTGGATGTTGTGGAGATCTATTATATTATCTTTGTTTAACAGGACTTAGAGTGTATTGCAAATGGAGTCCATCAACAAAATGAATTAATTATTTTACAGAAATAGTTTGAGTTTTTTCTGCACTGACTTTTAGTTTTAATTCAGAGTGCTTCTCCCAGCTCTTGCTGTCAACATTGGTTAAAATTAAACAGGCAGGCAGGAGATCAGGAACAATTTTAGCATACTTTATATGACAAAAAACTTATAACTTCAAAATAGCTAATAGAAATTTGGCACAATATTCATACGTTGCAATTTCATTCGAATATGATTCACAAATCCTGCTGGGTTAAGTATTACTATTTCTGGGATATGGAAATTCTAGCTAGAACAAGCTCCTAGCTTTGTTTCTGTGCTCACCCCACTCATGCCCTATAGCTCCTCTTTGAAGAAATTTCCCATTTCAGGAGGTGTTCCACCATTTATGCCACTTCTCCTAGGGAAAGGCAATTTCCCCATGACGTGTCAATGGCACAATCCAAGATATCCCACAGTGGAGGTAAATACTGCAAACAGAGTTTGGCAAGAAATGTCTCAGTACTCATTTCAGAATTTTCCTATGCTGAACAGGGAAATGCCAGAGACCTTTATAAATAAAAATCTGATACATTTTAGCAAGAAAATTAATCTGGTATTTTATATCTTATGAGAGAGTTAGGGAATTATATTCTCTTACTCTACTGGATACAAAACAAAGTGATAAAGACATTGTTTCTAGACTCATCATGTGGTCTGCACTGGCTGGGACAGTTCTCAGAGTGAGTTTCCCAGGTCTTCTCTGGAATACTTCTCTGTCTTGGAAAATCCATAGTTAAAAATCAAATTTTCCTTCTTGCGTTTTGGCCCTGGTGTGAAGAACACGATACAACAATTTGACAGGTTTCAAACATCGCCCTTTTCTTCTTCCTATTTCTTTTCTTTTGTTCATACCAGATCACCTTGGCCTTTGATAGATCAGTTTGAAAATTCCATCAGGATTCTAAAAGCAAAAGCCAAGCAATACACGGCAAAGATAAAACAAATAGCTCTAAAAATGGCTGCAGGATCAGCGCAGTGCTGATGGAGTGGTGAATCAAAAGAGGAACATTCTTTAAGGTTTCATAGTGACAGTCCTGCATTGAAGGCATGAGGAGACTCATCTGAGTCACGCTGTGTTATAACATTTATCAGAAAGCAGCGCTATTAATGCAAGCAGACAAGACAAGTCACAATCTGATGTATTAGTCCAGAGAGAACAGGAACAGATAGATTTTCTACAAACAAGCTTAACCCAAAATAAATATAAAAGCATCTTTGTTCTTTGAAATGGTCCTCTCATTCATACTATTCATACTTTTTTTTAGAAATTCTTGGTTTTAAATTAGTGTTTTGAGTACAGCATATTCCTCCGGCCAAAAGGTCAAAGGAATTTTAAAACTGGTACATTTCTATTAAAAGTACAGCAGCTTTTCCCTCTACCCCAAAAGTCATGGAAAGGAGAGCAGCTCAAGGCAATTGGCTGTTGCACCAGATGGTGAAACAATTCTGCCTGGGTTCTTCCCTGAGCTGCCCTGCTTCCCTTCCTGCTGCTTCCCTTGCTACTTTTCCGATGCTGCTTCCAGCTATCCTGCACACAGTCCTTCCCCTGGGGAGGATGACAGTTTGTCCATACGTCAAACCATTGGTAGTCACTTCTACCCAGAAAACAGAAGTGACACACCATAATGATACCCTGTCCTCCAGAGCACTCTCACAGCTTTGCAAAGCACTTCAGGAAAGGTATAAACCATCAGGCTGAAAATGAAACTGAGACACAGAACTAGCCACACTGAAAACACAGCTATTACTGAAAGCAGCCACTAATTACCAGTTTCTCTTTTTCACTTCCATTTTGCCCATCATCTTTGAAAAGTTATACCAGATCTTGCTTTCTCTGGTTTTTAGCTTGTAAAGGATAATAAAATGCTGCAAATCTCTTTCCCCTCTGGGAATCACACGAGTGATAATGTGACTTCACAGCATTACAGAGCTGAATAACAAGGAGAGATAATGCCGGGCCATGACACCAAAATCCAGTTCCTGATCCTTAACCCTCTAGAACTGCAGAAGTACTAGATTTCATAGGCAGCAGGACCATCATTATCTTCAAGTCTGACCTCCTGAATAATGAAGGCCACAGAATTTCATTCAGTTATCCAGTCAGAGGAGGGCACTAATAAGGGGTGCTTGATTCTGCCTGCTGAAGCAGCTTTTGAGACTAGTTGTAAGGTTAAAAGGAGGATATCTAGGGGCTACACCATTCCAGACAGTAAAAGCTAGGTTAACTCTATACTGTCCATATTTAGAAATTGGCAGAATGTGTTTATAAGCCTTTATCCTCATTTATCTGCTCATTTATCGATTCTCCCAGGCTTTATCTACAAGCACTGAGCCATTGCCTTAAAGCCTGAGCTGTGACCAGCTATACAGCAGATTTGCTTAAACCCGAGTCCACAGTCCAGCCCAGTCCTGGAGCCTTCACCAAGAGCTGAGCCAATCCCTTTCACCATCACCCTTCCAACACACGTTTTTCTGTGCTCTATTTTATATTTGTTTGTACAAACATATGCCGTGAGCTCAGAAAGTCTGTCAGCAATTCACAGATGGCCACATTCAAACAAGCACCTTTGGTAGAGATACAAGGTCTGACTAAAGATGTTAGAAATCTCTGATATGACTTGAAGCATCTCATCTTGGTAATGTGAAATCTGGGTTAGCCTTGTGCAGAGACAAAGGCCAGCTGCCCTACGAATTCAGTTTTATATTCTGAATTACTCTGATTCCTGACATTGTTTGGCAATTTAGAACTGACAGAATATGCAAGAAGGTTGCCTGAAAGTTGCATTTTAAGTTAATGCTGTTGCATAGAAAATGCCACATACAGGGGAGTGTTTATCAAAGAGTTCTGAGGCCAGACCCAACACTTCTCTGTTTTCTAGGGTAGCCCATGTTCCCTGTTTGTCATGAGCAAAAGTAAACTGTGTGTAATTCACAGGTACAGAAAGAGCAAAATATCAAAACATTGCTGGGGATGCAGCCCAAACTGCCTTTTCCTACTGCTGCTTTACAGTTCTGTATTGCCTGGAAACACCAGTAGGGAAGGGAGAGAAAATGGAAGAAAAATAAGTTTGGCATAGTTTTTGTGCCTCAATTACTGGAAAAACAATGATTGAACCTTGCTTCTAAGATTATTTTTATCCTTATTTCATAGGGATAAAACAATTCCAAATGAGCAGAATGAAAAACAAGAAAACACTAATAGCACCAAATTTACAGCAGAAAAATCACAGTAAAACCCACAGCATTACCTCCTTCCTTCAGGAAAATACATAGACAGAAGTGCCCATGCCAAACGATCCAGAACAGGGCCAGTTTATCATTTGAGAAGGTTCACCACAAGCTGCAATTTGGCTGCATTTTAAGCAAACAGTAGCCCATTGCAACAGATGCTACCCCAATTATGAGTCCTCTCTTGCAGAGCTTCCCTAATTCCCACCTGGGGGTCTCCTTCTGAGTCACTTCACTCTGGCCAGGCTGGGGACATTTGCTGGCTACAGGACAAGCAGGGGAGTCCATTCCCAAAATACCCAGTGCACCCCAAAGCTGCAGTGGGGATATCCACAAGAAAACAAGGCCCTCCCACAGCTCTGACCTTTCCTTTTCTGCCCAGGCATCAAAATCCTCCAGAACCCATGGCCCATGGCATCCTACAACCACAAAGCTTCTGCAGTAGCCCAGATGACAATGGTGGTTCCTTTGGCAGTCCTACTTTTTCAGGGGATTCCTGTGAAAACCTAATTTCACTTCTTTTCAGAGAGGCTTTGATGATAACTGATCATGCCCCAGGCATCCTAATTTGACCAAATGATACATTCCACCATGTCAAATGTGCCTCCCGTGTAACTCACAGGCTTGTACTCCTCCGTAAAATTGTAACTTAATGACATTTAAAATACTGCAGTTACCTCCTTCTTTATATGTGTGGAAATGCTGCAGTTTGACAAAGGTGCCTTTCCTCTCTCCGTCCTGAGCTGTGCTGATGCCCCCTGTGTGTGCCCATTTGGCAGCAATTGGTTTGGGTCAATGGTTTATTAGCCATTTGTTTGCTGTCTGAAAGGCCCCACACAGATGCTGGGTGCTTTGTTTTCTTTTCCTGATTGCTTTCGCACATGGAGCTGTTAAGCACATGCTGGTGGATCAAATGCAACTATTACACACGTAAACTCTCACCAAGCACGCCAGGTGAGGAGCACGTGTAAGTGCCTGCTTTGTTCAGTGGTGCTCGTGCCAGCCTGTCACCTCGGTGGCTTCCACTGCTTGCAAAGTATTTGGAGTGTTGAAAAACTCCAGTCCCATTTGTGCACCTTGGAACAAAACTCATCCTCCAAGTAATCCCTAGTTAATTTGTATTTGGTAAACTTTTAAGAAAATAGGCACAGTTTGAAATACAATATATCTTCTCTCCTCAAACTGTAGTGGAATTACTGGTAAATAAGTGTCATTGTCTCTGCTGGATGGATTTAGACATAATTTTTCCATTTTGCTCTCTCCCATGGCTCTTATTGACAGCATGGCTTAAGCTCATCAATTCTGGTTTAATTATAGGCATGTTGAATCCAAATACTAATTTCCATTAAGCATTCCGTAGTTTCAGCAGTAATACATTGATATGTTAAATAAATACATTAAATAAATTAGATGAGAAAAGCTTCCAAATTTCAAGCTGTGCTCATTAACTTGTTCTTATTCTATCATTAGAGAAAAAAGTATTCTGAAGTGCTGTACTTGTTGCAAACGCTTGTGAAAAACTCAGGTTTAATATACAAGTGCTCACAGAAACATACAAGTGCAATTTCTCTTGCTGCAGTTCCATCTTTTGCGAAGCTGAAGGTACAGCTTTTGCAGCAAGGACAGTCATTGCCTCTTTGAACAAACAGAATTCATTCAGTGACAGGTTTATTGCTTGTTTTCCTCAGAAAAATTTCCCACAGTAGGCATCATAGAAAACTGCAAGGAACCAAAACATTAAAGTGTTTTCAATTGAATGATATGGGATTCTACAGTTGGAATGGTATTTGATAAAACAATGTTCTCAACTCACATCATCATATCCAAGAAGAACGCTTGGATGCACGAGATGAAATGGTTGGGTTCAGCAGAAAAATTGGATTTTATTTGTTTTCTGTCAATATTTTCAGTTGACTAAAGCGAGGCTTGAATCTTCCCGACATCATAATTTCATTGAATCTCAGGATCTGCACAGAACTGAATAACTCTGCTTGCTTGAACTGTCAATGTTATTGCTTTAAAAGCTTATGGAAGCAAGGACTGAACTGTAAATTTGACAATGCTGTAGGACACAGAAATGTATTTAAAAAGATCCCACAAAATGCTTTTTCAAAATGGCAGGATTAGGGACAAAGGTCACATTTTTGACATTATTTACAGTCAAGTTGCTCAGATTACTTATGGAAAAAGCAGCCATGAGATTTATACCCACAATCACCCATGACTGCAATATGTGTTCTCATGAAAAAGTAAGACCAGCTCCAGTGAGGAAAAAGACTGAGATGAGAAATGTTGGCTACTACACAGGGCAACATCTCAACCTGCAATTTACCCAGACATAAAGAGTTAAGAGTCAATCTAAAGTATCTCCCTAAATACTGTATTTTCCTCTCCACAGCAGGAGAGGAACTTCAGCATGAGAGAGCACTAAATCGGGGAAGAGACAATACAAACTTTAAATGAACAAGAGATTTCAAGAGGTCTTAGAGAAGTTAATTCTATTTCCCACTAGAAAATGAGGTTTCTTACCTGACTGGAATATGAAAAAGCAAACTCTGAAAATGGTCTGTCCTTGTGCTTTCACTGAGTGTAATTCATCTTATCATTTCTCTGGCATTCCTTAAAACTGATTTCAATGGGTGCCTAAGCAGCACTGCCACACGGGCTCTTGAGATGTCTCAACAGAGCACAATAATGCAGTGCTACACTGACCACTGTAGAGTCAAGGTTTTGGGCTCAATTTTAAATATATTTTCCCTGCCTTGGATCCTTCCACAACTCTCTCTCCCATCCAAGCTGAGCATCAGTAAATGAGAACAGTACATGCATTCCTTAGACAACCACCTGCTTTTAAAGTTTCAGGTGAGGAAATCCTCTCCCCCATCCACTCTGCAGTTTTGAAAATCTGAACTTCCATGGCAGCAAATCACCCCCAAAAAAGAGCTTCACCTCAGAGGCATCACAGGGTACCCATCCGCAGCAATATGTTTGAAGGAAGAGCTGAAAGCAATGCTTGAATAGTAAAACAGCTGAGGCTGTGCTGAGAATGTTTGGTAGGGTGAGTCAAACTCCATTCAAGGTCACAAAATATCAAATTTTAACAGTATCTGACTTGAAAGGGATTTGGGGTTTTTATCTGATTTTTTGGTTTCTTTTTATTATTTTGTTCTGGCATTTTTAATAACCTGAAATTACTGAAAATAAAACAGTTGAAGCACAAAGATTCCAATTACATAATCCCAAGACTATGAAACAAGCCAGGTATGTCAAGCAAATTCAAATTAACACTCATCTCAGGCTTCAAATCAAGTGTCAGTTTGTTCCTTTTTATTTTAATTCATTGTAGTCAACATTAGTTAAAGCTGGAGACATTTGTTCTCCTGCTAATGATATACGCACAACTCCCACTTACATCCCCTTGCTCCTTCCCATTAAGAACTACTTCTGAACGTTTCAGCTAGCAGGCTTATCTGGCACAGATTACTCACTGTGTCATATGGATTCAGGTTCTTACGTCTGGAAGCTCTTTAGAGCAGCAATTTGTTCTTTGTTTAGCGCATTTTGCGGTGCATGGTGCTAAATAAGCTTAGGGAGTGCTATTCACTGAGGCATGTTTGTGCTCGGTGGATCCAGCGCTGCCTTGTGCTTTGTTCTTTCAATCTGTGCAAACTCCCTCTCCAATGCAATGTGTAAAATCCAGGCTGCTCTAAATCAGTCTGGTTCTTAAGGAAATCTTCAGACTAAACACACAGAAATTAGAGGGTGTGAGGAGCACTACAGGTGGAAATGCAGCACGCATTACGTGACCTTGCTATTCCCTAAGTACACACAACGAGCACCAGCTCATGGCTTATCTCCTGTGCACAGCTAATTGCCTTCCTTACACACGGCTCTGACACGTTCTGTGTGCACACTGGGAAAATTTAACAACAACTGAGCAACCAAGCAACACCAGTACCTTGCCTTCTTCAATTCAAGACAGTTTGTCCAAGTTAACCTTTGCATTGTTGCATTATTCCTTTACTTTCCAGCCTTATTGAAACAAACTTTGGAATGTAAAAAGACAGAATATTATTCCTCTGAGCCTTGGAATAGGCTTCCCCCATCAATGCAGAACATGAGATAGTTTATAAAAGCATCACATCTGTTTAGTTCCCAGCTCCATCCTGTGAACCCTCAGGCTCTCTGGACAAGTGAAACTGATGCAGGGTAGATGTCTGAGGGAGGTGAGACCACTACAGGTCTCCCTCTTTTCCTCCTTTGGAGCCCGAGAAGGCCTTACTGGCAAACTGCACATGAACACGGGTTTCTCAGGCCAACAAAATCAGCACCATCCAACATGGTGCATGTTTTTCCATTGCAGACAAACATCAGGGAGCAACTCAGCAGATACCATTTCACCTAGCACCACTAATCTGAGAAAGAAATGCTTTCCTCCAATAAACTATAGGGAATCTCCTCAGATTTAATTAAATCTTTAAAGTTGTTAAGGAAATTGAAAATGGGTAATTAGTAATTTTCACTCTTTATAGGTTTTTCCCAAAAGAAAGGGAAATTTTATGTAACACATTCTATACCTTGTGTGATACCCATCCTCTTGACTCATATATCAGAGACTGAGAAGGGATGTTTAGATTAGACACCGTAAGTTGTTACAAGGACTGTGTAGCCAAGGCATGAAAGTATTCATGCTCTCAGTTCGCTGATACAGGAGAGGACTTGCAATACCTACAGGTTATGAGACGTTTGAACCCGGACTGAATCCCCAGGATGATTGGAGGATACTTACACTGAGCACTTGATTTCTGAAGTTGTTATGCAAACCAAGCAATCTGTTCAAAACACTGAAAAGGCTTAAGTGCTTAAGCTATTGACATTTCTTCCTTTGATGGAGATTCACGAAAACCAGAGAGAAGAGTATGCTGATGAGATTTCCACTCATGGAACAGAGAAATTCCACAGAGCTACAAGGCCAGGCTCCTGCCTTCACTCAGACCAGCATCCATCTGTAGAAACCTCACCTCCTTGCCCTTCATGGCAATGCCTCAAAGACATCCTTAAACAGCTTTAGCAAAAGGAAATATTTCAGGTTTCTAGCATGTTGACCTGTTTTTAGTCACACCTTCTTGACTGTTAGGCTCTTAATTACAGCTGATTTTAACTTAGCATAAACCGAAATAGCTTGATTATCATCAGTGCCAATTTATATCACATAAGAGCTTGGTTCAGTGACTTTCATAAAATGATGCTTGATTTACTCTGAAGCATATGGGGGTGAAATCAGGCTTTGTCTCTTCTTTACATTGAAACTTCAAGCTGAAAACTTAATATTGAAAAGGAGGCTGACTAAAAAATTCTTCTGTAATGTATAGATTAGCAAGGGAGGATGTGTGCTGGTTAGCGTTAAACTTTATGTCACTTCCCTCCTTTTGCATGTCTCAACCTGCTGTAACATTTAACTCACTCTCCAAATAAACAACAACTGGTTCAGGTTGCATGTGACCTCACAGTTGCTTCTGATGCTCTTACATCACCCTAAAGGGGATTTTATACATATATATTATGTCAAAGAATCCTTTAAGTTGGAAAAGACTTCTGAGATCACCAAGTCCAATCGTGCACTGCCAAGTCCACCACGTCCCCAAATGCCACATCTGCTTGTTCTTTAAATACCTCCAGGGAAGGTGACTCCATCACTTCCCTGGGCAGCCTGTTCCAGTGCTTGATAACCGTTTTGGGGTCCTGTGCTTTAGGCCCACCACCTGCTCCATCGCCCTCCCCCAGATGCACTCCAAGACTTCACTGTGTTTCTTTTAGCCAGTGGCCCAAAAGTGATCACAGGATTTGAAGTGCAGCCCCACCAGTGCCCAGTACAGGGGGACAGTCCCTGCTGGCCACACTGGTGCTGAGCAGTGGCTCCCATCTCCTCCTGTTTGGTGCCTGTGGGCATCAGTGTAGAGGCACTTCAGCTGGGCTGCTGATCCCACCTCCTTTTTGGAGCTCAGCAGCCCTGATTTCTATGTGACTGTTCTCAGGCATTCTGTGGTTTCTAACATATCCCTAACCCTTGTGCCTTTGCTGCCTCATGGATCTCCGTTCCCTACCTCCACAGAGCCGGGAGACTGAAGGAACTCTCCAGCACACTGTCCCTCAAACATCTGAGTGTACCTCCAGGCTTATGACTAAAACACATTTATATGTTCCCTATCTTGCCTGTAGGGATTGACATTTTCATAAATTTTTACATATGTTTGTACATGAATGCAAATAAGAGCAAGTTCAAAGCCCCAGTAGTGTGCTTTGTATTTTAATGAGCATTACAGGCAATGATAAAAATACCTATCAGTCTCCAGTCATGAAATTACAAACTCACAGTGCCAAAACAAGGCAAACAAGACTTACAAGGCTCCCCCTTATTTATTTGCAACAAAACTGCATTTTTTTCAGCTACTTTTAAATAAAGTGCATCTCTGGCTTGAAACTGGAAACCTCTATCTCCAAAACTCTGTGTTTTAAGACATTACCCAAAATATGCCCAAAGTTCAATGTGAACTCAATGTGAAGAAAAGAAACGTAATATTGGTTGTAGTATTAAACTTAGTTTTATTTCATGCATTTAAAGCACTGAACTCCACCTCTGGAGGGTTTATCTTTTAATCCTATAGGAACACACATGACAAGACACACATCCGACCAGCTGCCTATTGAGTTGGCTCCCTACAGTACCAGGATCTTAGTGAAAGGTGAGTACCAGGAAAGGACAAACTCTCTCCTGACTTTACAGGAGACCCTGTTATACCCTGCAGCCAGAGATCCAATTACAGTTACCACCATTAGCCAAGGTCAGGAAATTATTGAACACTATTAAAAGTTCATCCACGGTATTTACCTCAGCAAGCTCCAGCAATCATGAATTCCACTGGCAGACAATATATTGGCTTCGTTATTGCCTCTTATCTGAGATAGGCCCTAAGCTAAACATGCTAAGAAATGTTTGGATACAAGGATTTGGGTCAACAGTTTTAATTCATAGTAACTCTTTCATATCTGAGAGTCTTATTGGCTTCTCTCAGGCTTCTACCTGAGTGTTCTAAAGCCTGATGAGCACAACTGACTAAAAGCCCACGAACTACATCACTAACCTCAGCTGATCACTCTTATCACTGATATACTTATCAGGATTGCAGAATCTCACAGAAATCAGTATTGGAGGTTAGCTTTATAAAAGGGTTGGAGATGTTTATGTTTGTAAGTAATGCTTGTATCTCTGCAAGGTAAGTTGAGGCTTACAGGTAGGACTTTTAAGTGCTCCTCACCCAGTGCAAGAAGAATGTTCAAGTCAGTACCTTGACCTAGCAGCAACTTACAGGGCCCCTCATCTCCATCCCTCCTCTAGAGCCCATGTGGACTGAGCTTTCTGTGTGTGGGCCAACCTGACAGCACATCTGCACAGAGCCACAGCACTATATAAGCACATTGCCAGTGCAAAAGGGTGAAAACTAGAGTTGACACCATCAGCAGAAGGCTACAGGCAAAAGCATTGCAAAGATATTTTAATTATCTGAAAAAGAAGCATTACAAATTTTATTTTAAAACTTTTTTTTTCTTTGCTGCATTGCTTTATTACAGTGCAAGGTATTATCTTAAGTTAAGGCTCAAAGAGATAAAAGTCTTTTTTGACAGAAGCCCATATCTTTGAGTGCCACTGGGGACACAGTGGGTAAGAAAGCTGCAGGCTGTGTTCGACTTCCCTTTCCATGGCTTAAAATTGGTCCTAACCAGCAGAATGGAGTAACGCATTATACTGTCCTTGACCCAAATATCAGCAACACCTCTGGTCAATAACAGGCACAGAAGTCAGCTACAGCACCCTCTGTAGAAAGCCCTGGTGTTACATGAGATGGGCCCACATGATACACTTACGCTTTCACTCAGTCTGCTTTTAAACCACTGCGAGCTCCAGGAGTGCTGGAATTGACCTTCTGTCCTGTCCAGCCTCTGCAGGTACTGGAGATTCAGATAAACAATGAGAATCTTTCCAGGCTTGTCCCATCCCAATAGGATGTAACAGTTATTCTGAACAGAGCATTTTTCAAGAAAGCATTTCCTTTATGCAAATGGAAGAACATGGAGTATGTCTTTACCATTTGGAAGAAAGAAGAACCTCTGCTGAAAAAGAAACTTGCAGCTACAAAAACCAGTGTGAAAAAAATTTAAACGTACTTACTATAAACCTGACTTTTTTAAATTTTAAAGCATTGGTACTATTCCTCCATTAAAGCATTTTTAAAATTATCTCACATCTCTAAAATACCTAAAGGATTTTGTTTTTAATTAATCTTAATATGTAAATGAATTAACTGACATAATTGCTCATTTCAGAAAGTTAATTCTGTACTCAAAGTAGATGCTGTAATTTTGGTGCCGTATAAACTATTCTTTATAGGTGGAAAAGTAGTTTTAATTATCAAATCTGCATTAGCAAAGTTTTGGCAGATGGAGAATACTTTGACCTGTGCATGATTACAAATCTTTACTTCTGTTTGATAGGTAAGGCTGGATTTTGCAGCTAGCAACCCCCTGTCAAGCACGTCTTTGTAAATGTGATTTCTGAACAGGTGAAGGCACACTGGTTAAGATTTTCAAAGGAACTGGTGACTCAAGATGTCTAAAAGTTTCTAGCGTCCCACTTAATGGGACCTGTGTTTCAAGATTTCCAACATTTCTGCAAACAAAGTACCCAAAGTGGAGTGCCCAAAGTAATGCATCTGCAGTCATTAGTCAGTCAACAACCAGCAGAACTAAGCAACTATAAATCAAAATATTATAACCATGAGACTGGCAGATGCAAAAAAACCTTAATTCCTTTGAAACTTATGACTTCCATCAAAGGAGATTCCCAGGTCACTTAGGACTGGCTCTGAAAGGAATCAGAGCTTCTGCACCAGAGGGAAGCAGCAACACAACACCAGCAGCGTCCAACTCCCCCAAGGACCATGAGTGAGGGTTGTGAGACAGCCTCTTCAGCGAGGTGTGTTACAGCCATTGAATCCATTCACACGTCACACACACACTGGGATAGCCCAGGACATGGGAATGTGGGAAGCTAAAACCTCTTAGGTTTAAACAATGCCACATTCCAACAGAATTCACTGCCTTGTACAGGTGTGGTGTGCTGATTTCAGACACATCCAGCTCTATGTCCTTTAGCACATACAGTGAATTTTGCTCAAACTTAAGAACACCGTGTAGCAGCCAATCAGGGAGGCTGTGAACCAGCTACTGCAATAATTCAACCTGTGCTGTTATCCAGACATAAATCAAACCCTCTGTTCCCTGCTGAGACAGCAAGACCTGAGCTTTTGCTGAATTCCTACACAGATGAAAAAAAAAAGCCTTAACAATGTAGTTGATGTGGTACTCAAAGGAAAGCTTGAAGTCAGAGATGAAACTGAGATTACAAGGTGGTTGGAAAGTATGTAAGAATCCCATCAAAGAGAACCACACAGGGAAGAGGGTTAGGAGGAACCTGCTGCTTTGCCAGTGACAACCAGCACGATTCAGTATCACAAGATGATCCAATTTACAAAGACACAACATGAGAGAAATTTCCTGCCCGATCCTCAGCAACAGCAGGAGAAAGAGGCAGCACGTGCTAGTGGATGACTAAAAAATGTTTGAATGGAAATACCTACAGAAAAAACAGAGGACATTAGCTTGATTTTTGTCTCATACAAATGTACATCAGAACAAATCCACTGAGTTCCAGAGTTCCAGAGTTCCAGCCTTCCGACACACACATGAGATAAGATGCAAACACTTGCAATATCAGGTTCTATCACCTTAACATACATGGAGTATGCACTTTCCTGCCGGAGATATCTCTCTAATCAGTGCCACTGAAGTTTCTACTTAGTGGAGTAAGACTTAGTGGATAGACTGTCTAAAGGTAAAAACAGCATCTTTTACAGCGTTAGTAAAGATATTCAGGAATTTTCTACAGACTCCTCCAGAGGAGGCTGCAGTTTCCACAAGCAAAATCAAAATTTTTGAAGGACAATGACAACATAATTCTTAAAAAATAACAGATTTCCTTTTAGATAACAGAAAATGCTTAATTTCTGGGTACAATTTGCATGAATTTAATGCACACACACACCCCCCTTCCTACTGTGAGTCAGAAGGTTTCTGTTTGCACACTCAAGCATGGTGTGTTTAAGGCCATAAAAGATGTGAAAAAAGATGGGAAGAAAGTAAATTCAGTTTAAGAGGAGATATTTTCAACGTTTATAAGTTAAAAAAAAAAAAAAAAAATTAGTTGAAACCAAAATGTCAAAACACTGAAGCAAATTTCCCAGGATGGAAATACCTGTTTTCTGTTCCAGGCTAATGTCCCAGTCTGAGAGGAATTCTGCATTACACCTCTCAGTCATTTGATTCAAGCACTTCTCTTACAGGAAAGGTCTTTAATGAACAGGTATATTTGAACCTACTTACAAAGCAATAGAAACAAAAGAATTGTCATCAACAGTCAAATCTCGCTCTTTTTGACAAGGACTGCAATTTATGCCATAAAAACTTTGAAAGAAGTTGGGAATTAAATTGTACTTCAAAAACCTCTTTCAATACACTGTGTAGTAAATAATACACTGAAGACAAAAACAGATTGGCAGGATTTTGGAGAGCAATGTCCCATATTTTTACATCACCAAAGACACATTGGAGCCTTCTGAACAGTTACGCGTTTGTTTGGGATTCAGTGCAAGAAACCACTACCCTGAAACCTGATCATATTATGAGTTATCTTTGCCAAAACTCATAAATTCAAGCACAGAGAAAACATATTGGGTGTCTGGAAACAGTGGAGGTAATTTTTCCCTTCAGACCTACTAGAGATTTTCACTATAATGAAAAACTCTAAGGTATCATTATAGAAATAAGTTGGGAAACTGTTTCCCAGCCAAAATTACTTGGATCCGCTTTATATGCTAGGAAAAATACCCATTGAAATCATAAAAACTCTCTGGATTTACACTGTTAGCTTCCCATAAAGCCAGCTGTTGATACCCAATTATTTTAAATGCCTTGCAATGATCCCAGCTCATTTCCTATCTGGGTCACACCGGGCCCTAAAAGCCAAAGCACACAGGCAGGCTCAGGGGTGCAGGAGCAGAGGCAGGAACGAGCTTTCAGCAGAGCCATTCCCAGCAATTAGAGCTCAACAAGCACCTACAGACTCCCTAGAACAGGAAAACGCCTGCAATCGGGGTACCGACCCTCAAATGTCCCTGCCTCCAGGGGTCCTGAGCAAAAGACAAATTTACACTGCAGAGCTGTGCATGGCTCTCTCGACAGCACAAAGCAGAACATTTTCCATGTGGAAGGTTTAGCCAGTTCTTTGGCAGCTTGGTTTTTAATGAGGAAACACTTATTCCGCAAAGGCAAAACACATCGTGATTTAACTGAAATTTTCAGTGAGGCACACTTTATCTAAAGATCAAAATTGTAAACTTGTGAAGNTTAACACAGGCTCAAAATACTGGTTTGCAAATAGTTCAGAGCTGTAGCTTTGATTTGAGGTTATCTCACATTCACTGTGAGCAAGTAGACAAAATTAGCAAAACTCAATAGCACAAGGGAAAGTTGACCGTACTTATTTGTAAAATAAAACTCAAGAAATGTCAAGAAATGTCTACATATCTTTTTGCAAAGATTTTTTAATTCCCTTGTATATTGGCATGCTCACAAGCCTATGAAAAGTAATTTAGAATCTTCTACGGACGCAACAATATTCAAAATATGACATTTGAGAGGATGCCATGACTGACCTNACACTTATTCCACAAAGGCAAAACACATAATGATTTAACTGAAATTTTCAGTAAGGCACACTTTATCTAAAGATCAAAATTGTAAACTTGTGAAGCAAAACATTGTCTATCGTCAGTTTTAGTGTGCATCATCTGTCATAGCTGTAGAATTAAATGAGCAAGGGGACCAAAAGTATATGTATATATTTATATATATAAGAACAAAAGAAAAGTATATATATATTTATATATTATATGAACAAAACCAGAATTTTCCAGGTGGAACCAAAATATAAAAACCTCAAAATTTTTAACACATAGGCTCAAAATACTGGTTTTCAAAGAGTTCAGAGCTGTAGCTTTGATTTGAGGTTATCTCACATTCACTGTGAGCAAGTAGAAAAAATTAGCAAAATGCAAGAACACGAGGGAAAGTTGACCGTACCTATTTGTGAAACAAAACTCAAGAAACGTCAAGAAATGCCTACATATCTTTTTGCAAAGATTTTTTTATTCCCTTTGTATATTGGCATGCTCACAAGCCTATGAAAAGTAATTTAGAATCTTCTACGGACGCAACAATATTCAAAATATGACATTTGAGAGGATGCCATGACTGACCTAGCAGGAGGTAGATTCACTATTCATTCTTGGTCTTGCAGGGTAGGGAATTATATCAACATTATAAAACAACACAGGGCATAATTCTTCCTTTCTCTTCTCCCTAGGATTGTATTCAAGTGGAATCAGGCAACTGGGAGAGACAGAGGAGACTTGTGCTTCTCAGGATACATGTTATGTTTAATTGCTGAAGGCACGAAGCATTTTAAAAGGTTTGTCGATAAAATCCCTGTTTAGTTAACCCCAATCTCTTCAGATCTCTTGTTACAGGCAGCCTTCTGCTCCTAACATCTGGGCAGGCAAAGCCTCCAATTACACTGCTGCATTTGGTAGCTTACCAGGGCTAGATAAGGGTCCCCAGAATATCCATTTCCCTTGGCAGCTGCTTATCCCTGGCTGGTCTGATGATAGGCAGCCCTCGTGTCACAGGAGGCGTGGAATCGCGTGGCACACACCCAGCGTGTGTGACAAACACACTCCTGCTAAATCCAAACCTCTCCGTGACCTCCCCTCTGCTGGGGCTGGGCTTACATCTGTCACAGCTCCACTCTGTAATTGCTGGGGCAGGGCAAAGGGAGAGAGCAGCCCGAGATGGCAGCCAGGAGCAGGTCACACTCGAGCTCCCCTCCCCTGCGTGCAGCCCGGTCCTTCAGGGAAAGAGGCAGGAGCAGGCAGGAGGATGCTGAGCTGGCTCTGGACCAGAGGGCAGGCAGCTGCCAGCTCCCCCCAAAATCCCTGGGGAGCAGAGCCTGGCGTGCACGCTGCCAATCATCAAACTCCTCCAAATCGAGACGTGGGGTTCCATCCAAAATAAAGATCTACCATCAATGAAACAGGTCCACGGCAAGATTTCTCCTTAATATGTCCCAAATATTGAAGAAAACCAAGTCTCATCACAGTTGCCTCCCCTGCACCAAGATAAAACTACGACTTTTTTTCTTCCAAGCCTTGGCATCTGCAACTATAAATTACCACAAACTTCGCAAAGTTCAGTTTCTGGAGTCTTTCAACTTAAACACTTAACACCATTTCTTTTTGTAACACCCAAATTTTGTATTGTACCATGCTGAACTTTCCTTCCCGAATAACTCTCAAAATTCATGCATTTATCTCTTGCTTTTTCCTTCATTTTTAGCTCCTTCTCTGCAGCCAAATCAGTGTCTTCAAAAGCTTATTAGGAGTTGTTGAGAATTTAATATTTTAATGTCAGAAATCTGACAGCAAAATTGCTAAGATTCTGTAGCAACATAGGCCAATTTTCCAGCTTTTTAAAAAGGCAACAGAATATCATTGCCCTCTGTTTTTTCCCAGTCCATCTGCCAGTTAATTTGCAGGCACAAGTAAAACCATCTTTTCTGTTCTCTGTACTTACTTTCCCTTAACTTTTGCATCAAGTTCTCTGACAACAAGCAAGGGTAGAACAGCTGCATAAATTTCTCTTAAAGCTTCTATTTTAACCTTCAAGCCTTGTGTTTGTCACTTTAAGTTTATGTGCCAAAGACATGAGGAAGCAAAAGCCAGCAGTTTGTCAAGGCGTGATCTCTGGGGACGTGGGTACTGTTGCAGCTGTCACCATGTCACCCTATACACCTATTGCTGTAACTTTTGATGTGCAGCAACAAATGGTAAATAATTCCTCTCTCAGAGAAAATGCCTGCCTGTGTTGGAGTCAGTGCTTTTGATCAATAAACCATTGAGGTATCATCCAGCAGGAATGTTATTCAAAGTGTTGCTCAGGATCAACATGCTCCATGCACTATTTGTTTTCAGGGCTGTGAGCTTTTTATTTCTATTCTCTCTTCAAGCATCTCCCTGTTGCTCCCTGTTTATCTGCATCTCCAGTTTCTGAAAAGGATCACTGGTTTCTCCTTGTGGAAGCTTTAATCAAAGCAATAGGTCACTCTCTGTATCACCCCAAGCACAAATTTCAGTTCTTTCTGTGGCACTGGTACCTCACAGAATCATTTCTTCATGTTAGACCCTACACTCACTTCTAACATAATTCCCTGGGTTCACTGAGCCCTTTTGAACTCACAGGCCCTCAATTTCTTAGTTATGATGTAAGGTTTGCCAGGCTGCTCTGGAGTTTATAAATGGGACTTACAGTAACTAACTGCTGTCAGGATGGCCAGTGCTTTACACACCTCCTCATTCTCAAATCTCACTTCTGCAAATGCAATCCAAACCAGCCATCTCCACCACTGCTACATGGAAGTGCCATCATCTGTCTGTCTTGGTGTAACTAGTGACTTTATGCTCTTTATCCAAGCTGGAGTAGATTCTACTCCTAGTACCCTAGATGTACTGCTGGGTTGGTAAGTGATGTCCTCAAATCCTTGCAGACCAGTTTCCCACATTGTTAGCAGTACTGGTTTGCTGACATAAAGCCTAAACACTGCTGTTCCTTGTCTGTGGTTTCTCTTTTCTCCTCACCTCTCACCAGTATCTGCTGTAAACTGACCCAGTTAGAAGGCTCTTTCCTCCTGCCTAACACACCAAGGCTCTTGTCTCAATTTTCACTTTATTAAAAATGCAAATGCAGAGTAGTCTGTGCTCTTGGCACCACATTCACAGATAGCTCTGTTTTCTCAAAGCCCAGGTGTTAAAGGCCCTGGGTGTGCACAACAGAACCTTTTCTGCTGTTCAGGTATATTTTACACACTCTACCCACACTGGGATTTCCTTTTTCTACAAAGTTCCAGTCAGATTCCAGGACTGTCTATTACACAGACAGCTGATAGCACTTCATTTGCCCAGCCTCTGGAATAGACATCCTTACCGACAGATTTGCAGAACACTGTGATACTAACCTTGCCCTGAGGAAGATGCAGAGGGGTCGGAACAAGATGATCTTTATGATCCCTTTCAACCCAAACCATTGTATAATTCTATGAATAAATTTTTCTTAGAATTCCATTTACTGAGCCCTTATGTCAATTCCATATCTTATGGTTTTCTCCATGAATGTGCAAACCTTCACCCATGCAGTTACACAGCCTGTGCTTCACTGCTGTTCTTCCTTGTATTCTGTCTTGTACCTCCAAATTCCCCACTTGTCACCTTTATTAAGCTGTTCTCCTTAACATCCAGTGGGAGTGTAAGTCATGAATGCTTAATCTTGCTTCTGAAACACACTGAAAACTCTTTGTTCGAGGCTCACGTTCATTTTCCAGTGCTGAACTGTATTTTTGCAGTGCTGGATTAAACCTTTGGCACAGGCTTTTCTATGATGGTGTGCCCAGCTGAACAAAGTTCTGAATTATAAATTAGCACACAAATCAAAATCCACGGTTTGAGAGGACTGAAAATACTTTCAGATTCCAAAGGAATTTGGCAGCAGTTTTTAGGTGGAAAAAAAAATTCAGGCTACAAAAGTTAGAACATTAGCTGACATCTGACAAGGCAGTATTTTTAATGTCACCTTTCATTTCAAAATGCTGGATTATGTTGTGTTGTACAGCGATGTCAGACACACTGTGAATGTCACAGTCAAGTAGCAAAAAAAATAATCAGGGCTATTCCCTTTGCTGAATTTAATTCCCAGATATGAAGGGCTCCCCCCCTACCTTGCTGCTGCAGTGTTTTTCACAGCTCTGCCACAACGTCATGTTCTTTGTGACACCTTTCATCTGAAGATATCAAAGCAAGCCACAGACTCGTGCCAATAACAGACTACTCCTGGAATACTTATGAGGTAAGAAATTACTATAAAGCCCAATTTATTGATGACAAAACTGAATCCGAGTTTTGTTAATGAGAAAACGGAATTAGAAATTTGTTAAACCGAGTTAGGAATTGATTAGAGGTGACAGATGTCAGACTTAACCCCTGCATTCCTGGCTCCCAGCCCCAGATACCACAGCACACTTCTCAGCAGCCTCCAGTTGAGCTCAGTGTTTTTGCCCATGACACCAGCCCAGCTGCAGGCAGATGAAGGTGTTCCTCCCACGCCCCAGAGCAATTCATTACATTACACTCTACCCTTATTACAACAAAGTGGTGCCATTAGAGCCCATCCTCCGGAGCCCCACAGGAGCGTGTGACCAGAATGAAAGCAGCAGGGCACAGTTCAGAGCCACCAGTGAAGCACTTTACCACAACTTGCTTTCAGAAGTAAAAGCCTCATTTTAAATAAAACAAAAACTTCTGCTTTGATAAATGCTGGCTGCTTCAAAAAGATACTCTGTTCTCAAATCTCCCCAGCTAAATGCCACCGCAGCTGTAAGGGCCGACCACGTGTGTAGTCAGGCTGGGAATTATCCACATAAATAAAGAGCACAGCTTGAAACATTGACTTTTTCCTGATCAAAAGGGCCTGGGAGGCAACTGGACAGTTCGGATCAGGCAAAGGATAGGGCTTTTATTATTTTCAAAGAACACCCCAGTGAATAGAGTAGCCAATGTGGCCCTGGTGGCAGTGATATGTTCTAACACTCCCCTCCATCCCACACAAATTACTTAAAAGCTTGGCTTTGGGTCTATTTATGGTTTGGTGGTTTTCCATTTTTCTTTTTGTTTAAGAACTTTTGTAGGGAAAACCTGAAACACAATCAATCCTTTCATGAGGCTTTTTAGTATCATTACTTGTCTAAGATACCTCCCTCACATACCAAATAATAAATTGCAAATATTAACAAAGAAATTTTCTCATATGTCTTCATTTTACCCATATTAAGAAAATAAGTGCCTAAATTCCACCAAAGTACATTTTTTATTTTACTATGAGTTTTAATATTAGTTCCCTTTGTATATTCCAGACTGAAATTTATAAAGAACACAGAAAAATCCCTTTCCTTCCTGTTTTTATCTAGTTTCTTTCACTACTTATTTTCAACTACATATGCTTAAATGCAAGATTCAACAGGAAAAAAATAATGAAAACAAAATCAGACCCATGAAATAAATATTCACACTCTTACACTTTGTAAAGCTGTTCTGTTTAACCAAACCTAAAGGATTTAAGGATTTAAGGCACACAATAAAGCCAACTGTTCTTAGAAAGAACTGCTTCACTTTTAACAGAAAACAATCTGACATGGGCATTATGTGACAGCTAAGCAATATATTCCAAATAAATACACTCCTTCAATATTGTGAATTTTGCAGTTTGTTTTCATGCTAAACAGAAGTACTGTAGCAATAACAGCAATGACTTTGGTCTTGACTCCTTGAACAGTAACCCAGGAGGACATAGAGTTCCACCTTGTTCTTCACCTGTTGTCTATCTTATCGTCCTCTGATCACATATACAATAAAATATCTTTCTTAATGTCATAAAAACATGACAGATGCAGATCTGTTATTTAAAACAAAAAAGATTCAGAGACAACCTTTAGTTCTCCTATCTCAAACCAGTTTGATTTACAGAGTTGTGGTGTTTTGATTGGAACCAATTTGCAGAAGAAAACTTTATAAACTCGAAATACAGTAGCATCACTTGTATAACAGATGAGACAATAAGGTAGTATAAAACTATATTGAAACTGTAAAAGGTATATCCTCCTTGGGTGGTATGTTTTGGTTTTTAAGTGCCAGGCAGAAATTACAAAGGTATTATTTTCTCTAAGTGATCTCACAGGACTACCTGTGAGAATTGTTATGAAGTTTATATTTTCTAGATGTTTTACCTGAACACAAAGTTATGAAACATCAGTGTCACTGCAGGCTTACCTGCTTTGCCTGCAAATGTAAATGAGTGGGTGGATAATAAATCTCCAGCATGTTGCCAATATGGGAACCCTACAGAGCAGTAACAGCCACTGGCAATACTGGAGATGTCTGGAATACCACCTGTGTTATAATGACTAAAAGCTGATAGGGATCTAATTTAATTGCAGCTAACAGCAAGATGTCCCTGTGACCTGGGCAGCAGTACTAGCAATTCCTCTGGCTTTTCTTAACAGTGGTAGGATTCTGGAGCTTGTTAAACTACCTGGTTTCAAGCTACTAATTTCCAGTAACGCACTCACTAAAAACTGTGCCCTATGAATTACATTTTATGAACTTATTTGTGCATCTATATTTTTTAATTTTAAAATGTTTATTTGCCCTCATTGTAAAGTTTCTTTCCCCAAGACACCACCTGCAAGGCGTAGAGTAGTATGGGAAACAAAACTGAACCAGTCTCCTTTATCTGAGTGATCAAAAAGTAGTTACTGTGCCTGTGGTGTAAGGAAAAAAGCTTTAATTTGTATGACATTTCTGCCTGTTTGAAGAATGTCCCTAATATGGATCATTTTATCTGAAGCCTGAAACTCATTGTTTGATGGGGCAGGTCTGAATACAAAACACTGATGAAATTTATGGTCATATTTTGAAGACCCAGATCCATACTCTAAGGGAGAGAGAAGTCATGTCTTTTCTTCAGAAACACCTATTTCGTTTTCTCATTCTTCCATCAAATACCATCATAGCTTCTATGTTCAGAGCCTAAGAGACGTGGAAGGAAGAGGATTTTTTTGTTGTTTTAAACATCACTATGCAATACTTGTAGATTAAATCACAGAAAAAAAAACATTCCAAAAGATTACAATCTGATGCAGATGGGAAAAGCAGCAGAGCCAGGCAGGGTGAGGAATGTTATCAGAAACGCCTATTTGTATCTCATGGTCCAGAGTGCAAAAGTAGAAATGTATTTTCTTTAAACACCCAGAAATTAGAATTCTTTCTGAGATATAAACTCTCCACCAAACAGGGAGAAGCTGAATTTGAGAGAATCAAGGCCAGATTTCCCAAGCATAGTGTCCAATCCTGAATGCCTGAGAGGTTAAACACAAAACCTCTGAGAAGAGAGAAGATAAGAGTGACATAAGAACTTACACAAGCAGGGGACTGGACTAAAGCATGATGCTCAAACAGAATTTGGTGATACAAGGGTAAAGAAGAAAGACATATATGAAGGCAGCAATTAAGAGGAGGTATGCTAGAACAGGAATTGGGGGGCAACAAGGGGAATACAAAGGGCTTTGCCTTTCCCAGTTCAATTTCATGGACTCACAAGGCATCCATATGACTCATTACCAGGCTGCTGAAGGCACTCGAATCTCAGAATGCCTCTTTCAATTTGTTATGAAATAATAGCTAGGAGCACATAACAAAGTACTCAAAAGTTTCTAATTAAATGTATGGATGACACTCTCTGATCCAGTTACACATATCTGGCTCAATAAAAAGCTTCACAGACACGGATCTGTAACACCCCAGTACAGCAAATGGATGGTGCACTGAGAAACTCGACAGGTGACACAACCTGTGAGTGCCACCTGCAGCAGAAGACATTGTTTTACAACGGGGTGATAACAGCATGATGGGTTTATATGTACAAAATATTGAAGTATTGCAATATTTCTTTCCCTCAACACTTTTCCTTCAACACTTTCACACCAATACGGGTTAGTCAGCCACAGAACTTCAGCTGCCACATGTTGGCACTAATTCACTGACCTCAAGCCAGTGCTTGAAGACTGATTTCAGCTGTGTGTCATCTCCCACCCTACTTACCACTTGCTGAAGATCAGAGAGAGAGTATCACCATCCCATACAGCCACGGTTTCTGTTTCTCCTCCAATCAAATCCTCATGGGTGTTTTGATATGCACATAGCACTGATTATAACACAAAGCACTTTGGATGGTATCACACAGTATTTCCTATGGCATTGGCAAGTGTCTGTCTGTACTCTCCCCTTACTGATAGGCAAGGGTAAGAATTAGACATGGTACCCTACCTTGGCTATAAATCAAATCCAAATTTGCAGTAGGTGTAACTAGGAGCCAGAAATACCTGGTTCCTTGTTTCCATCCACACAGATCACACAGCCACCACAGAGAAATGAAAGTTTCTATCTTAAAACATTTAGTAAAGGTTAAATCTGGTCCATTACATCAGTGAAAACATTCAGGGGAAAACAGTATTGATTTGCCACACTGAGCAACCTCTTTATACAAAATTCACAACTGTGAGCATTTCCCTTAGCTTTCAGTACCCACTTTCTGTGAGTATTCTTCTCTCCAGATAATTATTGGCAGTCTGTGGTCGATTGTTTGGATCACAGCAGTACATTTTAGCTGCAGGATTTAGGCTGGAGTCTGTTTTGGGGTGTGCATGCCTAGAACTAATAACAGAGGTTTAGGCCCTGGGACTAAACATACTTCCGAGCCTACAAAAATTTCAGATTTTGTTTGTCTCCGGGTGTGTTACATAAAGTTGTGAGTTCATACCAAACCTACATTCTCTGCCCACAAGCTAGAAAGAGTTTTAAAGTGTTGGGAGCACGACCTGACCTGCTGAGTGCGTGCAAGCCGAGACAGCAGGTTTTGTTGCAGGCAGAACAACCTGAGAACAGTCACGTCTCAGTATCAGAGCCCTGAGCTGCATGGCCTGAACAGGGGGAGATTAAACAGCTCTTCCTTAGGGTCCTGAGCAGCTCAGAGTCTGGGAGAGAACTCACTACTCTTCACTACTTTTATTTCTCTCCAATTAATTATATTTTTCACAACAAAGGGATGTAATTCATCAGCATAAGAAATGGTGCCAAGAAAAGGACAGACCCCTTTTGAAACATTCTCTGCACATTTCTTCACTGGCAGCTGACATTACCTGAGATGTGCCTTGTGTCTAAGGCCCGAGGGAGAAGAGCACAGTCCTTGAAGGGGTGGAAACCCGGGAGGGTGGGACTGCTCTGCTGACCCCAATAAAGAACACAGCAGGCGAATGAAGAGCATCAGTGGATAGACTGAAACCTGCTGAGTCCGTGTTGACTGCTATTAGCACATCAGTGGGCTTTATACTTTGGTGGGAAAAAAGCCCAAACCACAATTTCAGCGTAAGATGAAGGAAACTACACTGCTGCAATGATGTGTAAAATTCAGGTGATGGGGCTAGCACAGGTGTGGCATTGCAGGCAAAAGGGCTTTGGGGTCCCACAGTCACTACCTGTGTGTCAGAAGACCACCCATGAGTGTTAGAGATGGCACAGGTTTCCTTGGATCTCTCAGCTTTGCCTGTTTCAGTATTTGCAGACCATCATGCTGAGTACCTGACATGGACACTCTTACCCTCATACACAACATCTATGAGCATTTTCTGGTGAGGTATCCTAATACAGATCTAAAAACTTCTTGTTCCTCTCAGTCATCCTTTGACTATATTAACTAAAAATAAACCTAGAATACAATCTCCAACGAATTTAAATCCTAGGTACAGCAAAAGCAATTGTTTTACAGCATGTGGAATTTGTGCTTCTCCTTCAATATACATTAGAGTATTTACACATTTGCTATGGTGAACACATTTTTCCTGATATCCTGATAAACATTTCTGACAGAGGACCTCAGCTAATTACAGCTCTCATATGCTAGGTATGAAGCAATACAGGCTGATCCCACAGAAGCTGGGTAGTATTTTAATCACAAGTTTGTTATAATTGTCCAGATTCCTTCCTTGTGTAAATCCAGTGAATGGACATGTTTCTATATGATGACAAGTTTCTACCCAGCATTTTGTAAAATTCCTCCAGTACTTTTTCTTTGGAGAATCTGAATAATCACAAAATGTTGTGATATTGTGATGAAGATATAAACACCTTTAAAATACCTGTAATTGTGAGTATTGCCTCTTAACAACTAAAGTTTTATGACAAGATATATTAACTAAATGCAGTAAATATTCATTCTTACCACAAGACTGCTGTCCAGTGAAAGTCTTTTCCCAAATTCCCTTTTCTGTAGCTGTCTTTTTTTCTCCATGGCTGAGGTTATTTGTTTTCCTTTTGATCGACTAGAAACGTCAGGCTGCTTTCAGCATCACTGAAAAAAAGTAAAACATTTAAATTCATATTTCAATATCCTACCTAACAGTTACTGTCTTTCATCATTAACTTTGTAATAACCCAGCAGCTAATGACTCTGTGTTTCTAGTAGGCTGTGTTCCAGGAACAAATTTTCTGTGCCAAAAAATCTCAACTCTCCCAACAGAAATATTACCAATATATTTGGGTCGCTTCTCAAAGGAAGAAAAAAAAAAAGAAATCTGCTAGAACTCTCTTTAGCAATACACCCATGTTTCCATGGTCTTTTTTGAACTGGGCTGGGAGCTGAATTTGCAGAGCCAATGAATTACCTGAGGCTGGGCAGGGGGAGGGAAACAGTTCGTTTCACATTAATCACACTTCTCAGTAAACCCTGCTTGTTGGCACATTTGTGCTGCTACTGTGATGTACAAATTTTGGACCTAATCCTGAAGAGTTCTAAAAGCTTTCAACTCCCATTACCCTTAACGAGAGACAAACGCCCTCAGCAGTTCCCTTAAGTTTTTAAGGTCAAAGATTCTGCTGTGATAATCAGACAGTCCCACTGCCTGTACAGAACAGCGAGGGAATTCCGCCCATGAAGCTACCACAGAGGGAATTAATCTTTCCAGTTTTGTAGGGTTTGGTAATTCCTGGCCAGAGGTTTTTACTAAAACCAAGCCACAGCTTACAAGAAACAACTACCAGTTCTCTTCCTAAATGTTCCTGTTGCCATATGTATCTGAAAGTTTCAGCTTGTATTTTAAGAAAATATTTATTTGTGATACAGGAATATGGGCAAAATTAGTGAATTTATTCAGAATATACAGCAAGTAGTAGAATGATAATAGAAATCAGAGTCTAGCCTAAATTAGGGGAGGCAGATATGTTCATACAGAACCAAGAACAGAAGTTATCTCCTGCATCTCATAGTGACTGTATTTACTGTATCAGAGTCTCATTGACTGAAAAAACAAGACTTGGTAAAAGGAAAAGGTCTGCATGTTTCTGATCCTTTCTGCTTGTTGTGAACATCACCTTGGGTCACACACAGCCAGGTGACGCACAGATACCTCTGCTGTAGGGTAGCACAGCTGGCACTCCCAAAAGCAGCCTTGCACATGCCCTCCAGGCACATTTGCATGCCTGTGGACAGACTCGACTTCTCACGCACCTGTGAACGATCCCATCTGTCGCTGTGGGGATATCAAGCGGATAAAACCATCACAGCTCTTTCCTCAAGTTGACCCCGAATGCTCTGCCACGAGGGCACGCAGGAGCCTGAACGTGGGCCAAGCACAGGCCTCCTGCAAGGAGAGCAGGATGCCCCGGGCTCAGCCTCTGAAGCCAGCTGGAATTCAGAGGGCTCCCAGAGGCACACGCACTGGGGTCATCAGGTACGGTGTGGGCATCACACTGGGACTGCTCTTTTAAAGCACTTCATGTGAGGAAGACATGAGTGCTTCAGCTGCCAAACCATGTAGTGGTGAATTCAGCCTTCTGTTGAACGGCACCTGGTGTCTCCTACACTTCTTTTGTACTTCTGGTTTATACTTATGTAAGACCAGAATTCAGGTCATTCTCTTCCAGAGAGATAAAAATTAACCTCCCTATATATTGATCTAAGGAACATGTGCAGTGAGAACACATACCTACAATAGAGGGAAGATCTGTTATTGCACTGTGATCATTGCTGTCTTGTGGGATTTTCTTCAGGCTTACCTGTAAGCCCTTGCTTGCTTTTTTTGTAGTTCCAACCCTAAAACTACACATGCTATTTAATTCAGCTAATAAAGAGTCTCAGTGGTGTGCTAGCACATAATTCCCATTGTTTCCTGATTAGTGAGCAAAAGAAACACCACAATAGATTTAAACAAATACAGCAGCATTGCATTACACTGTTTGTGTATTATGTGATTTGTGATTATGCCAGAAATTAGTAAAAGACCTTATGTAATCATTATATCATTCTCCTGAGTATGCATCATGCCTGAGAGCATGACTTCCACCAAGGGAGCCTTTGTTGAGCACAGAACCACTTAGGAATGAGCTAGTGAGAGCTACAGCTAGAGCCAGTAATCCCCATGGAAGGTCAAGTACTTAATCTGAGTTAAGTGCCTGAAGTTTCCATCTGCAGGTATTTGGTGGAACCACCCCAAATTGTAGTTTAGAAGTAAACCCAGGAAGGATTATTATTAATTATTCCTATAGTTTATGTGTTGCCCTGGGCACTTGAGGTGGATTTACTGCAGCCATACCCAGCACAGCACAAGGACCTACTCATGTACTGGTGCAGCAACTCCAGACCTGCTGGCTCCACTCCTTCCCCCCACACACCATGGGAGCTCCCACCTCTGCACATTGCTTTTAGCAGGCTGTCACACATCTCTCTGAAGAGTTAACCACCTAAGGCTAAACACACTTAAAGTTTTGAAACACAGGTAATTATCAGACAAGATAATACAATACCTGTACCAACATATGTTGATGCCTCAAAGTACCCATCTCAGGAGGCCTTTAAGGAAAAATGATCATCAGAGTAAAGTACTTAAGAAAAACAGAACAAGTTTCTATCTTGGAATGGTCATTTTTGTGTATCATACTGCTCATCACAGGGAAAAAACTACCCTCCCAGGTAAATCTCTCTTCCTCTGAGACCAAACAAAAGACTAAGAACAACTCAAAATGGAGCTAACACATCCACTGGGAAGCTCAGCAGAGGAGAACAGCAGTCCAGATGGATCAGTCTTGGAACATGAAAGTGCTGAGAATCAGTTTGAGCAACCATCAGAAATACTATTTTTGCGTTACCAAGAGGACAGACTAAAGAAATTTACCTGCCCTCCCTGACCAATTTACTTGTCAATATGTTTACAGCAGAGACCCCAGTGATCAGCACTCCGACCCTGAAAATCCCATTTAACTCAATGGAACTGTGAACTATTGCAAAGTCACGTCCAATTTATGGTGTCTTCACCCATACTGCACTCACACGTGTACATTTCCAAATCTTTGGGGGCACATCTTCCGGTTCTTTGTGGTGCAGGAAACGTTTCTGCTGTAGGACTGTTTCCTAAGGGACTATAGAGTTCATCTATGTTGAGCATAGGGGGGCAGGCACTGGGTTTAGAGCACTCAGTGATGAAGGCTGTAACCCCAAGAAGCGTGGGGGGATCAGTCTAAGAGAATGCAGGTCCCAGATGTTTGCCCAGCATCTTCTCAGGTTTGCACTGAGCTCAGGGCAGAAGGTTTTGTATGGACACAGGAAAATCTCTCAGAGGACGACCCAAGTGTGATCTTGCTTCAATAGGGTATTACCCTCCCTGCTCAGGAAGCCAGCAAGCCAGAGGCATCAGCTTGATTATATATCCCAAAGTGCAGTATTTTTAGTACTCAGTACAAGAATGTTCATTACTTCAAGAGATGGCTTGAAAAGTATGCCCTGGAGAAATGGTGTGATTAACATAGAAAAGCACTCTCTAAAATCTGTGCAAGAAATTTCTTGGATTATAATACCCTCTTCATTTCTAGTAGTAACAAAGGATGATTGATGTATATTGCTTTAGCTGATGAAAACGTACAACATTATATTCCTCGGATAAGCATCCAAGATATTTTCAGGCAGTTTGAAACTGCAGTCACATTTCAGCAGAGCTATGCCAACATATGCCAGCTGGGAACTAGAACCCAGTGTTTCTGTTTGGTAACTGGGAATGGACTGTATTTGTTTTTCTCTTACAAACACGTACGAATTTAACAGTTATGACACATGAGGAAAATGACAGCTCTGCAAACCAGCATCCTTTGGTTTAAGTTCAGGGCAGATACAATGCAGCCTTCCCACTCTTGGCTTTGCACAACTTAATGCTGCCAGAAGGCAAAACACCCATGGGGCAGCAAGGTATTCCCTCTCAGCAGCCAGCTTGTCTTTCCCAGGTGTTAACAAGAAGAGAGGATCTGCGATCTGTAGAAATCTAACTGTTGGGAAACAGAATGAGGCCAGAGTTATACAGTGATCACCTTAAAATGAGTTTTCTAATCTGTTAGCCCTGCTTCCTTGATGGCCAGACTTTAAGTCTAAGAGAACACAACCAGAATTGGTATTATCCCTCAGCAAAGAGAGGAGGAGGAAAAGAATATCACCTGCAGAGGTCAGGAAGCAGCAATGAAAAAGTAAAGTATGCCATCAATGCAAATATTAGTTAGAATGAACAGGTGACCTAAAGGTGAAAGATTTTATATCTCATTACCAATCTGTGGAGTGATTCAGTTTCCTAGGAACCTAATTGAATTGAATTGAGTCTGCCATTTTGCAGCTGGGCTCCTTTTGCCAGCTCTGGTGTTAACACCAACGTGTACACACTGGCTTTTGTTGTGGTCTTTGCAGGGAAAGTACAGTAAGCACAGTTTATCGGGGCCTCTCAGAACTGGAAGGAAAAAAAGATTCCAGAATTACGGAGTTGATGTTTGTGTAACAGACCAATGTTCACCTCTATAAAACCACTACACTTATCTTGCTAGGCATAGGCCAGTGAAAAAATACTAGATTTATGCTAAACAATTTGATTATTCCCTTTGGTTTTTTTGGAGGGTTGGGTTAATGGCAGAGCATTCAAACCATTCTGCCTAGTCATTAAAAGGCAGCCGTGAACATGGTTTCATTTCCATACCCTTATCTCTCCCCCTCGTGTTATTTAGCTTGGTCATGACTAAGTGGCAAAGTAGAAAAATAATTCCCAAATTCTCCTTTGAGTTGGTATTTCAAAATTCAACACTTGGGAAATAGAAAACTGCAGTGACATCAGCACTTCTGCAAACTGACACTTAGCTAAATGCTTTTTGTTTTGCCCCTGTGTGCTTCACAGCAGTGCTGTGGGCAGGCCCTGCCTAATGCCAAATACTCCCAGGTATTTGCTGAGGCTGGTCAGCAGTTCATTAGCACTAATGTACATGTCATGCACTCACACCCACTGGATTAGGTTGCTATTTAGATTAGCAAGCTGCATTTTTGTAGAGAGGGAAGGAGAATATGCCATGTGCCATCATTAATGAGTTAATTAAATTAGAAAAATTCCAGTGCAGGAAGCTAAAATGCTTAGATGAGTAGAATATTATGGGAATTACAAGACAGCAAGCAGAGCATTGCTGTACCATTCTGCCTATATAGCTAGATATTGACTGGCTTTGGAAAGTTATATTAAAAAATGTCAAGTTATTATTCTACCCAGATATTTCAGAACATTCTTTTCTAGTTCTCCTTTTTGTCGTTGTTTTCCTGTGGAATAATTAATTTTGATACACCACAAATTTCTTACAGTCTCTAAAGCTGTTACAAAGTTTATTGGAACTGTATAGGCAGGGCCCAGAGACAATTGTGCCCTGCAAGTTATTTTGTGACTCAAAACACTCCCTAATACAGTGTTCCTCTAGTTCTGATTGAAAATTGTCCAGTGGTCATAGAATCAACGGCTTGGGTTGAAATGGATCTTAAAGCTCATCTTGTTCCGACCCCCACATCATGGGTAAGGATGCCAGCCCACTACCCCAGGTTGCTCCAAGCCCCATCCAACCTGGCCTTGAACACTGTCAGGGACAAGGCATCCACAAATTATCTGGACAACCTGTGCCTCGCCACCCTCTGAGTAAAGAATTTCTAACACCTAACTGAAACCTCTCTTCTCTTAGTTAAAAACTATTCCCCCTTGTCTCACCACTGCTTGTCATGCACCAAGCCATGGTAAAGCAGACCCTCAAAGAAGTGTGGGAAAGGCCAGAGCTAGACAAGCTTCTCATCTTTTACCCTGCCTCGGCAGGGATTGGACTAGATGATCTCCAGAGGTCCCTTCCAAACTTGACTGTTCCATGACTGTTTGCTTTTTAAGACTTTAAGTACAGTGACACTAACACACGGCAGTCTACAGAGAGACTGAGGGTTGACTTGCTTGAGAGCCAAATGCTGTGGATCTCTCCTGCCCTTACCCCGTCCCTCAGAAGGGAATCAGTAGAGCACATGGGCTGGTCCCATGCAATTTCTGACTGGTGATCACTTGCCAGCAAAGAACAGACTCTTAGCAGAAGGTTCTAGAAGCACAAATTTTAAAAGAAAACATGCCAGCTCTAAATTCCACCCTGTTTCAATCACAGTTTCCAAAGTATATTTATGCTTTCTTCATGCAAGATAATCTTCCATTTATTCAGCAAACTAAACAACCAGTAAAGCTTTCTATAGCACTGCTCCTAGGATTTAAACAAGTTAAGATTAAGGGCTTAAATCCAGCAAACCTATCAGTGTGCTCAGAATAATACCCAGAATTTCAATACATCAGAAAATAAAGAATATGGCATTAAAGATGTTATTACTACGACAGCTGTCAAGATGAATTGCATGAGAAGCATTTAAAAGATTTATATCTCAGTATCTCACCAGGTTAATTAAATGGATGCATGCATTCATTTAAGAGGATAAGGTGGGTTGCAGTGACATAAAATGAGAGGGCACAAGATTATATTCTTTCAGCATTAACAAGAACAGGTTGAACCAATATCATTTCCGTATTCTGTAATAAGCATGATTCATCCATTGCCATTTGCAGCTCTCATTTTCTTTCTGGCAGAAAAAAAAAAGACTATGAACATAGACTAACATAATCAAAGCTTTAACCTTTTCTGTGTTTTCTATTTGGATTGGCTGTCCATTTTTATCATAGGATTTCAGGGCCATGCCTCAGGGAGGAGAGGAATCGCCAGTAAATTACACCAAAGAATGTTGGAAAGGTCAAAGGATTACCCTCCCCTGTTTGCTTTTATGGGACATATGAAGCATTCATATCATGCAATAAAATTATCGAGACAAAAATGATGAAAGATAAGCAGGCAGAATGCATGAATCTGTGGTCAGGACAGCAGGGGAAGAAAAAGGATATATTACAGTGTTATCATCAATAAAAAACAGATTATGACAATGGTGTTTCTGTATCCTTAGCTTCTGCACTGAAATCAAATCCTTCAGAACACTGTAAGACCTGTAACCAAGAAAGAGATATCCAAGCATGACTGAGGTTATTCAGGCTGAAGGAAACATTAGATCCAAAGCTCCCATTTCTTGGCTCAGTTTCTAACCACCTATTATTATATATTACTTATTACCAAATACTATTATAAATTATGTGAAATAGGTTATTATGTGGTAAACATGGATTCCTTTAGTCACTGAGCCTCTTTCAGCAGTGCAAGGCTGTTAACCTGCAAAAGGCATGTTCTGAACACAGCAGCAGCTGCCTCTGGGGGTTTCAACACACATTTGTCTCCTTTGGGAGCTGCGGCTGAGCTTAGTCAGAAACAGTCAGTTCCAGGCACCTGCAGAAGCTGAACTCCAGGACCTGAGGAAATTTCACTGTTACTGTTCACAGAACTAAAGGGTTATGTGGAGATTTTGAGGTTCAAAAGCAAATGCCCCATTTATATCCCAATAAAGACTCCTCTGGCATCAGCTAGATGTAACCTTCATAATCTAGTACATCCTTAGTAGGGCTAGTTGTTTCTCATGGTAAAATGGCTGGCTGCAGCAAACACCCAAGAAGAATCTCATCAAACACTGAATTACAAATCTTCTTCGGAGGCAGTGGCATCCACTTCAGCTAATACGTCACAATAATCAGAAAAAAAAATGCAATTAAATCCAGCATCTGAATCAGTTTGATAGACAGCTAACTGGAGGAAACAATTTAAAACACATAGTCAAATTCTCTAAGTTTTGCTCAGTTTGATTTGTGTTTTCTTCTCATTTCTATTTCTTTGGCATAAATCAAGGCACTACTCAAAGTCCAAGAACTGCAGACCTATGTGTAAGACCTGTAGCAGGGTCTCTGTTGCAAGCAATGGTGGACTGTCAATTCAGTTTTTGAAACTAGAACTAGGAGCTTGTGAAATGCTAAAGATCCCTCCCTGTCTGAGACAGACACTTTTCAGTCAGCATCTCTTTTGTCTGTCCATCTGTTGTAATCATGGTCCAGAGGGACCACTAAAAATCATCAGTTCATTGTGTGCACTCCACCCCTTCCACCTGCACTGCTAAAAGAGATGATGATGTCTGTAATGGTCACAGTATCCCAAATAAATGCAACTCTGTTTGGTCGTCCTTACCAGCAGAAATTAAAGGAATGAAAGGTCGTTTATTTACTGTGGTATTCCAGCTCAGTGGATACGAGGAATTATTAAACCATTTTAACATAATCTTCAGACATCTGGTTTTACTCCACAGAGCACTGGGTAACACTTCAAAATGTTCACAGGGCTCAAAGAAAAACTCCCAAAAGAAAGTACTGTAAAAATGTTTCCTTAGTTACTAGTAACACGTTCAGCATCCAGCTCTGTGCATCCTTAGATAACCAAAGTCATTTGCATCAGAGGGAATATGTCAGGCTGCAGAATTTGTTTCTAATGAATCTGGGCCTTTGTGGGTTGTAACACGGTGTCTCACATTTCACCTTGCTGTACAGACACTCCCACTGGGTCAGGGGCTGTCCTTACATTACAGGCAATAACCTCATAATGAAGGTATTAGTTCAATAACAGCCCAGAAAAGAAGGTGAATCAAGCTCCTAATCCCTTTCTGTCCCTTGAAAAATAAGGGGAGATAAGGTACAGTAAAATACATGCCCTCCTTTCATGACGTAGGAAGTGGGGAGCTGAGAAAGGGCTCCACTCCTCTGTTTGCATAATGTGAAAATAGCTCCTCCACCCCACCATGACTAAAGTCCACCCTGGAGAGAGAACAAGAGGAGAAAGACAACACTGATCCCTTCCAGCCAAACCAGAACTGAGCCCCTGGTTTGAAGGGAAAGACTAGCAGGGAATGAAGCAAGAACAGCCTCAGTCAGCTGAGCAGCTCCAGGTGCTTCCCACACAAAACACCATGCCTATTTTTAACAGAAAAAAATCTCCATGTATTTCTTATCTTTCTGGGCAAATGCCTTTAGACTTGTGTAAATCTGTGCAGTGAGGACAGCTACAGGTCCTTGGACTTTGCAGTAGCCTCTGTTCACTGCTATGGACAAGACACACAAGAGATGTGGTACCAGAGCAGAATTTGGAGGTGCCAGAACTAATTTAGCTCCTGTAAGGATGGGCACTGAAATCCTTCAGCTGGTTCCCCACCTTTTCAGCCTTTACAGAAGTTAGAAGTCTACTCTCATTTCAGCTGACCTAACATCATCTAAGGATGACCCGAAAGAATTCAGCTCCAACTCTCATGCACTCTCCAGCAGTGTCTGTACTTCAGGGTCACAGCAGAAAGGTGACGGGGTACAGCTCAGCTCTACCACCTTCAGGTTTTTTGTGGGATGTATTCCCTATACGTTGATGAGAATACATAAAGAAAAACTCTAGGGAGATACCCCAGCCAATAGAAAAAAAAATTATTCTTACACAGCAGAGCATGTAGGACTGTGGGATATCAAGACCATAAAATTGGAAAGAATTGATACACATTGATTAAACTCCATCTTCAGCTTATGGCCAAGAAAACTATCATGGAAACATTAAAAATGAATGATGTTCTCTCTTCATGCATATTTTCTTAATGGTGACAGAACACTGCACAGTGCTGGCATACCAAACAGCCCTCCACCTTTTATCTCTGCAATTCTAGAACAATCTCATCTCAATCGCTGAATTCAGTTCTGGGCCAAAAGGATAGAGACAAACTTCATGGAATTCAGACAACTGCAGCAAAGATGATTAAAGTACTGACTTGGTGGGGAATGATTAACCAGTCCCTTCACAGCAGTTTTAAACAATGATAAAGAGGGGACTAAAATGGGAAGGAATGACCATCCACACAAGTTTGAGGGACATATCCTAACACTAGGGATGGCAAGAAATTGATTAGGTTTATTGACAGTAGGCTGAAAAGAAATAAAGAGGGGGAAATGATGCTGAGTATCTGAAGAAATTACCTAAAGTGAAATCCAATGCAGAGAATCAAAGGAACACTTGTCATATGAAAAAATAAGGCAGGATGAAGTACAATAAAAAACACTGACAGTGAGGATGCTGCCAGAAATGAGATGGCCAGCAATCCTCATGAGGAAGAAGAGAGCCTGCTCTCCTTTCTTCTCAGTATCTCTGTGCTTTGCTGTGGTTCATCCACATTAGAGACTATTAAAGGCTTTTGCTTTTGGAAAACGTGTTACTCCATCCTTCCTCCCCATGTCATCAGCTGCTGGCAGTGCTTATTCCAGTTCCTCAGTGTGAAGACTGCCTGTCACACACTGATTTCTAGTTTTTCCATCTGCCAGAAATGTAATAAAAATGTAAATTAAAACAAAAACATTAATGAATTTCCTACTTAAAAGGTTCATAGCTCTTCTATGTTTTATGTCACTCTCTCATTCTTTAACTCATCTGTGCTCAGTTCTACCAAGTGAAATGTCAGTGAAAATATAAACTGCCATCACAGATAATCAACAGTTTGGGATTATGGATACAGTACTACCCAGAAAATATTAGAAAGAAAGGAGTTATATACTGTTAGAATTCCTTAGTCTCTCTCTCACACATCTGTCCATTTTGAATGTGAAGTAAAAACAATTCAGCTACAAAAGAAAAAAAAACAAAACCAACCAAACCATAAGTACTGACAATTCATAAATCAGTTTTTCACTAAAATCTGAAAGATGTCTTTTTTTGTAGTAACAACAGTTAGATTTGCACAGAATATTTCATCTACTTTTTTCTATAGATTTCAGGTGAGATCTCAAAGTGGATAATTTTTACCTAGATTATTTCAGTAATGCTATGCAGATTTTGAGAAAGCCTTTAAGAGTATAGTTTATTCACCCCCAGACTTGCAATAACCAAAGTTATTCAATATTACTATTTAGATCAAAATTCAACTGGGAAATAAAAAGTATTATTAGTATGGAAGGGAAAAGTGTTAATACACTTGCATGTTCTAAGGCTTTGTAGGTGAATTTGAAAGTGCATTTTGAGACTAAATATAACCTTTAGAAGTTGGTTTGGTTGTTTTGTTTTTTTTTTCCTACATAAGGTTTATTAATTCAGGGTGGATTGGGGAAAAACAGTTTGGAGCATAAGCAAGGGAGAAAAAAAAAATACTTGGTTCATTTCAGGTAAACCTTAAATGTTTGCCCATATTTTGAACTGCGGATTTAGGTTGATTCACTGACTTCTCCTGTCTCGGTTTCTCCACTACACTGTGAAGGTAATAATATATAAAGTGTCATTTACTGAATAAATCCTCTTTGTCAAAGACTTTAATAGTGAAACTTTCTATTAGTGCTGCTTCTCTGTGTCATTACTCTTCTCTATCTACCAGATGTGCACATCACTATAAACTCGAACAGGGGAATAATCCTCTCTCCAAACTCTGTGCTATGCAGTGGAAGACACTCAGTTTTCATTCACCTCTTTGCTGTTCTGTCAAAATTAATTTGACGGGAGAAATTCAACTAGAACCAAATGAAAGCCAACAAAGAAAAGATTCTGCCACCGAAAGCAGCTGTGTAGGTGAGACAGATATACTCTACTCCCTCCACAGGTTTAAACCCATCTTCCCTGCAGGAGAAACTAGGAAGCATTAAAGCATCATTTGAAAAAAGGAAAAATTAGAGCAGGCCCCTTTTTTGCCTTAATAGTGGGGGAATTAAGCAGGTTACTGGAGTCTTTAGTGCTGTTCACCATTGATTTTCCTTGTTGGCTCACAGTAACATTACCTGCAGCTACTGGAGAGAAGAGAAACTCTGAACGGGACTACAGGAAAGGGAAGAGAAAAGAAGAAGCCAGGTGGGGTCTCCACAGGACTCCTTACCTAAGGGTGTGCCCTAAACACACAAAAAGGTTTCACATCCTTCCTCTCTTCTTGGATGAGGATCCTGTGAGTTAAATCTCCATCTCTGCTTTGCCTCACACCTGGCTGAGAATGGTAGGAGCTGGGGGGATCTGCCCTCCACTGCTGCTGGTTGTTAGAGACCTCAGCAGGGGTCTCAGTTTTGCTTCCCAGGGTTATAAACTCTTGGATTCTGCATCTAAGCTCAGAACCCTCAGTAACACAAAGGATCCAAACCTGGAATTCAGGTAGAGAGGAATAAGTAAAACGGGTGAAGTATAACTTGTTTTCACACAGACATCAGCCAGTGGGTAAAAGTGAGACTCAGTGCTTTGCTGGGGAGACAGGAACCATCAGTAAGGTTTGCTCCCTGCCAGGAGCAAGGAAAGCCCTGCCTAGGGTTTGTGGTGCCTGCCTGCCTGGGCACTGCCATGCTGCCCGTGGCCGTGTACCTTACAAACCATTCTGTTCCCAGGACTGCACCCAAAACTATCATCTAGGGGATAAATTCTTATCAATGTCTTATTAAAGCTTTTTCTTGCAACAGAAGCATTTTCTGGTAATCAAAAAGAAAAGCAATTTGCTTGATTAAAGAAGAATTGGTAAATACAAATGACAGAACTGGTTTGCCATGAACATCAGGATGCATTGCCAATCAATAACACCAGGACAGAACTGCAGTTTAAGGGAAGGAATTTACTAGTTTTAGGAAAGCACATCATTAAATCCTAGACAAGTCTACAGATTCTCAAGCAGAGAGACAAGGAGAATGGTCAACCTGAGGCTTTGTAGGGCTTTGTAGATTGTGACGCTGATGTCAGTCACTTGGTGCTCTCTTTCATTTACTTGTGCAAACCTCAAAATACAGATGAAGATCTTGGTCTCAAAAGTTAGCACTAACAGCCAGTGACACAACAGAGAGCTGTTTATTAAACTGTTACACCACGTTTCACCTTAATGCTTTTCTTCACAGCAGCAGATGTTAAAAATCCTTAATGACTTAGCTAAACTTTTAGTAATTTCTAAGTGTTTCTCATGTGTAACTGCAAAGAGAACCTGGGCTTTTTACCTCCAGCATAATATGGGGATTAGATAGGTCTGATTATTGATAATTGGGATTTTAGCCTTTCACCTCTGGATCGGTATGTAATACTCAGATGAGGCTAATATTAAATAAAAGTGATTTCCATCAGCTGGCTGCTCAGTGACCTCTAAGAAATATTACAAGTTTGTAGTGGACAGGTGTCTATATGATTAAAATACACTTTGCAAGCACAGTTGGCACCCTGGAATTTTCTTATTACAAATCTATAATCTGCTCCCCCCAGCTTATAAATGCAAAGTATTCAGGAGCACTGAGATGTCATTTAAAAACAAGGAGGATACAGTGTTCTTTGCTAATCTCACAAACAAAGTACCTCTGTTTCTAGAGCAGTTTTGAGTCCCTGGACAAATGCTTTTGTGCACTGCAAAGATTATCATTCATGCTATTAAAACTCATGAATTATACATTAGATATCAACATTAAAAACCAAATAAAAACCTAGAGTGCTGTAGGCTGTCTCTCAAAATCTCACAGCCAGCACCATGGTGTTCACTGTAAAGAGAATACAAATACACACAGCACCAACAAACTATCACACAGGGTATCTCTCATATGCATGAATCTACATTAATTGAATAAATATTCCCAGACATTCACATAGAACTCAAGTGGTTTTGGTAGCAAAATCGCTAAAGAGTTTTTGACAGGAGAAGGGGAGCCCAACCTCAAAGTGAGGTGGTTCTCTGACCAGGAATCAAGGCAACAGCTTTGTGTTTGAGTAGGATTTGGGGGATGGGCAGGGAAAACATCACAATATTTTATGGCTTTTGAATATCCGAGCCCATAATTCAAGCCTCAACCCTTTAATCTCCTTCTCTTTAACCCATTCAGACGTTTTGTCTGAGAACACATGAGAGAATATTTTCTATTAACTTTTCTGTCTTGTTATACCAATTCTGAACAAAGTGAGGCAGAGCCCTTCAGGCTTGAGCCTTGTGGCAGATGCAGCTTCACAGAACTGAGAGACTTTCCAAGTCTGTCATGGGAGTTTTTGTGGACTTGCCAATTACTCACATCTCTGTCAATGAAAGGGAGTATGAAAACCTTGTACAGAATCCAAACAGGGAAGGACACTTTGGTAGAATCAATCCCCAGCAGTTTAAATACATGTGCAAGATGTTTCGCTTCTCTGAAAAGGAACATTGTTTGGTCTGGCCCTGTTCAAGATGCTATGAGATTTATAGGCACATAAAACAACAGTTGCTAAGCTTGGCACTGTTGTGCTGTGGGGGAAGGACTATGGATCCATCCAAGAACAGAGCCCTCACCTCAACATGGGAACAAAACACAGACAAAATTAATTAGCTCAAGAACAGAGCAACCTTAATTTTGTGAAAAAGTGAGAGAGATGAACCACAAGAAAAAAAAACCACAAAGTCTTCTAATGGTCCTAACGAGGAAAGTCCTACTAGAAATTTCCTCCTACTAGGAATTTTCTTCCTAACCCGATTTTCTCAGGCCCTAATTTCCTCTGCAAGTGGCAACTGAAATACGGGGACAAAACTACTGCTAAGCAACTCTCAGCATTTACCCCTTCAGTCTCCAATTTACATTCGTTAAAATGAGTCTGCATTTTACATATATTTTAGATGGAGTGGCTAAAATGAAGAAGAACAGGACCGTGTGCAATCAAAGCAAGTATCCATGCATCCATTTTTAACATTTTTCTGTCACACTGTCCAGCAGAACAGCTATAACCTGCTCAAACTGGACCACAAACAAAAAGTTAAAAACCGAAGATAGCACTGTTAACAAATTGCAGATGCATGAGACTTGTCCAGAAAGACCTCACAAATCAGCAATGAGAGGAAGAGAGAGCAAATCATGCAGAAACTATTTAATCAATGAGTAAAGACAATTATAACATCTGTTAATCTTTTGTGTAGGTTATAATTAGATGCTGCGGAGGAGTAGCCTTTAAGGGGGAGGCAGGGAATCCTTTAACATCTGCTAGAAGGGCAAACACTGTGCAATAAATGACTTTAAATGCAATCAGCAAAATGAGAGCTGAGCAGAGTTCACAAAAGGCCTGTATAAAAGATTGAGGATAACAAAATATTTTGCCAAAGGTCAACTCCTGCAGCACTAGAGCCTGAATAATGAGTTCTAGTTTATAGGCCACATCAAAAACAAACGTGATTGTACCTCTGAAAAACAATTCTTTTCTCATTTGTGTCATTATAGCAAAAGCACATGCTGCTGCTGTATATCACGTCAGCTTAATGACTTATTAGGGCTCTATCTATCAACCTTGAACAATTTAGAATAAACAGGTAGGTGTGATGTATTTTAAAGGCCAGAATTCAGTCTGATTAGACTGACAGAGAACTGCGTCACACTATAAAAGTGACGGGACTGATTTTAAATAATTAATCATTCAATAGCTTCTAAAAGATCTAATTATTTACTCATTTTCCTGTTGAAAACAACCATATGCTTTAAGCTGTTCCTCACTGAAAATGCAAGTCCAAGAGGGAGGTATTTTATCCAGTTTAACATGGCCCTCTACTGGCAAAATAAACCCCCAAAATTTTATCACTATGTACCATTTTGTCAGATCATTTCAGAGCAGCAGAAAAGATCCTACATTTTACAGCAGTTACACCAAATCTTAGAAGATAGAGTAGATCAGAGCTTCAGGAATTTGCATAAATTAAGTCATCACTTAATCTCTCTAGAACTCCCTTGAGGAAAGCACTACTTCCTTTCACCGACCAGATGCAGCTCTGGCCATCAGCAGAGCACTGAAGAAACGAGCCAAGTGCTCATATCTAGAGGAGTAAGTCATTTTAGAAGCAAATGCAATCCTTCTACTTGTGTCAAGTTGTGCTGTACTCCTCGAGGAGCGCCACTTTGATTCCCCACAGGATGGATGCACACATGTGATCGCAGTTTGCACAATTAGGTAATACTTGGTATAGGCTAAACAAACATAATAGAGCCCAGCTGCCAGAAGAATACTGCTTGAAATACAAATGCTAACTACCACCAAAAGCAACTTCACTGCAAAAGAATCCCCCTGCTTCCTTCTTTTCTCCACTATTGCTGAAAATCCACAGTGGTGATTCAATACAGCTTCAATCAAAGTGAAGCAGACAATGAAATTCGCCTCTGTTGTTGCATGTGGTAATTAACTCTTCCTATTTGTATTATGTCTGAGCAACAAAGAAACAAAAGGATACGGTAAAGTATTGAGTTTAACAATTGAGATAACGATGAATTATAAAAATCAATTAGCACTGTCAAAGAAAATAATTTGTGACATGCATTTGATTCTGACCAGATCCATTGTGTGCACACACTATCCAAGGCTGGTTTGGCTCTGGAAAACAAATAGCCTTGTCCTGTGGAAAGCTTATCAAACATGCAGTTTAACAGTGGCATTTGTTCTTGCTGTGTGTCAATATTAATAGACCATATTTCAGCAACATAATTTTTATCCACTGCTTTATAAGCCAACCTGCTTTTCAGGGTCTGCATCATTCATAGCCCATAGACAATGTCACAGCCCGTTTCCAGAAGCCACTGCCTCTGTACAAACCACGTTCATCTGATCCACCTGAATGCTAAGCAATGGGTGCATAAAAGATTTCCCAGTGTTTTTCACATAATAGCTATCTAACTTTTCATCCTGAAAACATCATGACTTATTTATGTAACCATCAGGGAAAAACCTAATGCAATTCAGGTTCCTGCATGCTACACGAGCAGTATCAGTAGACAGCACAGAACAGGGCATTACAAGTGTTAATGGCTCATGTTCTATTTACATTGTACATTTATTCTGCTTTCGTAATAAAACTGCATATTACATGCTTTAACTTCTGAAGGTATTCTGGCAGCTCTGGCATGAATTTTTCCTCAGCATAACTGCAGTCCTGCCAGGAGCTGAACACGTGCAGAGCCACACACGAGCTGCAGAGCATCCCACTGCATTTGGCCCTGGCTGCACCGTGCTGAGCTCCTCAGCCAACTGAGCTTCCCTCTGGCACCTTTGTTCCGTGTCTTTTATCCCAACCCCAGTCCCACTTGTCAGACCATGACAGGCTGCAGTCTGCTCTCATTCCGTTTCTTTTCAGAGGGCGAGAAAGCCCAAAGAATCGACATTCTCTTGGCAATTGTCCCTTTTAATGCCATCCCAGAATATTATCAGATACGCTGATAATAAGGATACGCTGTATCCGAACAATACCATCTCAGGAAAAATCCAACCAGGGGATCCCGTGGCTGAATAGTGAGCTCAATCTATATCCTAATTTGCTACATTGGTACATAATAAAGAAAATGTAAATGTGAGAAGGAAAATGCAAAGGAGGAAAATGAAAATTGGATGCCCACGGGCTCATCAGGTTTTGAGAGTCTGCTTCTGCTTTTAAGGTAATTAGCTGAAGATTAGCTCATGACTGAAGTGGAATCGTACCCTCCTGCTTATCATTTACTGGGGCAGGATTTCTACTTGTGTAAATCTAAGTCTCTAAACACTTATACAAAATTCATGTACAAGAACAATACCATAGGAATCCATTAAGTTTTCTTTAAAAGCTGTAAAATTCACATTTTTCAGATTAGAATTTACATTTAAAATTCATTTATGTGAGAAAGATAAGTGGAACCTGAGTAGGGTTTTTTATTCTCACTTTGTTCTAATTATTTTGAAGATTTCAAAGGCATTTATCTGCCAACAATATCTGAAACTTTGAAAGCGTAAATTATCAGTTCACAACAATAGATCATCTTTATAGACCACAAAGGGAAGGAAAGACTGGCTCACAGGAGTCAGTGATAGGGATCAAACCACCCAACCTTAAACCCATTCCATCTCCCCAAAGGAAAGCCTCTATCACAACTCTCTGCTCTTCACTCCTGCATTGGTGGAAGTTTCTGAGCTACAAAAACCTCTTTTAAAGACCGCATAAACTTTTTTTAATACCATTTCTGAAAAATGACGATGAACACCTGAGGAATAAAAATATGCCCTTATTTACACACCCATTTGGAACACCGAAAGCCTCTGCCATTCCCATGGCATTAATGCAGAGCTAAATTTAGGTTGGTTCCCCCCCGCCCCTCAGGAGAATATGCTTCAATTGTAAAGACAGAACAACAGCTCCTGAATTGCACAGTATCTTGACATGCCAAGCCACATTATAGCATCAAAAGAGAAGAGCTGGACAGTTTTGATCTGCTGTAGAAACAGGGTCACTTGAGAAGGGCATCTGCAGTCGTAGCCACTTGGCCCTTAATAAGAAGCCCCAAAAGTCTGTTGCTGGGTGGGACTGAGAGGCCTTGTAAACAAAGTCAGCAGCAAACAAAGCAAAGCAAAGTCGATAGTGCTGATAATTCACGAGGAATCCTCCAATTCCTGGCTGATTGATTTGTACTGACTTACCCTCATATACTTGCCAATCCTAGTTTTCTGATTTCAGTCCTCAGAAATGGGCTTTGTCTTCACAAAGACAGCTCATTAAACAGAGGTAAACAGTAATAAAGTTCCTCATACACAGTACTGAGATTAGGTTACGTCCTAGAAAAGCCACTACAACTGAAATTGCAGTAATTTAGAATGGGTTTCTGGTGAAAGATTGAAATGAGAAGCAAGAGACCTGGGGTTTGTTACCGGTTTTTGAAGTGGGTAAACTAAATTTTAATAAACCACATCTATGGACCAGTTTACTCCTCTGTAAAACACAAATAATTCCATGCCAATCATAGCTACTTGTCCTAAAAATTAGTTAATTTCTGGTCAGAAACACAGTTGTGTCCCACAAACAGCAGGCAGCACAGAAACAGTTTTTTCACAGCAGCTACCAGAATGCTACTTTTTCTGCTCTGATCTTTCAGGATGTGATGGACTTCTAACTTAAACACTCAAAACAAAATTTACAGTTTCTCATTTAATTGCCAATTCATTCTGTCCAGAAGGCATCAGATTTCAAAGCACTGTATGATTCTCTCTTTTAAACTTACACACCTCCAGAATCTGAACCGGGGCTAAAAGTGAAAAATAGTCAAGTTTCTTTGAAATAAACACCTGCATAAGAAGCAAAATAATTTTTAAAGAAAACTGTGCTAAAAAAGACAAGGAATTTATATTAACAATTCAAAGTAATCTTGATTATTCAAATAAATATGATTAAATTATAAAAGAACAATCTTCAGACAGCCCAGGTTTTCTTCAGTTAATGACAGCACTCAGGAGATTTTAAGAATCTTAAAGTTTCATCACTTAAATGAAGAGAGAGCCACTTCAGTGTAATCTCATACAAACAAAAGCCAGAATGAAGTTTTCATTTGTCTTGAACCACAGTCAGATGCATGGCTGTAATTACTCCTAAGAACTACATACTTGCCGCTCTTTTAATTAAAGCAAAACTACAAATAACAATGCTGACACACTCCTAGAGAAAATAAGCTTTACAGAGATGATAAAAACACCAAAACAGCAAAAGCCTTACTTGCAGCAGTTCAGTCAAAACATGCCAGCCCTGGAGAACTCAGAACCATAAGAAGTCTTTGCAGTCCAGAAATTCTCTTGAGTTTATCCAGTGTTTATTTACCAAGCTTTAAAAGTCTGTGGTTAGAAGAACAGAGTTGGCTTTCTACACCCTCCAGAGCACCGAAGTCCTTCAGTAACAGCAGACATGAAGTTTGCTGATAGTTGGGTTTGCTGCTGCTATGTAGTTGCTCAGTACTTGTAAATACAAGCTCTGTGGACAAAGTCCCAAATGACATCACAGGCAGCTGCTTATTGTTGAGTCTTTATTAACCGACTGTCAAAAAAGAAAAGCGAGGAGGAAAGAAAAGCCCAAACTATCTTCCCCGCAGCACAATTTGCATCTTAGTAGGAGTTGCACTGCTACACACATAAATACTTCTGTTTACTCAACTGATGTTTTTCTAGAATGAATAAACAGTGTTTGCAGGGAAAGCAGAAAAGTAAGAAAAACTTAAACAGCTTCACCACGTGAAGAGCACAGGGAAAAAGAAAGAAAAAAAAATGCCAGTGGTGCCTTTTCCACAATTTATCACTGAATTCTTCTAATTCTTTTGTTTATTTAACAATAGGGGTGCAAACCTGCCTAGATTTTAAAGCACAGAGCAGAAGACTTCAGTAGGTTGAAATAAAAGTTTCAACTCATTCCAAGTTTGAAAAGTTACAGAATTACAAACCATAATCTTCACAACATTTAAGACAGCTCAACTTCAGTAACAGTGCGTTTTGAAGAAAACCGTCTGACTTTCCAAAGATGAAAATACAAGAAAGCAAGAAACAGCATCAAACACAGCTATTCACAAGGTGCTGAGGGTATAAATACTGACCTTTCCTTCTCAGAGGGGAGGTCCAAGACTAAGTAGCACTGTGGAGCTGAAACACACACTCAGCTCCCACCGAGGCACGGGGTACTCCCTGGAGAACGAGTCCAGCTCCTAATCTGAAACTCTGTCACAGAGTTCCTGCTGAAAGAGAGGGGCTGGGACTCTGTGCCTTGATTTCTCAGAAGTCAGTCCTTTCAAGTCAGAACTTCAAACGCTGGAAGAGCACCACCAAGGCTAGTGACAGACTGAGCTCTCTTATCTGTGCACGTTTCCACACGAAGAGGTTCAATATTGGAAACACCTGGCCACTCACATCTAAACACCCTAAACTGCTCCACAAACAACAAAACAAGCGAAACTCGAGCTCGGGGATGAGCTGAAGCCAAGTTTTCACTGCTTTTTTAATTGCTACACATAAAAGCCTCAACCCAAATTCTGCCTGTATTTACAGAGAGAAAACCAATCTTGGGTCAGATCCTCAGCTGCTGTAAATCAGCCTAGATGCAATTACACACCTGAACAAGAGCAGTCAGCTGCAAGCTGAAATCCTGCTTTTAGCCTGAAAGAGTGCCATTAAAAACATTCGTGTGACCTTAATAACAGAGTGCCTGATTTTCTTGGTGCTTGCCCTGAGTAGCAGCAATACCCTGCTGACACAGTGGTGCTGAGTTCATTGCAACTGCTCGTGTAGGCAATTGCTACCTCTGCTGCTTGCTGCATCTAAAATATAAGTTTGTACTTTTGATGGAGATCTGTTGTAAATCCCCTACATTTATTCCCGTGGCTAATCAGCCTGTGGCACACAAGAAACACCACACTGTGTAACTATGGATTATATTTACCTCCCTGCCTCAAACACACAGGGCTGTGTTCCTCTTCCATTGCACTCAGGAAGGTTTCATACCTTGCTCGTTGAGAGCTTGCCAGTGTGATCCAGGAAATCTTCAAAACACTTTGAGGATGAAGTGGACTATGGGAGTAATAAGTAGTAACACATAATATTGAGTTAGATGAATTTCAAACCATAGAGCTTTAGTTCCAGCTTCACAAGTACCATTTAAGCAAACATGAACAATGCTCTGTGCTTGGATAAACAGCTCCATAAAGCTTCAGCTTTTTCCGTCAAAAACAAGCTCATAAGATCAGCAGAAGAGTTAGATTTTGCTTAAACCTGTTGCTGATTAACAGCGTGCTTCCTCAGACCAAGGATAAGATTCAGTTTTTCACCTGTCATTAGAAGTATTTATAAAATTGCAAAACATATGTTACATTGAAGCTCTCTTGAGGAGAAAACTGGCTTGCTCCGAGACACATGTAGAAGAAAGGAAGAGAGTATAGAGTCATAAATGAAGGAAACCACTAGTTTAATTGAAAAAGTTTAATGAAATTAAAAAGGATGAGCCTTAAGGAAAATTGCAACCTGTTCCCAGGAAGAATTTGTATTATTTAGCAAAATTTAACACTTTCTTAGGGTATGTTAATGCATTTCCAGGCTAAGCACAGCTGGGTGAGCAGGGCCAGGACAGCACACACACTACTCACATCTCTCTGGTCAGGCAGCACTGCAGAGGCACTGGCTTGAGTTGTCTGAAAGCAATTTTTCTGAATTTTTCAGAAGTGGTGGTTATCGTAAAAATAAATGAGCAACGAAACAAGTATGGAGATTTGTGGGTTTAACCAGAGAGTTATTCTTCCCAAGAGGAGAATTGCCATGAGGGTGGACAAACAGATTCTGCATTCTTCAAATTACAGCACTTATTAAGGGAGTGGCCATTAGCTCACCCTGTCAGTGCACTTATCCATCTAATTTCTATTCTAAGTCATCATAAGATATAGCTGCTGGCTGTGCAGATACAACTTATTTTTGGCAGGAACGCCATGGCTTTTGCTAGAACAAAATTAACAGCAGAATTCAGTCCTTGAGTAGCTGCAGGTTGAGTGAAAAGATAAAGAAGTCAAAGCCATGAGCTGTAGTCATTGCTCCTGGCCTGATGTGCAGTAGGCTGAACTGATGCTTGTATCTGAGGAAATAATTCAGCTTCATACTGCCTCGTTTTTGATGAGCAGACGGGTAAGATGGGATATAACAAACTCATCTTAGTACACACAGATATTAGGAAAGCTTGTCAATTGATCTCTTGCAGTATGGCCAGGATCTCTCAAAGACCCCATGTCTCATGGTAACACAAAATCCATACTATTTTGGCTTCACTGTCCACATTTGACTTTACTTTTTTATTAACTTAGAAAGTTCTTCCTCTCTGAAGAAGCCAAAACAGGAACATCTTCTCAGAAAATGCAATAGCTGGCTGGGATTGAGTCACCTAAACTGCATCTTTACTGAAGTATGCAGGAACCCCTGCACTTGTGATGTGCTTGTTCACTTCTTACCAGCTCAAGAGCAGAAAACAGCTTGGACTCAGGTGTCCCAAGGTTGTCTCTCATTACAGACCGCCAAAGCTGCAGCAGAGGTGATCAGCCCCACAGCCTGAAGAGTTAAAAGGCAGATGGGGAGAGCTAAGAGTGTTTTCCCCAAGAGATGTCCCACTGTGCTGACAGTCCCGTGTGGTTCAGTAGAACTTCAGCCAACCAGCCCATGTAAAACCCTTGTTTTACTCTCTAACTGCTGCTGGGGCAAGGACGGACAAGCTGACAGGCTGAAGAGCAGTTTAGTCTAGGGGCAAAATTGCAGGACGTTAAAATCCCAACAGATTTTAATAGAATAGAATATAAAATCCTAAACTGTTACATTTTTATCCCACAGTAAATACTCAGATCACTGGAGTGCAAGTTAAAAGAAAAAAAAAAAAACGCTAAACAAATTGTAGGATGGAGAATTTGCCCTCCTTGGAGTTGCACGTGGTTGGAAATGTTGAGCTGGTTCAGAAAATGTCATGGAAATTTTTCCAGAGTACTGAAGAGCAAAATGTTCTTTGAAAACTACTATTATGCTCACTTTTACCAACACAGTTAAGTACATCTTACAAAACATATGTCTACAAGGATGTGAGGTGTCACAAGTTAACACAGTAAACACTTTTCTGGGCTAGCTGGCCGAGAAGATAAACAACTGACAAGCTGAAATAAGTGGAGAGAGTAAAAGGAAGGGTGTGAGGGCAGTGTATGAATCTCCTCAGACACTCACTGTCAAAACCTGGCCTTCAGTTGAAGCAGTTTGATCAGGCTGGTAAGCTTTTGATCACAAAGATAATTTGATTTTTAACCTTGCTAGGTGATTTTTCAAAGCTTTTTACCTCCCCTGCATGTCAAGAATAGGGAAAATGTCCTTAGCAAAGCCAGGTTTTACTGCTGGAACAAACAATAGCTCTCTCTTCTGTCACATTTATGAATTTAAACTTCAGAGAAAGCATCAAATAACACATAACAAAAGTAACTGTGCTCACATTGGCCATTCTGCCACATGCAGGGTTGGGGAATATGATCAGTCTGGTTTGTCCTTTCCAGTTGTGTTCTCCATGCCTGGCACTGCCATGTTGCTCTCTCCAAGAGCTCCCAGACAGCTTCTGTAAAACCTATGTGCTTCTCAGTACCTGTCACTCCAGCAGCTTAAAAAATATGATATTCTATCTACTGGAAGAGCACCTTTATATGGAAATATTTACTCTAACTCATATCCCACACTGTGGGAAATCCTGTCCTTAAGTGTCAGGATGAAGCCTTGACACTCGATTGTGACACATAGGAAAAAGAAAGTCTAAAATGAAATGTTTAATCTAGCCTTTTCAGATGAGCTGAGAGCTAAAATGAGCATATACTATTGTTCCTGCCATAGCAGTGATTTGCAATCAATTTCTAAATCTTTTTCAGTTCCATAATTTTTGCTTCAGTAGAATTCTATGAAAAGCATTCATTGGAGAAAATTGATGGCATGTCTTTAAAGGACATTGCCTTTCACTACAAATTGCCTCATTGTAAAATACGATATTAGGCAAATCATAAAAAGTTTGTTTTGAGTGTTTGCCACTTGAAACTGGAAGTAATAGGCAGAAGCTGGATTTTTGAATAACAAGGGAGCTCAGAAATATTGTAAATGTGATTACAAAATATAAGTACATAGGACTGGCTCTCCTTAGTTCCATAGTTTAAGTCCTTATTCCTTCTTTGCCTTTCCTGTTGTTTCTGGAATCAAACAATTGATTCAACCACCAGTGACCTTATCCAGAATTAATTGAAATCAATGGCATCAGTGGATTCTGGAGGAGGCCCAAAACCAATGCGTGTTCAAGGGCTTTTGTATATCTGTAATCACACGAGTAAGCCTCTGCAAATTTAGATTCCAGTGGATCCAATCATTAAATCAGTTCTGCAATGTTTAGCTTCACATATGGACAGGGGTCCCCTGCTGGATATTGAAAGTGGTCTCTATTATGAGGAGAAGGTTATTGCCATAATCTATTTCTGATGAAATGCAGGTGTCAGTGATCCAGCAGGGCTGGCACCTAATGGCAAGGCTGACTAATTTGCACTCCCCTGCTGCCTCTTCGGACATGTCGCTGTGTGTCAGCAAGCAGAGGTATCGGCTTGTGAAACACACATTCCTCTGATGCAAGCATCTGGCTTCTTGGCAGCCAAGTCGTGACAGGTTCTGCGGCAGCTGGGATGGCCCCACGCTCTTTCAGATGGTTAAATAGTCTTGTTTTTCAGCCTGGCTGTTTGTTTTCCTGCTGCACTCCTGGATGGAAGCCCATTCGCCCTTTTAATCAATGAACTGGCCCTTGGATGGGAGTAATCAGCCACATTTTTGTGCATGTCAGAGCAGAGATTTTTGCCCGGAGATTGCCCTGCAGCCCTGTGCTCTTGACTCCGTGCTTAACCTTGTCCTGCTTCATCCTGACACCTAACACACCAAAGGAAGGATTGTGTTCCCAAACTGAGAGCAAGCACTAGAGCAGCATTCTTCATCCCTCAGTCATAGGATTTCCTGGATTTCATAGCTCCTGCTGTGTTACAGGAGATGGCATTCAGATCAAATAAGGAATACAATTTATTTATTTCAGATGGCTTTATAAACTGTCCTCCCATGTGCATGCACCAGATGGAGATAAAAATCTGGCTGGAAGCTTTAGCCTTACACCGTGTGGCACAGAGGTAACAGCACATGAGATTATTGAGAGAAGAAATTCTTCAGAGAAGATTCCATAAATCTGAAATAAATTTTATTTAAATTGCCTTTAAACATATTATGCAAATCCACAACATAACAAGCAGTTCCAAGTAATTCCCTCGAATAAATGAACACATGGCACTACTAACACCAAATGTGATAACGCAATATTAGAAAGGAGTTCTCGCAGGGATACCACAAAAGTCGAAAGCTGTCATCTACCTCTCAGCCATTTATAAACCACCTCCACCTTTTCACTCTAAATGATAATCTGTCTCTTCTTTTTTCCTGTGTACTACTGCTTGTGGAGGGAAAATAAGTAATGAACTGATTTGGACAGGCTACATTTTCCCTTGGCAGGGTTTTACTCTTCGCTCTTGTGCTTGCCATATGAAGTTCTTTTCGTGAGGTGCAACTACTGTATTTCTACACTCACCAGAGGAGACAAAATACACAAAAAGGCCAATTCCTGCCCCTGCCACAGAGAGAGAAGGGAACAAATCTTCCCAGCCACCTCCCTTCATGTGTTCCTTCGATGGCTTGATGAGGACCTAGGAACAAGTTGATCAGTCCTATGCCCCACTGTTTCCCAAACACACACACACACATAGAGACTTTGTTAATCTGTTCTACTGGCCAAAATGATGCTTGTGGGAACAAGACATCAGCGTCACCATGGGTTCCAACCACACCAGGCCACACGCATACAGAGTGATACGGCTCTCAGAACCATCCTGTCCCAAAGGAAGTAAGAAAACAACAGTCCCAACCAGTGTGAGATATGTCACTATAATTTAAAGTTCTCTTTGGGTCTTTCCATTCCATCTTCAAAGCAGGGCAGGTAAAAATTGCTTCCAGCAGATGACTTAGTGCATGAGAGCTGTAACAACATGCCTGGTTTTAATACCATATAATTCCATACTATGACACACAACATAAATTGATAAAAACCCTCTCATTTTAATGAATGACTGTTATCAAGTAGAGGCTATCTGAAATGCATTGCCAGTATTCTGGTCTCTTAACACCCATAAAATCTGCAGTAAGTTGATCCATGTCACAGGCAAAATGTTCAATGGTTAAGCATCTTGCTTAAAGCCCAAGAAAAGACACCAACAGATTAAAGTCTAAGAATTACTTCTCCCAGCACTGTCAATGGAGCCCTGGACAATATCATGAAGTCTTACTCAAAAGTTACTCAGTGCAAGTCCTCAGACCTCTGGAAAAAATCCTGGGTTGTTGTAGAAAGCAGTAATAAACAGTACACACACTAGGATTTCAACAATATGCTGTGCTTACTTTAAATGTGTGAAATACAACAACTCATAACAGCCAGCAGGGCACTATCCAGGAGAAGAGACCGAAGTGTATCTTTGCAAAAAGGAAGATGGAAAAGCACAAAATTGTTTTAGTGAAGAGAAAGGTTTCTTAGTCTTCCTGCAAGAAAAAAAAGCCTCCATCCTGTTCCTCTGGGTAGAAAAGGACAGGTATATCAAACAAAGGCTGTTCTGGTTTACCACACTGCCTTCTCCACTACAGTGCTGAAGATTTTACTGCATGCTATAAAGAGAGGAAAAACTCATCTTGTAGTCGTATAAACACAGTGAACAACACAGAATAAGTATCAATTACTTTTGCAAGTTTCAGTGATAGCTTCAAACCCTGAGGATAATTTCAAATGGTATGATAAAGACTTCAGTTAGATTAAAACATCAAAAGCAAACTAGCATTCAAAACCAAACAACTCCGTCTCTGCTGTGGAAGTTACAATAAATTTTCTGAACTGGCAGATTTCCCTCCTAGCTGTTCAGCTGTTCCTTTCCCACAGGTAAAATAAGTCAATCTGTTTGAGAAGACAATTTGCCACCCAGCTTACTTAATGCCACACATTAAAATTAAATGACTGACTAATTTTGTTGTCAAAGAGCTGTTTTAATGGGAATCCATGGTTAAAAGAAACAACCGCAATAGGGAAATAAAATCAGATGATGCTGACTTCCATGTGAATTAGATTTAAATAAAATAACTGTCCAACTTTTTGCCTCTTTTTAACTTTTCTCAAATCCTTCAACAGGTCCCTGCATACATGTCGTTCCCTGTTTACTTTAATCCTGTGATCCAAATTTGGCTCAGTGAAGTTAGTATAAACACAAACATGACTAACAGAAAACAGTAGATCTGTGATAAATTTTTGCTCATCTGGAATTAAACACAATAAGTTCTTGTAGCATACAAGCAAGGCAATGTAGCTGCATTTTCCATTTCCCTTGTGCCAGCATACGTGGCTATGGAAAATGCGTGGCAGTGCTGGTGCTGGGTGTATTCATACAGCGCTGTGCAATGCCTTGCAGAGATATTTGAGGCAGCTTTACATAAGTTACTTTGGTTCTGGAGATCAACTTGGCCACATTAGTTCCCTGTCTGGAGCCCAGCACAGGAAATACCCGTGGCAGAGGCCTAAGGGAGCGTTACAGTCCTGCCCCAGCCCAGCCAGCAGGTTCAGAGCCAGCTCAGTATCTCTGCACGACACTGCCCTGTGACCACAGAAGTATTAAAAGTGTTCATTTTGTTTTCAGAAAAAGGCAGGAAAATTCTTTATCTTCACAGTGTAAGTCACAACCTGAAAAGGCTTTCCTAGTCGTGGTGTGAGCTCATTTGATTCATCCTAAAACACCATTCTTAACTGAAAGAATAAAAGCAGCTCTTAGGTTGAGTACCAGCTTTGAAATGGTCTGTGGGAGCATAAAGCAAGACTCACCCTTGCTTTTTGATCACATGAAGGGCTAAGGCTCAGGCCATTTCACTGCCCTTTGCCTGCAAAGGATCAAGAAACCCAAGTGCACACTGACCAGCACTGCTGGGATCTGCTCCATGTTCCCTTAATTTCAAATAATCTCAGCAATTCAGGTGAGCAGCTCAACCTGTTTTCAAAGGCTGAGTGCCCTACACCTAGCTTTCATAAACTCATGGATACACATGTATTAATAACAGGGATTAGCTGCCACTAGCCAGAACCACTTGCTTACAATATTTGGAATATCCTGAAAACATGAAGCCTTTACAATTTTACCTCAGATATTCTTGCTCTACTTTGTGTTCTAGGTTGCTTTGCTGAACAATTTGGTTCAAGTCTTGTGTGTTGACCTAGAGGTCAGCCATGGCAGACACCTGCCCTGCCCTGTTTTTGCTTCCTTATCCCTCCAAAATTACAGATACAGCAGCTCCCTGCATGCAGAAATGTATCTTACTCTGTATGAGTGGGTGTTACCTGTTAGTATTGTTTATGTGATGCCACAGGTAAAGGGAGAGTGTCTAAGAATTTTAAATAAGGCCCCCTATGCTCATTGTCTCCATTTCATTTCAGAGCTCTTCCAAATACCCCAGAAGTTTGGACAAGAAAAATTTCTGCTGTGCTCTGGCTTTGGCACATGTCTTTTAACAGATGGAAATTATTGTTATGCAGCCTTAGGTCATATCAGGATTTCTTTTTGTTTCTGTAATGAGGCCCAATTAATACCTAGAACTTTCTGCCACTCAAAGGATTTTAAAAGAACAGGATTTCAGCCAGAACTGTAATGCTGATGTGTGCTTTTATGATATAATCTAAGTGTAATTACCTAAACCAATATCAACATAATAGTCATTCTATAGGAAACTTGGGTATTCCACTGTATTGAAAAAATGCTTACTCTAAACGACTTTTCTCATTCCCATTGCAGGGTCAGCATTTCACCTTAGTGTAGTTGCAAATTAGAGAAATTAGAGTAATTATATTGAGCTAGACAGTTTTTGGGCTGGTCTCCATGAAAGTTTTGCTGCAAAATAAGACAGGACAGGACAGCCGTCACTCTGTGCAACCTTACCATGTAACATTAGAAATATCTGCACTGAGAAGTGGTGTAGAATAGCTATTTTGTAGTGATTTACTGCTAATTTTGTAGACAAAACCCTAAAGCCACGTTTCTATTTTTAGGGCTTATGCCTTTCAGAAGCTTTTACATAAAATGACAGCAATGAAAAACTTTATTTATAAATATTTACAGATTAATGCTTACAGCTTATTCACCAGGCAGGACTTCCAGGGTTACCACTACCCCTGAAAAAGTCGGGTCATGAACGTTTGAAATGCCTACAGTAATTTTTGAACTTTTACTTGGTCATTAGAAGTTTGCACTCAATATTTAACAATTCTGGAGATGACACTTAACTTTACAGTTCAGCTTTTTCTCTTTCTCCACCTGCAGCACTGGGAACCTCCTGTAATAAATCTCAGCACCTTTGCTGAATCCAATAGGAGTGTTCACTAACTGTGGTTTCCAGCTGCTGCCCAACACACCTGAAAATTTTTACCAGACTCAGCATCCTGACCATCATACTGAGACTGATCAAGACAGAATTAGGTTACCCAAATGCATTACAAAAGAGATATTTACAACCAGGACTAAATTGAATGTTGCTAAAATATAGTGATATTAATGTAAATAATCTTGGTATCTTCTTTCCCCTCCTCCTCTCCTCTCCTCAGAAATATTCAATGACCAGATAGTTGGCAAGATGAAGAGTAAATGCCACAGTAATCGAATGGTGCTCTGTACCAGAAATAGTAAATATAAAGACAGGAGTTGGTTTACTATTCCATGCTATGATTTTAAAAAATATATTTAATTACTACAGTCAGAAACTGTGCTAAAAATAGGTTATTGAGTTGCATTTTTTCTACATGACAGATAAATGTAGGAATGTAGCATTCACAAGGAACTGTTTGTACTAGGCACTGTATTTCCTCTCCACCCAGCAGAACTTCCAGAAGAACATCATATGAATTTTGCAAGTATATCAAGGAGATAATAGACACCACAGGCTGTAAAAACTGCGAGATCAGAGACATGCAAGTATATGCAGGTGCTACAAGCAAACTACATTTTCTTCCTGCCAAAAAGTCCTCTCTAATCTCCAAGCTAGTGAAAATGTCCTCATTGCTCCAATGTTTTCCCTGCAGCTAAAACAATTTTTTAAATACATGTGCAGCCATTTGATTTTATCCCCTAGAAGGACAGACCCAGCAAGTGACAGTGTCCATCAGCTCCCTTGAAGGTTACACATATTTTATATGCATCTTGCAAATTAGTCTACATACTCAGGCTCTCTGTAGTTATTAAAATCCTACCATCACTTTTCAAGACAGAGAAGTAAGGATGTTGATTTTAGCTATTCAGGTATAATTCTCCCTAAATTGAGTGGAAAGCCAAACCGTATGGGGACATTAGATGATTTTGGGCCACCGTCCCACTAGATCACCCCCACAGAGTTGATTTAGTTCAGAAATATTTGGTGTTAGGAGCTGAAACCACAGTAGCTCATTTCCCAAGCAGCTGCTCAGGATGAGATGCCCCATGTGTGCTGGAGCGGGGCTGTCTGACACCAAGGCACTCAAGCCAACATGGTTTTAATTTACTCAAGATAATGCTATCGTCATGCCTTGTACACCTGAAAGAATGGCCCTGCTTCCATGGGGAATGGTGGTGTTTGGTGCTATGAGCTAGAAAACCACTTGTCCCAAACAGTGCCGAAGCAACAGCACAGCTCCCGTTCTGACTCTGCTGTTCCACACATCCTGGCCTGCCTCGGTGGCACTTGGCTTCTCCAGAAAATGCCAAGAGCTCACCTCAGAATGATTAATGCCACATCTAACTAGGGAGTATTCATTTTTTACACATCCCAATAGAAAACTGTTGTCCTCAAGCTGGCATACTCTGGAAGCATTTTTGAGGAAAACAACACAAGTGTTGGGAGCAAGGCAGCAGCAGAGACACTTCCCAAAGAAGATGCTCACCTGGAATATCCTCATCTGAATTTCTGTCAGAGCTCAAGCCCTTTGACCAGCCATCTCAGCTTTACAGAAATCTTTTCTGGGAATTACACAATGACCAAGTGTCTCCACCTTACCACAACCCTTACTCCTTGCTCTAGAATTTAAGCTTTAATTAAAAGTTTCTACACCTTTTGCCTGCAAGGAAAATTTATCAAAACACAAGCAGAACATAAACCTTCAACCTATATAAAGCTTGAGACAACAGCTCAGAAAATCTGTTTTTCTTCTTAGCACATCACTGAAATAAAATCACAGCAATTCCTAAAGGCAGCTTCACTGAGAACACCGGATTTTTAATAAACATTAAAGTGCAGTTCTCGGGGGGGTTTTGCAACCCTTCCCAAAGCAGCCCAAAAGATTTTTGCCTTCAGCCTCACTGTTTTTCCCTCCATGATCCCAAAAGAAAACCTATACTTTTCCGCTATCTAAAACATATTTAAAAGCAAGATATTGACAGACTACAATAAACTGTACTGAGCAACAGTATAATGGATTTATTTAGCAGAGCTTTGCAACAGGAATGTATTGACATATTTGCTTAGGTGAAATCTCCTTCCTTCCAAAAAAACTTGAGCTGCAACCAGGAGTTTCAGGAAATGCTGCAGAATGTTGGGGCTGGGCAAGGACCTCCACGGCAGTACAGCTCTTTCCTCTGTGTCACAGACACTGGCACAAAATTGCCTCTTGTCCGTGTGTTTAACGCCACAATTAAAAGCTGACAGAATGACTGTCGATGTCCATGGGAATCCATTCCCTTCTATGGGATTTGGGTACATGTACCATGAACTGCACCACGCAAAGCACCACCAAAGGAGAAGTGCTCCACAAATACTCCCAAAAAAGACCCAAAGCCACAGGGCAAACCTCACACTGCCTGTGGCTCACCCCTACCATGCAGTGCTGTCTCAGACTCCAGAACAACAGTTCCCGGCCTCCAAGGAACAGCAGACAGACATTTCAGTCATGGCACACTGCAGAGGACATACAAACCCAGGTTTGTTTCAGGACAAATCCACAGAAACTGCGAGGCATGGCATGATTTCACAAATCCACAGTCACTCGTGTCACAGCTTCTCTTTACACGGAGCCCAAAGCTGCAGAGGGAGCTGTCAGCAGCCACAGTCCCTCTCCCCACCCCAGGAATGCTCTCCCGCCTCCTCCCGTGTTCCCTGTCACAGCTCAGGGTGACTCAGCTCAGCTCCCAGGAGGAAAACCATCCCTGCTGGCCACGCACATGAACTCTATCTGTCCACAATGATACACATGCACTTCTGAGAAACTGGAAAAAGGAGAGGAAGAGAAATCCATGGAGAATGGTAGGACAGAGATGGACTGGCACACACAGCCACAGCTATCCTGCATTATAAAGAAATTACATCTATGTGGGTTTCCACATCATTCAGTGCAGTGAGGTGTGCTGTGCTTACACAAAGTGCCCCCAAATTTTGTGTATTGGTTTTATTCCTTACTCTAATGAAAGAAATAAAGCTATTAAGCTTTCTTCATACAAAAGCCAAATTTATCTTCTAAACTGAGACAAATGTATTGGCATTGCAACCCCAGTGGTATCCACCGAAGAGTCTTATAGTAGGCAACTCTTCTGCACAGATTGGCTGTGAAGTCTCAGACACCTGCGAACAGTCACAAACCTCTCCAATATTTATGGCTTCCAGTCACTCACCTAAGCACTATAAAAGTGCCTCCATGGGACTATATGGTTAAAAAGAGGAAAACAAGGGGGACTCCAGTGTATCACCACCTCTCCTACCTTAACTGAATGCCAGAGATTGCCACTTACTCCCATTTCTCTTCCTTCATTCCTGTTCAAATAGGAATGATAGCATCCAGTGGACATACTCCTCAGAAGAATGGAGCTTCCTTCACCATAGAAATTCTGCTTTTGTAAAATGCTTCGAGCTGCTAAATATCCTTATAACACACAAGATTCCAGTTCAGAGGACAGTGCTCTGCCTCCTCAACACTCAGCTCCCATACTGGTGCTCAAAAGAGGAATTAGGCTCAGCTCTAATGCCAGAACACACTATGCCAGAAACAAAAAGGGAAAAAAAAAACCAAACAACTCAGTGGCCCTCACTCCTTTCACTGTCAATACTTTTTCTAATATAATGTTCCAAACCACACATTCATGGGCTGGTTGTATGCAGGGCCTGATAAACGCCAGTTCAAAATTAACATGCACTGATAAAAGATCAGTCTATGAAAGTGAGAGGTTTGGACAAATGGGAACAACTTCAGTTTGTTGTTAGGGCAGTGCTTTGTTGCATATACAGACCTGAACAGCTCTGGAACCAAGGCTGGTGCAAAGATGGGAACTGAGCTGAAACATGAGGAAGCTCTTTCCACTGTTACCGGCGCTTACGCAGCTGCCATCAAAGAATGCCTCTCACCTGAATTTTTTCAAGACACAAAAATAAATTACCCCATGAGTCACCACTTCTTGGTTTCTTTCTGAACAAGAGCACACACAAAAATTTTCTAAACCACTTTGTGCAATACAATTTCTAGTATGTTGCCAAAGATTACGGAAAAAGCCCATGGGCCCAGGAGATGCTGCATGGTAGGGCAATATTTGTATTTTTAGCTCTATTGATTCTACTGACCAAGATATACTGTTGTAACCACTGAACACATCAGGGGATTAAAGAGTTAATAAAAACATAACGAACTGCACAATTACATAAAGTAAAATCTGTCACTCAGATATTGAAAATGGACTGTGAAGATGCCAGTATAAGTGCATGTACTTACATACAGAGAACACTTTAAACAGTTGACCATGATTTATACATGCTGCAGCTGTCACACACTATTTCTGACATCCAAAGAGCCTATGCATACTTTCAGTGGAAGAAATTTCTAGTTATTTGCCATTTTGTAGAACTGTAAATCACATAAATGCTCATATTATTACCATGTGCTCTGACAGTTTGCATCAACAGACCATCTTGGAAGAATTACAGTGATGAATTATTGACAGTATCTCATAGAGCTGGCAAACATTTATTTGAAATGCTGTGGTACAGAACCTGCCTCTTTCCGGTCTTGAGATTGACCCTAATGTAAACTATAGCATACAACAGATCAAAAAGTATATGGCCTGGCTCTCAATTTGTGATCTCATTTTTATCATTTGATGGTTCCCATAAAGATTGTTTATTATTGATGTGAAAGGCTGGAACCAAAATATCCTGTAGCTGGAAGCTGGAAGTCTCAGTAACTGAGTCAGAGTGACTCTTATGGCCTTCTCTCAATATGCTTTATTTCTTCTATTGAATAAACAAACAGTCTCATTCTGTAATGACAACATCAGCCAGGATTTTCCCATATTGTTTTGACAGATGTTGTCAGGGACCGATTACAAAAACCTGTACACCTAGTAGATATTTACTGCTGTGATGTTCCATAATATAACTGAGCTTCACACAGAATAAACTAATGTCATAGGAACCTGTGCTAATGAAAAGCCTCTGACTATGGAAATTAAACTGCAAAATAACTTTCCAACTGCGGCAAAACTATTTTTAAAGGCACTGGAAATAAAAGTACGTTATTTGTTACTTTGTCCTAATAGGGCACAAGCAACGCTGATGGATTGATTACCAAAATATCTTAGTCTTTGGTTCAGGCACCTTGCAGGGAAAGATCAGGTCCTTTTCCAAAAGTCTCCATACTCCAAAGCCCTGAGCCAGAACAGCCAGGCCAACCCTGACTGCTACTTGGCTCAGTATATTTAGTCAGAATTTAGTCTATTAATTATTTTTTGTGCTCTGTTTGTACGGGTAGGTGGACAATGCATCAAAGCTGGTGCAGCTGAATTATAAAAAATTATTTTAAAGCATTTTCTAGGGTTTGTGTTGCAGGCGGGTTGGGAGAGGATGTTGTTTCACTGACCATACCCATGCATTATTTAAAAAGAAATAAATAAAAGTAGACTGAATCCCTGCTACAATTACACATGGAACTGTGAAACAGAATGATTTTCTATTATCAGGTGTTAATGTGCCCTTTGTAACTGTTAAAAGGAAACCAGAGACACTGCACCATCACAGGTCGTCCTTTTGAATGCTGCTTTTCAGGTCTGTAGTCCCCACTGGTCCTGACATTTACTTGTTAAACAGGAAATCACAAAGTGAGTACCAAGAGGACAATATTCTTTCGAAGCTCAGGGAGAATGAGGGGACATCACAGTGAGGATATTTGGATAAGCCAGACAGTGTTTGAAAAGCTGATTGACTAATAATTCTGGAAATTAAAAACCTGTATCTCTGCATGACTGACCAAAGAGATATTACATTATTTTGTCTGTGCAGGATGAGGCACTACACAATTCATGTGTACAAGTGTATTTCCTCAGTATTTCTCTAGATTCCACAGAAACAGACCTGCGTGTCTGTGTGCACACACACTGAGGGTAGGGTTGAAAGGATAAGCAGAGATAAAAGGGTATCAACACAACATTACACATTTGCAACAACTGAATCCTTGTGTGCTTGGTTGGTTGGAGGGAGATCCTAACATGATAGCAGCCAAAAAGTCTAAAAACATTCAGTGATCAAACGTTTTCACTACTCTCTCTAATAAAATACTTCCTTTGGTTAAAAAAAAAGAAGAGAGATTTTTTAATTAGCTGTGGAAATGTATCATTTCATGGCTTTTCTTCTGTAGTTTGTCTTCAGGTGTGCTAAACAAGCCCAAACCTGAGAATTTTGCAATTTTTCTATTTAGAAGTAAATTCAAATAAAACCTACAGAAAGCTGAAAAAAAGGCTTAATTCTTCACCAGCGTGAAGAAAATTAGAAATATATTCGAGCAATATAGTGCAGTTAGCATCCACAAGGTAAAGCATGTAGGTGGGATGTTGAATACCTTAGTCTTTCCAAGGACACAGGCCTAAGTGACAGGCTTTCTTGGGGATCAAGGACAAGACAAAAGCCCATTTTAAACCCTGTAAAATTTTCCAATTATTTGAATTACTATTAGACTCACAAAAGTGAAAACAATCTTCTCAGTTATCATGTGTCTTTTATTAAAATCTTAACTTTCCTCATACTAAATACATATAAAGAGCATTTTTTCCATAGACACAGCACCACCAAGTTGAAATCAGTCCCTGCCTGGGAAGGATTATGAACTGTCTCTCATCCCTGTGTGCCCTAAGTAGGGTCAATAAGTCATTCTTGCCATGCACAGTATTATGTAAGGAATTACAAAGGGGCCCTATTTAGATGACCTCCTTTTTTTGTTTCATATTCTAATTGCCCGGCTAAAAAGAACTCGTTGTCCCAGTGGAAACTTTAGGAACAGCACTGGGTGAGATGCGCACACAGGAGCACTTTACACGTGCACTCTGACCTCTCTTGACACTGCAGATCTTTTTCCAATTTCCAAAACTTTCCAGGAGGAAGCAAAGGGAGTCAGCCCTGTCTAAGTGATGTCTCAGTGACATTTTCACTGAGATGATAGTTCACTGGGATTTGCACATCTGAAAGTCCCTCCAGGGAGACTTGTGAGAGCTCTCAGCCTAACCTACTTTCAGGATTCCATGGAGTAATTCTGTTCCAAGAGCCAGCGGCCGCTGATGGCAGCGGGAAGATGCAAAGGAGTGCAAAGGGACCTCAGCCCTGTAGGACCCTGTGAGGCCTAAAAGCCACTCATAAAAATGAAACACCCCCATGAAGTTATTGAAAATCGAGATCTGATTTAAGGAAAAAGGTGGATTTTGGGGGGATACAGTAATATTGAACTAACACTAAACCAAAAACAAGTATGCCTTCAGATGAGAATCAAACAAAAGCTTTATTAAAAAAAAAAACCAAGTAAATTTGAAAAAAACACATTCACCCTCCAATATCTTTGAAATCAGTTATGCTTCCAGCTAAAAAAAGGTGTCATTGTGAGAGATATGTGATGACACTCATAATATTTCTAGCCATAGGTTGCATTAGATAATTGGAAAACCAGAGTCAGGCTGAATCTGGTTTGGTCTGCTACCCGAATTCCAGACCTGAAGCAGATGTGGCAGAGCAGAGGGTTCTCCCAACACATTCATGGACCCCCACACTGAATGTTTTAATGATGCCTCCTCAGACAGCACAAGTTGTGGGTGTTTTCACCTCTCTCTTTTTTCCCGTGTCTCACGCCACAGAGTCCCAAGGACTATCTGATATATCAGTTTTTAAAGGCACCATCTTTTCATGCCTCCTGAATCCAATTTAAACTTCAAACTTTATTTGATTGAGGGGGATGATACTTAGTACCCCTGTGAAGAAAATGAAGACTATGAAGACCATCAGCAAGTGATTCATCTTTCAGATGAAATGAGAACCACTAGGAAACAGAGGAATAAAACAGATCCCCAAAACCAAAACAGGTAGGTACCATCTTTAATCTAAATACATTTGTTTACACTGTTCTGGTCATCTTCAGTGATTATTACTCCCTGCATGCAAGGAGAGCAATGTAAACCACAAGCAGTGAGTGAAGGCAAGATGCTAAGGAAGCAAAGCAAATAAAAAAGGCAGGAGAATTTCAGCTCTAGTGACAGAGGATGTAGCATTACTGATTGTTCCACCATCCCAGTGGGTTATGTACAAATGAGGACTGGCAAAGGTGAGGTATCCTTGTAACAGATACACACAAGCTGGGTCACAAGCACCTCTCCCTAAGTTTGGCTGTGTGAGGGCTGATTCCAACTCAGCCTTGCTACCGTCAGACCCTTCAACCCCTTCACACAGTGCAGCACAATTTATTTTACACAGTGAGCCGAGTTGCATCTCTCCTTCTGCCTCCCACAGCTGCCAAACCGTGTGAGAGGAATACTCCCCTCCAATTCCCTTCCATTGCACTCTAACTAACAGGGCTGACCATGGGGCTACAGGAAAGCAAAAAAGTGCAGTTGCCACAATTACTGCAATCTATTTGCTCTAAACAAGAAATATTTGTAACTCTTCAAGGCTGTCAATGATTCTAGAAAATAATTCTAGGAAAAGTTTTGCTTAGTTTAATCTACACAGCTGGTGACTCTTCTATTAAAATTTTCTGTACTTTATACAAAGAGCTCTACAGATTTATTTCATATCCATGTTGTGTTATTCATATAAATTTGTCATTTGAAATTATTTTAGGCATAATGTTTACAGAATTATTTCAGTAAGAAAGCTTACTGCAGATAGATTCCAGTTTCGACTGCAGAAACCACTTGGTCTAATCATTTATGGGAGTAAATAAATGTTATGAGACTTCACGGAGAAACTATTATCCAAATTACTGAACAACAACAGAAAAGCCTTTATTATGTTCCAGGAATGCATTTCTGGCAGAGAAAATAACATTTGTATACAATGTCTTTTTATAGATTAGACAGGAGAAAAATGCCTGCATTGATGTACTGCAAACTGCAGGGATTTTTTTCTTTCCTGAAGAATTACAAGTGACATCAGTTTTCAAAATGTCTGAGGAGAAGAGAACACACTTTGTTAGAAGAATTCCAGCTTTTTTTATTTTGCTAAATTGTGTACTAAGACAAACTTTCCCATTGTTTATTGTTTGCCAAGTCGTGGCTCTGGTGTAAAGAAAAAGTGCTTGAAGCTCTCAAATATTCCTCCTGAATAATTATTTTATTGTTTTCTCTTGAGCAAAGCGGCAAAATGACCTGACGGAGATCTGTAACACCATTTGCCAAGGGCTTGAGGCCTCTGCCTCCAGTGTATAAAAAAACCCTGTGAGGTCTCAGCAGACTGTTCTCAGGGTAGGTGTTCCTGGATTATGTTGGTTCAAGCAATCCTCTTCAATGGTCAAATATACTGTATAAAAAACTAAGCAGCAATCACAGGGGTTCTGCAGAGGAAAACAGCTTGTAGGATTTTCCCCAGACAAAATGTACAGTGTAGAGGGAAAAACTAAAGAGCCAAGGTGTTGGGATTTTATAGCAAATCTCCAGGGAATTCTACTTGTTCTTCCCTTCATCACTCTATAACTGGCAGAGTTTTGGGCCTCACTACTGAAGCTCTCTGATCCATCAAACAAATCTTTGCTCTGAAATAAACCTGAACTTCTTTCTAGGTTTGTTGATTCTGACTGTCAAAATATTGGTGCTGGAAGCAGCAGGAGCAGCAGCGGGAGCAGCAGCGAGGCTGGGATGAATGAAATCCCCTGGGGAGTAAAACATGCTCCAAGCACCTGCAGTACCACCACACCTTTTGTGTGTCCAGCACCTGCAGCATGAAGCTGCATCCTCTCGGTATTAACAAAGCCCAAATGAGGCTGCACCTAAATTCCATTGTCTTAAATCATATTAAAGAACAAGTTAGTCTCTAAAGCCAACTCAATATGGCTCTAAAGCATATTCTTGGATGACACCAACTGTCCCAGCTGCACTGAGGCTCAGACAGTAAGTTCAACAAATCCCATCTCAGGATCCATTCCAAAGATAAAAAATATAAGTATTTACTCATGGTTTCTCTGTTCTCTGCTCTCCACCTCCTCTTATTTTTTTCTTGTGTATGAAGGAAATAACTTTGTAGGGCAAAAAATCCCTCTAATTAAGTGTGCTGGCATCGAGATCAGCCTGCTGCCTTGCAGTAAATCAACAGCTTTACCACTAGAGAAAAGAGAAAATGTCTTTGATCACAGCACAACCTGTGTGGAACTCTTAGCGATCAACGAAAGAAGCACCCCATTACAGATCCTCCATCGAGAAGGAGAAGTTAGCTCAGAAGATGAGATAGAAGGCAGTCTCAAAAATCCGATACAAACTTCAGAGTAAGAAATGGGGTTCTGCAGAAATTGTAGTGCATAGCTCATGTTGCTAGAAAAGACCTTGTTAGAAGTACCCACATCTTGATTCAAACACGGTCTTTGTGTTGCACAACAAAGCCATGACATTCCCCAGAGAAGCCTCTGTCCTCTTCACTCTATCTCCTTTAAATGAACAAAGAATCCATTTAAAGATATTTAGTTTCAAAATTATTCAGTTTTGGCACTCCACCACAGCCTCCTGAGGGGACCAGCAGCAGTACAGGGGCCTTGCTTTCTGCCCTCATAAAGCTCTCTTGTTGAGAGGCAGTCCATAAAGTGTCCTTTCAGTTTTTACTGTCAGTAGTGATAGATCACATTTGTATCATGCACGTCAGGCCAGGCAGTCACAAAGCCCTTTACCAGAGCTCATTTCACAGAAGAGCTGTAAATGCACATCCCACCCATTCACCGATACCCCCTCAGAACTGTGTCTGATACCTGCACAGCCCAGGTTATCCCTCAAACCTCTCAGCTGAGCACTTACCCAGCCCAGCTGGATTTAGATTGCAAAAGAAAGCAAGATTACATTATTCTCCACAGGACTTTGTAAACCATGAAATTTGATACTCAAATATTCCTTGTAACATGTATCCCTATGCTACAAGACTGCATAACAATTTATGCATTTATGTTAAATAATTCAGGCCAAATATATGTTGCAATATTAAAAGCAAGTTGTTAGCAATAAAAACAGCAAGAAACAAAAAAAAAATAAGCCCCGTGTTTCTCCACAGGAGAATCAGAGAGGTATAAAAATTTTTTACAAATTTACCTGCATTAACAAGCATAGCAATAGTTGTTCCTTGTACCTTGTGACATCAGAGTGTGTTGCCAAAGGTAAAACTGTTGCTTTGAATGTGAACACGGTCCCAAGAATGCATTTTGTCCCCCACATAATTTTTTGCAGTGGGTCAGTTTGGTTTTGAGCTGTACACAGCCTTTCTAGACTGAAAAAAAAGGAATACTACAAGTACAGGCATTATTTGGATTGTGTCTCTGCATACATCCCCTATGGGCTCAGAGAGGTGGAAAAAGTAGGAACTACACAGCTACTGTTATTTTCTCTGGAAGGGTGATTTGGAAAGAATAAAGAATTGGCTTTTCCTTTAGGAGCAGTCACAAAACTGAGCCAGTGTGGGTGAGAGGCTGGAAAACAGAAGTAAATTACTTTTCTTCCAACAAATGAAAGAAAAAAAAGGCAATTCCTTCCTTGGAGCAATCACATTTATAAAAATTGGTGTCTGGAGACACAGTCTGACCCTACAGGAACAGAGCTCACAGTAATGAGGCCGGCTGCCTTTCCAGGCGAAGTTCTCCTGGGCTGATGTGACAAAGACAACATTCACGGGGGCTACCACAGAAGAAATCATATAAAAATTACTCTGAATTCCTGCTTAGTGCTTCTTACCACAGAAGACAGGATGGGACAACTCCTTGATTTTGGACAGGAAAATAACTTTGGTCCTGGAGGCAGGGTGTGTGTCTGGAACAGTAATTTCATTAAGGCCCAGGACCCATTTTGTGAACCACAGCTACCTGCACTGATCATCAAGGCCTTAAAATCTCATTTAAGTGTGATGTCCTCATTTATCAACTCTAGTTACCACAACAAGATTAAGGTTTTGGGCTGCTGCCCTGAACTGTCCAATTTTGGAAAACTAAAATAACAGTGTTCACTAGACTTGCTTTCTAGGAAGGAAAGGATTGTCAACAACTTCACCATGTGCATGATGATTTTATTGCTTAGGTGAGAGTCTGGAGAGCTGCCTGTTGTGCCACCAACAAACAGTGTCAGCAGGTCGAAGAAGGTTAATCTCAGTTTATCCACAGGCAGTTTGGGGCTTGAAATGATCTCTTTAAAGACTATAAAGAGAGAGATTCACCACGGTGGTGAAGTTCTGCAGAGAGAGGGCTGCCTCAGCTCTTACAAGCTCCCAGATTTGAAGGACAGCCTGAAGCAGTATTGCCAGTCCCATAGCTTGGTTAATTCAAGGATCCTGTAAGTTTGTGCTTTATCACTGACTATTGCTCTTTTTTGTTTGACCAGTCAATGACTATTGATCGTTTCAGTTATCCTTACACCATAAAACTGTAGCACAAAGAATAAGGAAGTTTACCAAAGAACTGGCTCCACAAATACTTGCAGGTGCTCACGGAGCATTGCCAGCAAGATCTCTCCTGCAGTAGACTCAGATTTGTCCTGCTTACCTTTTACTATTTCCTACTGGAAATCATTCCTAGCAAAATTGTACTCAGCATGATACACACATCTGGTATACATTACTCTTTTATTTAGGTTTTCCACTGGCTGTGTGAAAGGGTGTAACTATTTATATTACTTTAGTATTTCTTCTCTTCCTCCATCCATTTATTACACAACTTCTATGTTTGGTAATAATTATCTGTCCTCACAACATCTTGTCCCTCAACTTTCCTACATGTGATCCATGGAAAATACTAACCAAATCAATGACTAACAAAAGAAAATAGAAAAAAAAAAATTTTTAAATCCTGCTAACCGAAAAATCCCAGACCTGCTTCCCAGCAGGTTTTATTTTGTAATAACAAACATTACAAAAGTTCAGGGCAAAAATTGGTCACCTTGCTGAGGAACAAAGTTTACTGTTTGATGAAGGTGAAGAAACATGAGAGCTGTTCTAGCTGCTTTCAGCAATCCCTCTACAAAGACACAGTGCAGTAGTTGCACTTGCATTCAGTTCACAGGTCACAAGATTATGAGCAAACTGTCAGACACAACTTTGCTGTAAATTATAAATTCTATTTGTAATCAGCATCAGCGATTTTCATTTTTAATCTGGAAAACAACTACTATCTTTTTAGCTTTTTTAAAGGTATTTTGTTCCAAGTTGTTCTGGTGCTTGGCAAATCCTTATAAAGACCATTAGACCATTGTCCACTGAGAGGGAAAATGCTGACATTCAAATCCCAGTACACTACTGCCTCACATGTGAGGACAGACCAAGAGTGTTGGATGGTAATGAGTTTAGGAAAGAACTGTGAAAGATGCACTAGAAGTACTCCAAGCAAACACACTCCTCCCACAGTCTCCTCCTGCAAAGAGCTTATTTCTGTCCCTGTGCTGGGAGTGTTGTGGAGCTCAGGCCCAGCTCCAGTGACCATGGTGGAGGATAGAGCAGTGGTAGGGAAACGTGGGTCATGCAGCTCCTGTCACAGAAACCAGTGCCAAACCTCAAAGTTACCAGGGCAGACACAGGGAAACAGCTCCCTTTGGCCGATACCTTCATTTGTACCTTACCATACATCAGGCATTATCAAGGATTAAAATGCAGCACAATGTAAAAAGCAGAGGCCTCCATCCTCACAACTGTTGGAGGATACCATGCACTTAGGAAAAATCCCCTTCTGCCCAGGTAGAAGGAATTTCGCTATTAGCTAGGCTTCAGGTTGGGTCAAACTTTCATCTTTATCCACTAATTAGCTTGATATCCCTCACTGCTGTACCACTTTCCTTAAATATGGGGCCACGCTCTGTCCTCCAGAATTCCCTAGAGCACCAGAAAAATCATAAGTGAAGGAATAGTAAATCCTACCTAAAATTAATAGATGTTTTAATGTAGAAACCAAAGGGCACTTCACTGTTCAGGAAACCAGCAGAAGTCCAATTCCCCTGCCCTATGGGCAGTATAATCATTGCAGACTCCATGCAAGGCTTTAAATAAAGGAGGGTATATATTCAGATACCCAAAAATTTCAGAGTTTGACCTGCCAAAGGCATGAAGTAGTAGTGGCTTTTACTGTAGCAGAATCACTGAGTAATACCACCCCGGGGAAAACTCCAGGCAAGTTCTCATCTGCTTGCCATTATAAATTATGTCGACCCTTCAGTTGGACTTATGTAATTTTCCCTGTGGAGACACACCGAAGTTGTACAACTTTTCAGCAAGTCATTCTGGGGAAAAGCCCAATAGAAACCTGTGTTTTGGCAGGATTTAAGGGCTAATATCCAAGGAAACAGTCCAGAAAGCCAGCCTTCCAAAGGATATTTAGCCTTGGGGACACCTAAAAACTTTTTAAGTGTTCCCAAACCGTTTCATCCACACCTGTGCAGAAGTGCAGGGCAGCTTGGAGGGTTTCTTACACAGCTCCACCTAAGCTTCCCCAAGCTCCAGAGCCCAGGCAGCAGTGCCTGCAGGCCAGTGAGCTCCCCGAAGAGACACTCACTCCCTGATTAATTGTGCAGCAAAAGAGGCTCTAATTTGCAAACATCCAAACCCCAGCCCAGTGCTGGTACAATGAGATCAAGAAAGAAATACAGAGGGATAATGCATCGTCTGCATCCGTTTGTTTGACCACTTTCTAAGCACCTCTCTTGCTTTCTTTATATTTTTTTGGTGTATCTTCTGATATATCACATGAACCACTGGGCGTAGGGGATACATCCATCATGCGCATAAAGGAGAAGTAATGACATGAAAAATGTTATTATGCAGGAGGACCTAGATTCATCTTTTGATTTATACTGAGTCAAGCCCGTTTAAGACAGAGGCTTAGTTTGAAACAAGTTTTGTTAACCCAGAGATTCCATTAGAAAAAGAAAACCATGAGCTGGCTTTTCAATGAGTCTACATTCAGTTATCAGCTTCCTTATTTAGCAACTTTAGAAAGGGGTTATTTGGTCTTTTGTAATAATAAATTACTTATGTTGCACTGTTTGTCTATAGATCTCAAAACTTATAAAGAGTTCCGTCTTACAATCACCTAATTGTTGTTTGCACCCTCCTGCACCCTTACTGCTGTGGGGCTTGAACCAAACCTTTAATGCTGCTATAGGCCAGGTGCTGCTAAAACTTATTGTATGAATACCATGTATTTCATAAGCACACAGACTTTTTATTTCCATCATACTTATTGCTATTAACACTGGCCCTAATTTTGCAACAGTGACTGAGGATCAGTTGGACCTACCCAAAGTAGTTTCAATCTCTTCAATAGGTTGCCTTCTGTAATAATTTTCAATCAATAAGGTTTTTTAAAAAGAAAACCAACCCCTCAACTCAGAGATTTTTCGTGTTGATTCTCTCGAATGTTTTCAAAGTATATGTGTACTTGCCTTTATGTTTCATGACAAATGTGTCTAAAACCTGATTTTATAATTGAATTGACATTTATTTTAGCAATAAGCTTATTTCTTATGAGCCTGTCTTCAGCACGTGCTCTGTGCTATTTTCACATTAACAATTAACAAGGCACGTTTAACTGAACCCCTACTGCTGCAATGTGATCTGTTGCTAGAAACTTTGCAGGAGTCTTTACTCACAGTTAACAAAAGTGAAGTCAAAATGGACTGACAGACTAGGATATGTTACAAGAGCAATCTGGAATTTCAAATTATTTTGCATGAATTTTGTGTGGTAAGATACAACACAGGTAGAAACCAGTACTTGTTAGTTTTGGAAAACATTTTTTTCCTATTTCATTTCATTTCCTGATTCAATTAAGGAAAACCTGAAATAACATAGGGAACACTTTTGATTCACCTGATTTCAATGATTTGTTTTATACCAAAAGGCTAAAGACAGTACCCTCCAATAAAACATTGCATAGAAAAAAACTTCTCTGAACTGTCTATAAAAAATTTGTTTCCATTTCTAAAATCAGCACAATGATCTACTGAACAGGTTAAGATTAAATTTTACTAAGGCACAGTAGAGGCAGAAAAATTGGAAATCTCACATCTAGGCAGATGCAGGCATGAGCATAAAATATCTGGAAAGCAGCAACATTCAAATACAGATGTGAATTAAAAAGTCTGTAAGGTTTCAGCATCTATAGGACACATTATCCACAGCGGCTGCACACAGCAACTTCCTGGGCAAAGTCTTTCACCTATTTACATGGTCTGTTCTATCAGCCAAGCTTTTTCCCAAAACATGAGGTTAAATCAAAAGTGTTAATGGCATCTTTCAGTGCTACTAGCTGTAAACCTCTTTTATAATAACATTTAAAGCATTAAACAAAAAAAATCTGTCCTTACTTACAAGGCAAAGCAGAAAAGGAAGGTCATTCATTACACCCCATTCACTATTTTCTGTTTCATTCTGTAAATATTATAGTGCTACTGAGAAAAAATATAATGTCTGAGGTTCTCAGATCTTCCTTCAGAGTTTCAATCACTTGCTTCCCAAGAAGGGGTTTAACAAATACCACACTGTTCTGTCAATATTTGTATGCAGCACCACATAGGGCAAGCTGCCAAACTTGCATGGTTTAAAGAGCCAAGGGTGGAAAACTGACACCCTAACAAACACACTCCCGGCTTTGTCTCTTTTAAGGTGGTGGTAAAAGTGTCATCTTTGCCTCTGACTGCAGCTTCGGAAGGCTCTTTTGTTTGCTTGCTCTACTTCTCCAGAAATGCAGTATTTAATAATCGCTGTTCACTAAACTTCAGGGATTTGTTTCATGCTCAAACATTTCTTACGCAATTATAAGCCTTTTTCTCTCCACCAGCTGCACTTTAAATGTATTTTAATTGGCTGGAATTTAGAAGGAATCCATTTGGCAGTCATTTGCATTTGAAGCACGCCCCTAGCAGCTGAAACAGACCCCAGAAGCAGCCCGATTACTTCATCAAAAGAAACTGCTTGAATACCCTCAACTCCTACATAACTACAGTGAACTCTATTATATAGGTGTGCTGATGTAATTCATAATTCTCTGCTACGTTTTTGCTTATACTTCGACCAGAATGGATTATCAACTGATGCGTTTAGGAAGTGGTCTCAGGTTTACAGAGCTCAGCATTAGTTTTCAAACATCACTGTCTTTCTAGAGAGGCCTTTCTTGTGCTGTTTCTCTATCTGATGTAGCAGCACTGTGGCCCGAACACTGGTATTATTGTTTCTATACTTGCAGCACAGCAAGAATGTCACCAGCTGGATTTTTGTGTATAACATTATTTTAAAAGCTTCTAATGTGCTAGATATTCATGGATCAAAGTATAAACTAAGCTTAGGACGTTACGTTAGGAATGGCTCGGTTTTCCATTTCTCTTTATTTTTGGGCTCCTACTGTGTATTGCAAGCCAACTTTGCAGACCTTGATTTAATGTAGTAAGTTCATCCTGGCCTGCAGTTTGTAATGCAGAGGTTTAAGAGCTGACAGCAGTAGGGAGAGCTACCAACAGCTGCTCAAAAAAAAGAATGATAAGACATTAAGGAGAGAACCACAAGAATTCCCACTCCAAAATGCAGTATTTAGGATGAATGCAGCGACATTAACAGGTCAGATTTAAAAACAGAGAGACATTCCGAGTGGTGCTGATTGAATGATTGGTATCTGAAAAACCCAGAGCTCTGCAATCCATGAAAGTTCCTGTGAAATTGTAACTGCTTGAGAGTTCACTTATCATCAGCGTGCCATGGAGGATGAAGGAGCAAAAGGGATTATTCTCTAGCTGAAGTACAATGAGAACTGTTTTCTACATTTAAAAGGTGAATAGTTCTTGAAGGGAAGTTATGACAATACTTGCCGCCTACGGAGAAAAGCAGCACTTCAAGTGCATTGTATGAAAAGGAGAAGGATTAATGCCACAGAGAGAGACCATTATACCACAGAAGAGCTGCATATTTTAATAATTTGACTCCATCCAACTCTAGAAATTTCCATAGTTAACTGGCTTATATTCCTAAGTGGAAACCCGCAGTGTACTGAGTTCTTAAGGGAACTTACTGGACAAAAAAACTTTAAAAAATCTTGAAAACATGCAGAAATGGCCAAAGCAGATGATAAAACATGAGAAGCCAAATAATTTGTTATTTTTCAACCACCTTATGATACTTCACTGAGAATGGGCCAAGCAGCTCTCCAAGCTCTGTTTGCGTTGTTACGGTAACCCAGGGTACCACGCTCACTGAGTATTTCATCCTCAAATATATTCATAACATACAGAAATATTCTTGGTTTCCTCCTTTTGAAGGCACGATGCCTATAACCAACCTGGGACATGACCCCAGCTCTTCCATGCCTTCCTCATTTATAATTGTCCCATGTAGAGACACTTGTGGCCATAACCCAGATCAGAGCTGACTCAGGTTAACAGCTGAAAAGCACAAGGAAGCATCCTAGATCTCTGAAAGCCAAAGGAAACAGAAGTGGGGGCTTAAATCCAGAATTCTTTCACCCTTATCCAAGCAGGAACAGAAGATTAGAGAGCCGCATACCTTTGTCTCATCTGTAGCCTACCAAAACAGATTACAAAACTCCAAGCAAGTTCAAAAGGTGACACGGAAGGGAGAAGAAAAGAAGAGTTGCAGAACTATCTGTGACCTCAGCTATAAATGAAAAGAAAATTCTATATCATTACAAGCAAACAAAATACATCATATTTGAATTCTTACTCATGCATCATTGAAAACTTCACAGCTTTGCCTACATGATTTTATATGTTTGTTTAAAAAAACATAAAATCTTCCTGATAGAAGACCTAGGGTATAAACATGCAGGGGAGTATTAATAAGAACGGTGTGATGGATGAAGAGGAGTTCTGGATAGGAAGGCAATGAAAACAGGCAGAACAGCCTGCTCCAGTCCTCCTGCCTCTGCCGAGTGGCAAGCAGGAAACTTGGGAAGAGAAAGGTCAGCCCACTATTCATGCTGTCACTCTGGGAATCCCCTGCGTTGTCATGGACTGCGTGATGACAGCCATGAAGCCCTGACGTGTCCTTGACTCTTACAGGACACTGAAGACAATTGGCCATTATTTAGCTTCAGTATCTATCTTCACCATTATTTAAATGTGAGACACTGGCAAATGTTTCCAAAGAAACCGTACTGGTGTGATTTTCTAAAGAGGGGGACTGATTTATTTTCAAGCCTTATCTGAGATTCGAGTCACAGCAACAATAAGCCTGAGAAAAGCTGTACACTAAACTGATTTTCTGGTAGCAGTTCTGCAAGAAAACCCTTGGATTGACAAAACTTAAGCATAAGAAACATTTACTATTAAGACAGTTAATAGCCCTAAGCACAGGGAAAAGGAAAAACATTTCTTTGAAATTTCAGAAACTATTAAAAATAGAAGACAGAGAGAGAAATATGGGTGCTATCAAAGGAAAGATAATCAATCCTTCAAATGCAGAGGCATCAAACAGTAAAGAATACTTCCACCATGCCTAATGGCAATTCTTTGCTGCCTTCTTTCCCTAACTGCTCTTGGCATTCAGCTGGACAAGAGGGAAAAAAACCACATTACAGTCATACACACAAGCAAAAACGAACTGTGGCAAAGGAGACATCCCACAGTGAATGAAAAGCTGGTGTGCTCTTATGCAAATCCTATGCATCAGTGAACCAGATTCCAGTCTAACAGAACCATCTTCAGGAGATGTATAAGGCTATTAGTGTAACTGATACCTGCTTGAAAACGAAGGAGGTGAGGGGGATGAGAATGCGAGCATGTAGGATTTATTAAAACATCAACCCAGCAGAGTCCTAGTGAAACATGAGAAATGACAAAAATGATGTCTCTGAAGAGGACCCTAGGAATAATATGTCACCTAGTCTGTATGCCAGAAACCAGGAGGTGGAAGTATCAAAATGAGGCTTATTGCAACCTTTTAAATCTAGGTGAGAACACTGGCCACTCAATTATTTTTCTTTAATCCAGAGGCTGCCCCCATGAGACACTCCGGAGGCAAGTAATTGGATGATCAGGCCCACCCTGGTCCGAACTGAAATAGGCAGGCAGAAGGAAAGAAGAGAACAAATTGCAACTTTTGTGCTCACAATGTGGGATTATCTCTGTACGTTTACATCATTTTCTGCCTCTCCATCTTTCTTCTGTACATTTCAAGATTTCCAAATCTGCACAGACAAGTGTAGGATAACAGCAAAGTTCCACATGTAACACTTAAGTGACAGGTAACACTTTCCTAAGCATCACCCAAAAGGTGTCACACCGCATGCACACCTCCCTCCATGCTGTGGTGTATGAGAAGAGATGTGTATTTATTAAAATACATTTCTTTCTCTGATCTTCTTTTGAAATCTGTTTCTGCATCCCTTGCTCTCTTCCTTCAGGGAATTACATCCAATTCAGCCCTAAATACACATAGGGTGTATCTTCATGGTGACTATTAAAAAACTCTGAAACTCACAGCATAGGTGCGAGGTCCTTGGCACAATTATACTCCACTGCACCACTCCTGCTGCACTGCACTGCTTATCTATGCCAACATATCCCCCGTGGGAACTGGGTGTAACAAAACCAGGACCAGTTATGAATGTGTCTTATGTTTCTGACTAGCAAAGTTGAGGCCTTGGAAACAAAAGAATTTATACAAAACATATCTTATCCTTTTTGGATGGCGGTGACCTGATTACAAGACCTTGATGCTGTGCAGCAGTACAATGGGTGAGGAAGGCACTCACTTTCCCTGTGCATTAACACCTCACCTTCCTGAGAGCAACTGCAAGGGGTTTGGAGATGTTAGAAACCACCCCCCTCTTTAGCAGCAAGCAGCACTCTGAGAAATGCTTCCATGTCATCAGTCTGCTGCGAGCTCAAATGTCATCTGTCTGACTCCTTTGAAGGGACCAAATCTCTGATACTGGAACTGGAACACAGGGCATGTTAGGGAATACCAGGAGCTGAGAGGACAGACACCCTTTGATAGATCAGTTCCCTAAAGATAAGCTACATGCATTGTTGGTCGGTTATCTGCTACACACACTCCTGAGATAAGGTATTTGCAGTACTATTACATTCTTCTAAGTAGGCCTCAGTGCTAAATATGGAAAAAATTTTTCAAAAAATAACAGTTAGTGTCCAAGGTTAAATCCATACTATCAGCAAAATTGGCTGGGTACAAAGTCATATTATTCAGCCTTAAGATAAATTCGGAAGCTTATCATGGTATTTGTGTCCCTGGGCTCCTTACCAAACTTCTCAATTTTCCCCCTCAAAATACTATGACTTTCTTGTTGCCTCCTATCACTTGAAAAGGGAAAGGATATTTTAAATATGAGTTTGGATTTAGAGTTGATGGAATCATATGCTTTGCAAATCACTGCTGTCAGAGAAGGCAGTGATCTGTTCATGAAGAAGAGAATAAGACCAAACCTTGCTGATATGAAAAACTCCAGACCATTCCTTTGCACAGGCATGGCCTCAGAGTTCAAGTTTCCAAGGCAGGAGACACCAAAGGCTGTGGGATAATGCAACCGACTACAAACAGGTCTGGACAACATAACTGACTGGAGGGCAAAAGTAAACAGGGGTGGAGCAAAAACAATCCAAATTATGCATCCTGCGTGGATGCACATTCACCTTCAGGGGAGTCAGTCTGCTGCCCTGGAGATGTGTCATCTTCAAGTGAACAATATTTACTTTGATGCATAAAGACAAATGTCATTTTCAGTTGCTGCAAGCTGGCTTACCTTTTAACCAAGCAGATTCACATGTCAAGCTGTGAAAACTTGAAAAGTAATGTAAAAGGACTATAGCAAAACTATATATTTTAAAAAGGTATCAATGTGTCACTCCTCCCTTGTGGAAAACATATAACACCCCATTGTAGATATTTAAAATATTTTAAAGACTCACTGCTTTTCTAGGACTTCTCACTGAGGATTAACTTACAAAAGTTGGGGGAGAGACAGGGAAGTCCATGACTGTTCCTTCTTACTACTTTTATCAGTTTAAGTTTCTATTAAGTTAACAGTTAGGTTGAGGAAGACTAATGGATACTTGGCACAGGATATCAAGGACCTCTGGAAAACTGAATGTTTTGTTTATGCACATTTCTAATAATCTCTTGCTCATAAGCACTCCCAGCTTGTAATAAAATAATGCCTGAGAGTTCATTTCAAGGACATTATTTTCAACAAATATCAGACGTTATGACATTCTCATTAGCTTAATTAAGATAAGACAACTTGCAAAGAGCAGGTGGTTTTTAATTAAACTATGTATTGGAACAGCACAAGAATGGTAATGTACAGTGTTGCTAATTTTTGTGAAATAAGGTTCTGACCCAGGACACCAGCCATACCAGCAGATCATCAGTGCTGGACCACCAGTGCTGGAGAATTTCTACATGAAGACAGAATTTTAATATTTTCCTCTGATGGAAGAAAGTTCCAGATCATACTTTAATCACTCAGGTTTTCACCACTACTTAGCAATTATTATAACAATGTGTATATTAATAATCTTGTTTCAAATATTCATTTAATAACAGCAATTGGAACTTTATACAGTATTAGAGGATTCAGCATCTAAACCTTCCCAGAAGGCAGGGATATAGTAAATGACATGTTCTTATAATGCATTTAGGTACTGTATAGATGGGACATAATTAAAGGAAGACTTAATTAAAGCTTTTCTTCTCCAGAGACAGACAGGTAAAACATAACTTACTGTATTCTCAAGTACAAAAGAGTCTAAAATTGTCTTCACGATTACACAACTGTAGACTCTCAGTATAGCAAATGAGAAATACAGTGACAGTTGGGAATAAGTGTTGTTTCTACCTCTTCCCATTTCAATCTAATTTCTAATCCCTTGAAACAAAGCAGCCAGGTTCTATTCTGCTTAGTATAGAAAACTTGACTTCTGTAGCTTACTGCTAAAAGATTATATAGGTGATTCTGCTCGTGCTAAACTGAACTGCTTTCAGTGGTGCACCACAAAAATCCACCTGGGTGGAACCAGCCACTTCAAAGTGTGTCCTTGGGCAAGTTATACAACTTTGTTGGTTAACAACTGGTTTTCTTTGTGGCAGTACTCACCACTTACTATCTGCAGGTATAGAAAACAGTGCATCCAAGTAGCACCACATTAATGAGCACTATATAAACTCAGTGGTGGTCATTTTATGTCTGGTGTGAGATCTCTGGGATGATGGCTGGCCTCAATGCCCAGTGTGATGCATGGGGAGAGACTGAAAAAAGGAAAAAAGAAAACAAACAAACCAGCAGCACGTGCTGAAGTCAGGACTCTGCATGGAGCCACACATTGAATTTCAGTCCCTCTGGAACCTGAAGCACTGACTCAGGGTTCTCTAGAACTCTTTCTGCCTGTTTCTATTCTAATTTGTGCCTCCATCTCTTAAAGATGTTTGGCAATAAGAGTACTCTGAAAGCCTTACACAGAAAGCTCCCAGAGGAAGCAACCTACTCCTCTGTGCCTTCCAAGGAGCAGCTAAAGGTAAAGTGTGCTAAGGAAAGGTGCCATCAGTCAGTATTTTCTATACGAGCACAGAGCCAGCAGCAATACCCACCCCAAGAGTGTGGGTCCTCCCACAGAGGCCCCCACATCAGCTGTGGTGAACTGGATGTCTCTGCAGCCCACCCTCGCCACTGCAGGGGGGCAAGGGAAGGGAAATCTGCCTGCTCAGAGCCCTCACAGGTAAAACTGTCCATGAGCCATGGGTCTTGTCAAGGGAATAGAAGCAAGAAAGCTGGGCTGCGTTAATACTGAGAGCTGATTATTTTACGTCTGCTTTAGGGCTGCTGTAGAATTATTCCCTTGGGCTAAAGGAGGGCCTAAAACAAGGTAGAAAAACTCTTTTTGAAAGCTAGTCGGTCTGTGTTAAAACATGAACTAAAATAGTGGAGTTTCAGGTGACCTTAGGCTTGGCTGGCAAGGTCTGAATGGCTGTACCAGGTGTTGCACAAGTACAAGTGACTGGGTCTCCGTGCAGAGGATTTGTGCCCTCAGCAGTCACTGTGCAGTATTTGGTTTGGGTTCCAGGCTGATGCAGAGGGAAAACTCAGCTTATTAAGGCAGAGCTGGGCCAGGAATCACAGCCATGAGGGGGAAATGAGAGAACAGACATCTGCCAGTCAGCACAGAATTGCTATCATTGCCTCTTCTTTCAGTTCCTTGCTCTGCAGAAGGGGATAACCTGCTCCTCAGATGGCTGTGGTAGAAAGAGGCAAGGAATTTAGCTATGAAATCCTCTGCTGGAAGCACTTACAGAAGCTGAACATTGTATTATTACTTGAGAAATATCAATCTTTTAAAAATCTATTCTAACCACACTGCTGTACTAAATTTTCCTGAGCAGAGGTGATTTTTAGCAGAATTGTCTTTGCTTATAGGGATATAGGAAAGAGAGTGGGACAAAGAGTTGCAAAATGACTAGTAAACAGACACAAATTTTCTGAGGCCACAAAACTAAAGCAGGACACAGAGCTCTGTAAGATCTTCCAATTGCTTCACTTTTCCTCCAAAAGCCACTGAGGCACTCTGAGCACAGCAGAGAATGACATGACCAGTTCTCCTGCACGAAATAATTGTGGTTGAATTCTGAACAAACAGACCTCTGTAGGACAGTGCTATTTACAGTTACTCATATTAGTGAACATGAGCATATATAAACACTCCAACCAGAACAAGAGCATTTTGGTCAATGAACCAGCAAACAACAGGAAGAAAAAGGCAACATCATTGCCAAAAAAAGGATGAGAATAATACAGCCAGTGTGGGAAGAAGCAGCAAGTTTGGTATTTCAACCTGAAATTCAGGTTTAAGGTATTTTTTCCTTCTTCACATTATTCCTCCATTTTCTGAGGCCCTTAGGTGCTATAGTACAGGCACCTGAATTTTCTCTTCTGTTTCTGTTTCCAGGATAACAATAAGCATTCACCAGACCAAATTTGATTTGTGCCAGCACAGCTTTTGCCTGTGCCTCCTTGACCACACAGCCCACAGATGGGTTTTATCTAAGTTCAAAATAATATAATAGATTACTTAAAGCATCTCCTGATGACAAAGCACTTTTAAGCATATTCATGGTGCAGGACTGAGAAAGGACAGCTGGACGCCTGCAGGAACAAATGTGGGGTTTGTTTATAGCCAGAGTTTGCAGAGCCTCAGCAGTGATGCTCTGAGTCAATGCATCCTCCAGCTACCCAGGTCAGCACCATGTGTGCTGAGGTCACGTTAACCCTTCTGCACTTGCAGCAGAGAGTCAAACACAGAGCTCCTGCAAATGATTGCTTACACCAGCTTTCCACTCCAGAAACCCTGTACGAGGGTCTTGTGTTGATAATACACTGCCAGTGAATCAGACCCTGAGAATTTGACAGTAGACCAGCACTTAACTTTTAAACACACTGCCCAGCTGTGGACTTATTGAACCTAAATAAACTGCATGTCCAGGGCAATTTTCTTCCTTGCATGACAAACCTTGGTAGCTTTTAATCTGATCCCTAAATAGACCTCTCCCATTTGCATTTAGCCAAATATTTTGCTGTAAAACTTTAACAAGGGGAATGATGATTCACCTGAATTATGGCTATACATCTGCAGTAACTGTTTGCAAGGATGCTTGGATGCTCAACACACCCATGGGATGGCTTGCAAAATAATCCACAGGAATGTACATTAGAAAAACACAGCCATAAACACAGCAAGATGAAGGTTTGACTGGGAACCAGTCAGTTAAAACAAATATTTTTGCACTGAGCGATTAGAATCACAATTAAAAGGCGTTCTCTTCGCTGTGAGGCACATGCATATGGTTCACATAAAAGAGATTTTTAGCTCTTAGATCAGTAAGTGCATTCTTAAAACTGCAAGCACGAGGGGCAGATAAAGAGCCCAAGCCCAGGTCGGCCTTGTATCACACATGAAGATTGATTGAGGCAGAGCAATTGCAATAACAAGCATTTCAATCATGCCCTAGGCCTCGCTAGAAAAGTGCTTTTAAAAGGCAACAATAGAGACACTACTGCTGATACAGGAAAACTCCAGTGTGTATCATCTGGATCTCCCAGATGCTAGGCTGTGCACTCATGATGGATTGACTTGTCTATACCACAAGAGCACGTGGGGAGCATTTCATTGTTCTCTTCTTCTGCCACTATTCTTTGGACTCGGCCCCCACAGTGATGGGGCACGGGGCTGCACGGGGCCTCAATGGCATCATGTGAATTCTATCCTGAGCTATCATCACCATGTGCTGGTTATCACTTTTCTTCCAAAAAATACTGTATAGGTTCTGCTTTTCATGACCCAGAAGGCAGCTGAAAATGAGGACTATAAGCCTTAACAACCCTAGCAGATAAAATGTATTTGATATGCTATTTTTATTCTGCTGTCATGTTGCAATTAAAAGGAAAGATTTTGCCACGTCCTTCTCCCCAATTAAACATCTCCAGATGGAAGCTGACTGGGCATGCTGTAGGGGAATAAGGAGTCATATTCATCCAAGAAAATAGCAATGCTTTTTGTCTACAGCATCAAACCAATAGTCTGCAGGTGCAGAATGGGAATTTACAGAGATTCAGCAACATTTTTATAGAGAAGAGGCACACGTTGGATAGAAAATACAATAGAAGTAGGATAGATTCATTTGGTCAATGATCAGAGAGACTCCAGAACTACAAATCACTGTACAAGTGATGCCACAGCTTTGCAGCACATTAGTCTTTGGGGATTTCCAGGTTGTCTGAGTTGTTTCCATTCTGTGTTGTGGGATGGATTCTATCTCTCATAATTCCTAGTTATTCTGGATGTACAAGAACAAAACAGTGCACATTTGTGGTACTTGGTGTCGTTTCTTAGGAAAAAAAAATGCAGAAAAGCTGACCAAGTTAAAGAATAATAAAGTTGATTAATAAAGGGAGAGGAGAGAGGAGAAAAAGCAATCTTGGAGCCCTGAAAGACTGCTGTAGCAAAAAACAACAACCTGAGTGGAAACTAGAGCTTTGATAGAGGAACAAGTGGAACTAGGGGCTGCTCAGAGTTGCACGATGAATAGTTCTGCTCCTTCTGCTCCATCACCTGTACCCATGTCATCTCCTAGTGCAGAAATAAGAATCTCAAGGCTCTGGGTTGCTGCTGATTTAAAAATAGATCTGCTAACCTGTGGTTTAATAGTTATAAGCAAAGAGTGTACAATTTGTTAAGTTTCAGGCCAAGTTTAGTCATATTTCCACAGCACAGCAAATCCACCTACCCCTCTGGCAAGAAAATGAGAGATCATAGAATCAAGAACAAACATGTACTACTGGAGGAAGCACATTACATTTTTAAGCTCAGACGCTTAAAAGTTTTCACTATAAAGCAGTTAATGATGGGCCAAAACCCCAAAGGTTTTTTGTCCTCCCTCCCCAGCTGTCAGCTTCAGCTACAGATAAAACAGGATCCTGCTTCAAACTTCACAGATAAAGGCAGCAAAACATGCAAAGTTGAGATCATTCCCACAAACACTGGAAAATTCCTTACACACAAGACCATGGTGCTTCTCTGTGTTCCTTTTCTTTTCTCCTGTTTTACAAACAGCAAAAGTACCAGATTTTCATAGTTGTGCCTGGGAAATTTAGTTGTTTCCATAAATCTGTGAGCTTGGCCCAAGAGTCAAAGGCCTTAAAGTAATTGTGGTGAACTGAGACAAGAGCAAGTGTTACAGGGGATGTCTGATGGATGAAAGCAGCCCCAAGTGCACACAGGGGTGTCACCAGGAATATTCCCATTATGTGGACTGGCATTGTTTCCTTCTATTGACTTCATTACCCTCTTGACTTCAAACAGCATGTTATAATACAATTCTGTAAACAAAATGCTTGTATTCATTTTGACTGAGCCTGTGAAATCTGTGGAAATTCTTATTTTTACAAAAAAGCAGAAGAAATCAAAACTCCTGACTTCCTCAAATTATGAAGTTTGCACCAAAACCAAGATGATAAATTTATGAGTCTCAACATAAGATCTGATAGCTGATTTACTGATTAGTTCAGAGGGAGCATGGAGAATAAAATCACTTCCAGAGATTAGAACACGAGTTTTGGACAATGAAAAATGCATCAGTCATCCATTCCTCTGAAATAAGTGTCGTTCATCTTAATATGCATTCCTGTCCTCTTGCTTCATTTCAGTTGGAAAAGAATCTGGTAAAACTTGGTATATTTTTAATATAAACTAAGCAGTGAAAGAATTATTTGCTATATTACTTAAGACTGAATATGTAGTCATTTTTTTAAAATGTGGGTTAGGATGAAGACTATTTTTTTTCATTTTGCACATACCAGAACTACAAAGGAAACATAACACACTTTTAGAATTCCAGGGTGTCCTTTTTTAAATCTTCAACTACGTGAACGCTAGTGTTCTTCGTATTTGGAAAAAAAAAAAAATAAAAAAAAAAGGCAGGTTATTAAGTGATTTAAATCACAGCACAGCCTTTACAACTGACTCAACAACCAGCTGTGGAAAGAGCCAGATTCTAGATGAAATGGACTGTAACATATTTACAAAAGAAAGTAAGGAACATAACCTTCGACTTTCCCTTAGGCCTCATAAAAGAGGTTCAGATGTGATTTAAGAGACCTGAGGCAGAAGGTATCACAGAGCATAGCAGACTTGTTTGATGAAAAATAAAATTAAAAAAAAAAAAAGATAAACCCGCCAAAATTTAGTTACTTAAAACATTATAGGCTCAATTATTTGCAATTAATTATATATATCTTTCATTCTCTCTTCTTCACACATTGCAAACAGTGTAAAAATCTATTACTATATTGATGTGATTCCATGCAAAGTATTCTTGAAGAAGAAAAAAATTTAAAAATTAGAAGTACTGTTCGCAATTGGTTTAGGGCAACAGCAACTAAACAGGAGTCCTGCTCTATCCCTCTGGCAGTGAAGGGAAGTTCAGACCTGCACCAAAACTCTAATCGTGCCTGCAAGAATGTTTCCCAGTACAGTGTGAAAATCTGAGGGGAAACTAGAGGGAAATTCAGAATTTACTTAATGATAATTTAACTGCTTCATTTCTCCATAATATTCCGCACCTCCTTAGTGCCTCACACAATGAAGAAAGCACTAAAATGCACAGGCTCCAGCCAGTTTCCACTGAAGATGGGCCTTGAAGCCTTTATGTAAAGTTAAAAAAGCACTGCTTGTATCCCCATCTCACCACATGTTTTCATTCCAGATGAACCTTTTGTAGGTCTGCTCATTGGTTTATTTCTGTTTATTTCAGTTAACTTAATGTCACCCTCTCCATTTCTGCTTCACTTACACAAAATTTCACCAGACCCGTGTTACCCATGGCATCTTCCTCCCTTCTTCCAGTTTATCAGACTCCAACACAAGCCTTCCAAAAAACCTGATGTCCCATAAGATATTTTCCTATTTAGTGAAGAGGAAAAAAGAAACTGAGAAGCAAAAAGAAAAAAAAATCAGTCAGGTGCTCTATGAATCATGGTGTGGTTTGAAGTCTGAATTCCTTAATAACAATATTTTTGCTGACACATAATGTTTTTATTTGCCTTCAGAACTGTCTGTGTTAATAATGAGTAATTCCACTTGGAAAATATTTACCTTAAAGTATTTATTCTTATGTCACAGGCACAGATAGTGTCTTCTTTAAAGGGAAAGAGCAGCCAGGAAATGACTAATGCTGCAGCCAATTTTAATGTGCTGCCCTGGGATATCCTACCAGAAATCTAATTCACACATGAGGGCTATGACTGCAACCTCAGCCACCACCACTTGGGAGACACAAGGCTGGACTAGCCCTCAGGATTTGGACACTGTGCATTCAGTCAGTCAGACACAAACCTTTTAGGAGTTCCCAGCACAGTGATGGTTTTCAAAGCCAGCCCTGTGTGGCCTGCAAACACAATTTAGAGTCGTGTGTAATATTTACAGGATGAACTAATACCTCAGGCAGAGAACTATTTGTCATATTTCACTAATACCACACCATTTCCTTGTACCAATCCTAAATTCACTCTACACAGACATTCTCATTTGGAGACAGAAGGAATGCAATGCTCTGTAATGTGGGTGAAGGGATTCATGGTCTCTTCTGGAAAGACTGTCTGTCGAGAGCAGAATAATTAAGGGCTATGCTGATTGATTTTAGATGTGAGGCAATAGGAACTACAATGACTCTGAACTCAGAACTATGAAGACAGCAAAGCTCAGGAAAAAGATGAACTGGGCGTTAGCCATTAACAGTTAAGTTGGGAATCCAAAATCAAGCTTTCAGACTAATTTTTACACCCCATAGGAAATGAATCTGAGAGAGCAGGACAGTGAAAGTAAAACAGAAGAACCCTCACAGAATGCAATTCCTACTAATTATTGTCTATAATAATATCTAATCACACTTTTTAAACACCAGTTTGCATTTTACTAGAGAGTTTGTAAATTACACTGTAAGGTAAGATTAGAAAGATCTTTACTGATGCCTTTGTTTGCCAAAGCATCCAAGATGCCTTTGCATCAGTTTAAAGATACTCAGTTGTAGGTAAGAAATATAACAGCATCCCTTTGTGTTAGGTTTTAAAACTAAACTTTAAATGGTCAACAGTGGTTTCAAAGCTGCCAATTGCAATTGAATATATCTTTCTGGAAACAAAGTTGTTGCCTCTGTTAAAAATCTTGCCCAGAAAATTTTTTCCACTTTGTGTTTGCTGTAAAAGGGCTGCCCAGTTCAGGCAGAAACAAGCTCTTCTGAGAAACTGGGAAATTCTTGTTAAATAGCATAAAGAGTGGACTAGAAGGGAGCTTCCCAATGATGAAAACAGGGAGTGGGGACAGTGCAATGTGCTGCTGAGCACCAAGAGCAAAATGTTTCCCAATGCTGTCAAAATAGGTTGTAGGCAAACCCACCAGACTGAGGTGCTGGATGTGACTCTGCCTATAATACTGATTTAAGACTGAGAATAGAGGAATAAAACTGAAAAGAACAGAATAAAACATTACCCACATCATGTGTTTTTCTTCACAGCCATATCCAAAGATGAACATCCCAGGAATTCTGCAGATGTCTCCCTTAAATTCCTAACAGAAGATAAATATCTGCTGGGACTGAAACAGAACCAAGCAGATAAATATTTCAGGTTGAAAATACCCAAAGTATTTTGCCTATCTTTAATATCTCTTTGGGCTCTCTGACCGTGGGAGACAGCAGTGAAATTCAGTGTGAAGCAAAGCCACGTAACAGAGCCACAATTAAGATATGCCTCAGTCTCTGAAAATTCTGGCTTCCAAACACAGCAGGTTCTCTGTTTGCTTTGCATGACTGAAGGAGAAAATCCAAACATGATACATCACTTTCCCTTTTGAACTTGCACTTTTAAACATTTCCAACAGCCTGTGCAGGAGGCAATCAAGGACCTAATGAGATCGCTACATATGGCCTTTGGATGTTGTGGCCATTGTGCCCCCCACAAGCCACAGTGCCTGCTGTACATCACTGCTTAATGACATCTGTCCCCTCTGAGGACACCCCACCCCACAGCACCTCCGAGCTGCAGGGCCAGTTGTCTCTGTTGTGGCCGGGGACAAAAGGTTGACGTGGGCACTATTCATGCGGCCCCGTGACAGATTGTGCAGCACAGCATGGGCTCCTGGCACCCTCCTCTGCTCCAAGGGTCCTCCTCAAGGCAGCGGGCTGAAGACGGAGTGTATTCCCATCAGTTATTATAATTTCTAAATTATGAATGGATAAACTGTGCAAAAACTTGCATTTTGTCGGTGCTCCTGCCCACAAGCCATCTGAACTTTTCCCAGGTGTTTTGGAGCAGGCTGCCTGTTGTGCATAACCTGTACAATGCCTGTCTGACACCTTGGCTGTTGGCAAGGCGTTTTTGTGATCACCTACCCGTGGTTACAAAGCACATCGTCACATTGTGCTGCTTTTATAAATGTTTCTAGGCCTGCTCTTTAAAAGTGAGCAGTCCACAGCGCTCTTAGGTGAACCAGAGCTAACGAAAGTACAACCCTGGTTCTCTAAGTCTCTGACAGTTGGCTCAAGAGATGGATGAATTTAGCAAAGCTGGAAAGCATTGTTTCTGAGAAAGCTGACATGAGACAGATGCTAGTCATATTCTCTATTTTTTTTCCCTGAGACACACAGCTGTGAGACTGAATTTACCTCTGCCATGATATAATATGCAAACTCTTGTTTCTCTGTCCTGAAAAAAAATCTACTTATTTTTTTTCTAGGGAAAAATATACAAAGACATGCCTGAATATTGCCACAGGCACCTTTAATGAAGATTTAAAAGACATTTCAAATGGAAACCCTGGCAAACCTTTCCTCCTCCCCAAAACAATCAACTGCCAACAGCAAAAATTTCTGCTGGCAAACACTTTTCTGCTCTATAAAATTCTTCCCTATTAGAAACCTCCTTCCCCAAAGGCCTGGTAAAAAGGGTTTAGAAAGCTCCATGAATATTGTCAAGTGGAGGCTGCACTTTGCCTTAGGGCCAGAAGGGACCATTAGATCATCTCATCTAACACCTGCATTAAAAAAGAAGAAAACAAAGCCCACACCACAATAGAACAACACAAGAAAACCCCCAGAATTTCACCCACTCACTTCTGTATACAGTCAGCAAAATGTGCTTAGTTAACAAATATCTTCCACAAAGTCATTCCTTTGCCCTTGATCATCAAGAAATGGAGACTCCATTCAGCAGTTTCAGCAGTTTCCATGTTTTTATCTCTATGGAAAAACTACATTATATATCTCAAGGATTACTTCCCGGTAATGAACTCCCCCTGTTCTGGTACTGGTAACTGTGTTGGTATCTCTCAAATGCCTCCCTGTGCACACAAATTCTACATCTCACAGGGATGTCCCTGGACATTAGGTGGATGTTATTGTGCAATATTGAACATACTAGTAATTTAGGAGCCAAGTTGCTATAAAGTTTTCAGTTTGCCCATCAGTGATTGCACTGTGCTGAACGTGCAAGGTGGACATATGTTCTATGGGTATTGACATCTGTTCTGTGGGTATTGAGCCTAAGCCTGAATTTGGAGACAGGTTTTGATTGATGCTGAACTACATTGATTTACGCTCATCTGTAAAGTCAAAGGACTCCAGCTGTTAGAGCTTCTGGGTATGGTTTCTATGTTACCCCTGCTTATGCAGAAATCTTGTATTTTTCATCTCACAAAAATAATTCCTAAACACAAAACCAGATGGAAAACATATTTCACTACATAATTGTTTAAAAGTTATAAAATGTTTTAAATTTCTAATAAATTCGTGTCTTACTACATCCATATTAAAAATCATTGGCACTGGCATACAAATTTCAAAGAACATTTATGTAAATATCTTATGTATTTAACATTATAGCACATTACTGAACAGTTTGCTGGAACTTCCCGTTTACAATTCTTTACACGTTCTTTGCCTACCCTTGTTTGCTGGAACTTTTCCCACTTGGGGAAAAAATCCAGATTGGAGTTTTGTTCTCAATTTATCAGCATATGATTATTTTGGCTCTGGGTCTGTACAGCTACGTTGGTTTCCCGCAGTATAAAGAAGGAAAGACATTTCTGCCTTTTTGAGAGAAATTGTAACGGTAATACAAAATGACATCCATTGTCCTCATTTAAAAAACAGATAAAAAATAATGAGGAGATAAAAGGAGAAGCAGAAGTTTAACCAGGAATAAATCCAACAAAAATGGAGGAATGAGAGCTTTTGACATGGTATTGTGCCATAGATTGCAGAGTCAGCACAATTAAAGCTGTGTGTGGGTGCACATGTGACAGGACTGAATCATTGTCCGGCCGGGGTTACTGGGAAGAACCTTTTGTGGGATTGGCCTGCACAGGGTCAGATCTGACACCTCACAAACAGCCTTAATATGCAAGCTCTGTTTTGCCTGCTATGAATGGTTTTGCCAAGAGAAGAGCTAAAGGATGTTAACACCTGAAAAAATCTTCCCAAATTACACTTTTCCTGAGTGATAGTCCCACTCACAGGTTTATTGTTTTTCTACAATAGCTGTAAGGGTTTCAGGACAACCAACTCTGGCACTTTAGAATTTGCATCCTTGACCATCCAAAGATAAGGAAGTATTTTGCAAACACTGGCTGTTAATCACTTGGGGAAATCCATTCATCCTCAAACACCACCCGTCTGAGGCACATAAGGGAAATTACTTTCTCCAACACTGATGCACACAGACTTTCTTAAGGAGAAATATAGATGAACTTTTATACCACACAGCCTCCTTATCTCTGCATAGCATCATGATAAGCTTTCTCCTGTGTCAAAAACTATGCTAACCGTTTGCAATAGGCAGATGTTTTTACTCTGTGAGAAAAAAAAAAACAAAAAAACAAAAAAAAAAAATATTTACTGGTTTACTATAATTTATGGAAGAAACTTCATCATTATAGAAAAGCCTTCATCTTTCATAGCTAGGAAAAAAAAATTGCATTGTGCTTTGCTTTCAGATGCCTCCACTGGGAGGCATCCCTCAAACACTAGATAACACTGGCAGGCATAAGATGAACTCCAGTCTCCTCCAGGAGTGGAAGAGGAATTGAAGTTCAGACATCAGGATTTATAAAGTTGCTTGAGGAAAGCAACTGCAATTAGAAGACATATGTTTAAAACAAATCTTAGAATTTTTGAAAATCTGCAGGGCTGAGGCACCTACCTAAGGCTAAATATATGCTCAAGTACTTTATTGATTTAGGACCACAGTTGGGAGGGAAGAGTTTCTTGTGAGAGTCAGCTCAAGCCCCCAAATGTCTGTCAATGAGGAAATTCGAAAGTAGATATACATTTGCCACTATTCGTGTTTTATTCTAAACAACCTGAACTGATTTCAGGCTAACAGCAAATCTTGCTCAAAATCATGTGTTAGCTGGAGAAAGAAGTCACTAATATAAAATTAGGGACTCAACATTAGGAACATATCTGTGAAAACCCACAGGAAGATCCTGCTTCCTTATAGTACTAAACAGATCATTTCTGCAGTTCCTGCATTAGAACTCTATAAAGGCAGTTCAGCACTTTGCACACAGCATAATAATTCCCCACAAACAGCTACCAGATGAACCAGATCAAAATAACCCATTTACATGCACAGCAGTTGAAATCTCAGTGGGTATCAAAGCATTTAATAAATTACAGCCCGTGATAAACAGACAAAATAGATGGTGAACTGTGTTGTAGGCTCCTGGACACTGCAGAAAATCTCCCACAGCCTCTTCCAGGAAGATAAAATAGCAGGTAGGTGGTTAGAGTTAATTCCCTCTAGTACAGTATCAGCTACTTACCCAAATTAATGAATAACTTAATGTTAATTTCAGCCCTATTGCAAACATACACACATGGATCATCAATATTAAATTGTTTCCAGTTGCAGAACAGCAATTTGTTATCTGATACTGTATACAAGGAGAATAATCTCCTCCTCTTAGCTACATAACTTCCCCTCTGGCTGGGAGTTTGCGGGTTACATGAGGTTATATCTCTTACACATACAGATACAGACACACAGAGAAGATTTTGTTATTGTTGGGAACACAAAGAATGATCACTTTTAAAGATCCTGACATAGGTGGGGAAAGGGGTCTGTTCTGAAGATCAAGTCATTCCAAAAAGCCCCTATCCATGAAGGGCTGTATTCAGCTAAAGAATTAAGATCATATTGTCTTCATTCTATCTTAACTTGCTGATTTTCTTATATTGCCCTCTTAGAAATATTATAGTTCAAGTCAAGTGATCAGAGCTCACTGAGCACAGATCAGCTGTGGATTAAAGATGAATTAAAGTTTTAATTTAATTAAAGGTTAATACAGACGGTGCATAAAGAAATCTCCAGACCAAGTGCCTGTCATCCTATCTGAGCATGGCCATTAAAGTCATTCTTACAGCTTCACTTTCAAATTTTATACATAACATCAGTGTTGCAATTCCTCTCCAAATCTTTTCAAAGTGCCAATCCCTTGTCTCATTTTTACTGCTTTTCTCCATCTCCAACTTTGTCAGACACAATTTATTCCTTATGAATCAGAAATAGTAGGTTTTGTCAGCTGATATTTCTCCAGATGTTTTGTGATCTCACATCTTTATTAACGTCTCCAGGATATTGCCTGCCAGTAAGATTAGGCACATAAAGCTGTGAGTGTTTGTCTCTCACCCCTCCCAAAGGCTCCCATGCTAACAGGTCTCACCAGCAAGGTCAGCCAGAGAAGGCACACGGAGAGCTGCTCACATGTCACATGCAAGATATTTCTGCACTCATTCGGTGACCACAGTCTTTTCAATTTTGTATATTGAAAACATATATCTACTGGCACAAAGCCTGCTAATCCAATGGTGAAATAGGAATGAAACAGTTATAAATAAAGAGAGGAGAAAGGACGAGGGGAAGATGTTTCCCACACCTATCATTTGAAATCTCGTCATTGAAAGAAAATCTCTTTCTCTCTTCCAAATACTCTTTTGTGTCTGGTGGATTGCAAGTTGCTACTAGTCTTCAGGTTATGCCCTGAAAGGAGCCGCAACAGTAGAAAGAGCAAGATGTGACAAGAGAGCTGGCAGGAATCCAGAAGATATCATTTGCACTGTGTAGATTTGAGACAGTTTTAATGCTGGGGATAACCTACTCGGGGTTGAAGTCTCAGGCATTACAATTGTATTTGTGCTAAGTTTTAATTCACGTTTCTGCAAGGGTGGTGTCATTGGCATCTTTACAGTTGCCTTGGACCAGGTAACAGTGGAACAACAACAGTGTTAACTACACAACAAATATCAGTCCTTGTGTCCTTTGAACTGAAAGACCTCAAGTACATTTAGAGACAGCATGAACATAGCAGAAAGTTCAGTATGAATTATCTGCTTAAAAAAAAACATTGCTGGCACAAGACAGCTACATAAAATCTTCATCTTCTGCTGCTGCTATTCCAAATTCAAACTTGCCTCAATGTCATTAAGTAGTTTTCTTTCAAAATCCAACACTTTGTGTAGTTTTAGAGTATAAAACAGCATGTCTGTGCTTGTGCAGTGCTTCCCTCCTCTCCTCTTCTGAGTGTTTGAAAACTCCAGCCACAGGTATCTCCCTACAGACTGACTAAACATCCTTGTATGGCCACACAATTTTGTCTGTTCATTCATTATGCTATAAGGGAGGTTATTTAATTTATCCTAAAGGATGTCATCAATATTTTTGAAAACTATGTTAAATGTAACTTTACACTGATTACCCTCGATCTTCTGTACGCAACAGCCATCAGAAACCCCTTCATTTCTTCCTCTCATTTTCTCTGAAGGGCTGACTGTTCCTTGATGACACTCCATCACCTACCACTGGTAGCCTTTACCCCTCATATCCTCTTTAGCTGGTTACTGCACTAGCTGATCTCTCCATCATCCTTCCTCACATTCACATTCTTCCTCTCATTAACCTCCTCACAAAAGGGCTTGCTGTTTAGATCCTCTTGGGAATTTGCTATCTGCAACTTTCGGGCTTATCACCAGGCTCATCCCCCTCAATAGCCTCAAAATTAAATTAGAAATCCCAGGACTTTCTTTGACTGCCTCTCCTCTCCATAGATATTTCTGTCCACAAGGTTTATTAAGCGCTCTTTCACGGCAGCTGCACAATTCCACAAATCCTGTACCCTGTATGCTTGTTTGCCTGTATGTCATGTATGTCATGTCTTCAAATTTGATTTCCTCTAATGCTGCCATTTCAATCTTCCTTATCCTTACCAGAAAAATAGATGGAGATGTCCCCTCTTTATTTATATAAGCACTAAAAAGCTCATATAAATTCGCGCACACAGAAATTTGCTGGCTTGTACTCCTTGCTGGACTTCTGGTGAACACAGTCTGTTGTGCGTTCAAAGCCCTCTCCCTCAGACAGATCCTAAATAAACACAACCTGTGACCACAGGCAGAAAAGAAGTGCCAAGGCAGACAGCAAAAAAAGCCTCCTGTAATAAACCCCGGAGAAGGATTCCACAGACAACCAACTGCTACAGGCTGAGAGCACCATACAACATAAAAAATCTGCTCCACAGCCAGCCTTTGTGCAAATCCTCTTTTCTAATGCTCTGCTCCCTCTTTTACACTGGTTAGAGGGGCTGGAACATCTTTCTGCTCCTCCTGTTAAAATGTGCCTGTGAAGGATCACGATCCAAGGTGAAATCTTGGCATCAGGAAAGCCAAGTGGCCATTAACATCAAAAGGAAACAAAACTTTGCCCAAAGGTTCCTTTGCCCAGAGGAACAAGCACAGTCATCTTGTCAAGTTTCTGCATGCAGAGCTGGATTAACTCCGTAGATTAAGGCACTCTATCATCTCCTGAGTATTTACAATTTATTTCATCTAATACCAAGCATGAATTTTGTAACTAGCTATTGCATATTAGGCTCCTTCATTTTTGTGATTTATGTTGCTCGTCTCTTGGCATCCACCTCATAACATAAATCAAACCACATATAAAAATCATTGCCAAAAAGAAATAAGATTTATGCACAACTCACAGTGGTCATGCAGCATCTTTAACTGGAAAAGATGTTCTCTAATCAATGTAAGATGCATCATCTTTCTCATCTCAGAGCTCTAAAAATATACATTATATTGAAAACCTATTCACAGTACTCCTCAAAAGCTACACTTTAAACCCTAAGTCAGTTTCTGTAGCCAAAAAACACAGGAATACCACTTTTGTCCTAATTTTTAGCAAAGAATTATTACTAATACAATTCAGTGTTCTTGAAGCACAAATGGAAGGTAACACCTAATGGTAAGTACTTTCATCATCCCTTATGTGATTCACAGTGGTTTTTTTCTATTGCTATTGTTGTGTTTATGTGAATGTGATTACTTCTAGAATTACAGTTGTACATAACGTCTGTAAAGACAAAGCAAGCTGTATCTACCATAGAGGTAAACATGAAAAAAGTCAGTGCTGCTGCTCTCTAAAATTTCTCACTGAAGAGTTGCATATGATAAAGGGTAAATTTACCTTCACTCAGAGTTTTGATGTGTGGAAACATTAATTTGTATGTTTCCAAGACAGGTAGTTAAATTTTCTAATTCTTGATAAGCTTTTTCCTGTGGTTTCTTTTTTTTTCTTTTAAAGCTTCTTTAAAAGTGTTCTAAACCCAACTAAAATCACAAGTAAAACCCAGTTTAAAAAAACTTACAACATTTTAAATTATACTCTTATGATATTTGTGGAAATACAAAAAAGGGCACATTTTTCATGCTCAGAAACTAGAATGAAGTCATAGATATACAAGATCAACAGTTTTCAGCAAAATCGTCTTCCTTGTAAAAAGATATATAAATCCCCCACTAAAGAAACACAGCTCAAATATTTAATTCAGACCTGTCGACAGATACAGGGATGGAAACACACTGCACCCATCCTCTAGGTACTTCAGTGCTATTAAAAATGTAATTCAAGAAGCATAAAAGCCCAAGGAAAATGAGCAAGAGAGACCTCTCGTTTATCATAATCATTAATTAAAATAAAAATAATTGCATTTATATAGATCTCTAGCTGCTGGATGAATGACACGGATTCCTTGACAAAATTTCCACCCAAATTATTAAGAGCCCTTTTCCAGGGCCAGGGAATGGAAGACAGCCTTTCTCCCTGTGTAACACTTTCTCAATTTAGTAGACTGCTACTACATATAATTATAGATATCTTGGGGGATTTTTTATGGATCATTTTCAGTTCACAAACCTTTTCCTATCCTCGATTGAATGACCAGAGAGATCTATTCCTTCTTAGTGGTCTGCCTGGACCCAAACCCAAGGAGTGCAGCACTTTCTCTGTAGACAGGGACCAGGACAAGGCTGCCCCCACAGAACCCCAAAGCCTCACACAGATAATAACTCCTGAGAGCCCTGAGAGCATGAAGCCCAGACTGCCTACGTGGAAAAGCCATCCCCAGTCCCTGAGCTCGGAGTTAATATTCCTTCCCCTACACGAGCTGACCTCTCCCTCTCTCAGGGGACTTTAATGGCATGGCTTCCCTCTCACCTAAACACCTTAAAAGTCCAGCTGGCCACTGCAAGCCTGTGCTTGGATCCCCATATATTTCTTTGTGTGGCTCACTGTAGGCTTGCAGGGGTCAGGACTGAACAGGGATCTCTCTCCAGTTGATTTCCAGCTCTCATTCCTAAGCAAATGTCTGGTGACTTTAAAAATAAGGCACTCATGTTTTATGGCCCTGACCAGGCATTTGATTTTCACAAGGGAAATAATACAGAAATAATGATAAATTGTCCAATAATTCCTCCAGAAAGAATCCAGAGAGGGAAGACATTGAAGAATTTAAAACTGAAGGCAGGACATGCAATTTAACAGCAGAATGGTTTTGTTTTGGAAGAGTGCATGTGAAACGTTACTGTTGACTGTTCTTTTTAACTGGGTTACTTCTACTGAGAATATTGGCTGGAAGTAACAGTGACAAGTGAAACTCATTCTTTAGAGAGTGCTGTGGCTTTCTGTAGCTCAGCGTGGCATGCCCCTGAAAGCTGGGGTTACAGTCTTGCACTGCAATTGCAGAAATAAACATTAGTTTATTTAGCATGTCCCCTAATCACCATGTGAACCTCAGCAGTCTGCTGAGGTCCAGGAATTATCCCAGCTCCTGGAGACCTGGCTAACAAATCACACAAAAGTTGGGAAAGCTTTCTGTGTGTATTCGTGCAGCAGCACACGCACAGCACCACAAACTTGTGTCTTTGCCATAAAGGAGAATAAGTAACCCTTACAGCAGGGTTTGAAAATCATACTGCTGAACTCCAGTAGAAATGAGCGCTCTGCTCTGAGACCTGGCTGTGCCTCATGCCATTTAAGCACAGTGTGAGAAGGACAGTGTTTTCACCATGTGAAAATCTTGGATATACTGACATCAATGCCAAACCTCCCATTTGACTTCAGAAGGGTCAGAATTTTAGCTCAAATCTCACTGAGGTGCTGATGCAACACCAAGGTCAACCCTAAAAGAATCATGACTAACTAAAAGCAGTTGATTTACAGAATTGAAAACTAATACAATCAATGCCCTCCGGATGAAAGCAGAGTGAATTATACCAAAATATCTCACCCAGACAAGACAGAGATGGCAGGGAAGCCTCAGAAAAGTTTAGCAAAGAACTTCGCAGCACTCTTTTTCATTCCTGTTCCTCTGCAATTGTAAATCATATTTCAATTTATTCACACATAGCCAGCTCAAAACACAGTCCAATAACAGCTCTTTTCCACAGTTCTGCATAATTCTGGAAAAGAAGAACTGATAAAAGAAATACTGTAAATGGCTCAGCTTAGACAATGTGGGTATTCATTTCATTCCATGGCATATGTGCACTCAACAAAGCAAACCCAAATAAAACTCAAATAAAAACCTAAAGCGATCAGAGCACAGGGTACTCCAAGGTAATGCAGCATTAGGAGAAAAACTGCTCGTCCTTTTCAGTGACAAAAACGTAATTCCTTCCATTCTCATCCACCTTAATAAAGGCCACAGAGCAGATGCAGATGACACTTCACAACTTCTCTCCCTTTTTGAACACTGAATGCTCTGAAAAACTGTTTTGTTTTTAATCTATTTTTTTGCATCTTTATATAAGGCAATGGTGCTGGGCCCCTCACATCCCATTGTAGCTGGAGAGAACTGTGAGCACCTTTTGTGAGCCTTTTATCAAAACCTCCCTCTGATCTTTTGTATTTTTATATCAATGCAAATTCTCTAGGAATACTCTAAATTGCTACTCATGCTTAATGTCTTCATGCAATTCAGCACCAAATATACCTCCATTACGCATTCAGAGCCTGGAATTCATTACTAAATGCTATTTACCTTGGAAATAAAGACACTGGAAAGACCTATTACCTGGTGCGAGCTTTTCTGCAAGCTACTTATCTGTGTACATGTAAGCAAGCAGACATTTCCAGGGTCCCTTATCTGTGCCACTGACACTGCACAGCCCATTTAGGCAGGGGGAGGCTGATGCCTCTGTGACAGGTTTCGTGTGCATATTCTGAGAGTAACCACTGCAGTGATGTCAGGATGACAGGCAGAAGGAGCTATTACTGACTCCTTTTGTCTTGGGCTGCAGACACAGCACTCTGAGCAACAATCCTAACATTTCACATTTAAAGTGGTGAATCAGTTTATTCATTAACATACCATACATTTTTATTATAAATTACATCTATAAAAGACTGCCAGGAATAGCTTTTAAAGGATAGATGTTCTTGCTGGTTTTTCAGGTCCATTGTATGATGTTTTGGTGCATTTCTGACTGGCAGGGCTCTGTGCAGGGGATTTAGGAAGATAGGATAGACTGTAAATGGTCTAAAAAAACCCTGAGAAATATGGGACAACTTCATTGTGGACAAACTTCTATTCATCCATTGAGTGTAATACAGTGAGTGACAGCTTATACAGAACTTGGCAGGCTTCACAAACAGGGAAATAAAAGAAAACTTTTAGCCTGTGATGAGCTTTATGACAGGGCAGTAAAATCCTAATTGAGATACACTGAACCATACAAAGGAGTTTGTATAATACAATGGAGGTTTAAATGAATAGACATAGTCATAAGAAGATGAAAGAAACTTTCTTTAATGATAGATCCTCTGTTTTTTTAGAGTATTAACTTTCACAATTTTTGTATTTGCTGATTTTCTTACCTATTCTCGTGATTTATATTATGCATAAGCAGATAAATTCTCATGTTTGCTGTCACTATTGTAATTATTTTGACAAGCTTTAATTGCACTAATCATTTTTAATTCCCCTTTTTATAGGAATACATAACACGGCCTCAAAACTTGTATCATCTTGCCTTAAAAATTGTGTTACCATAAACACCATTCTAAATCTGCTGAAATCCAACAGATGTTTAGTTCATTACCACGTAGGGAGTGTGGGAATAGCTTTTCCATAGTTCTCTTTCAATGCATCCTCACGACGAGATTTGGTATGGCAGGATGATTTTTATAGAAATTAAGTCAGCTGCAGCTATAGAACTGGAGATATTCAAGCTGAAATGAATAGATTTCAGCACAGCTCAGGCACTTGTGCAGACAAACCACCTGAAATGGTCACATTGTGATTAAAGGATTCATCAAGGAAATAAAAATAAATACCTGATGGCGGAGATTTATTTTACATCTTCTTTTACAACATCCTGACAAGGCATCTGTGAGGACATGAATGATCTGTTGAACTTCAGTCTCTCTCAAAAAGTGCCACAGTCTTTGGTCTGCATGAAATCATGCTCACCAAAAAGGCTGCATGACCTTAAGATACCTCACTGAGCCAGCACCCTTACTGAAGTCAGTAACAACTCAAGCTCCAGTCCCAAACCCAGCTCAAGTTTTGCCAAATGATATTCTGTCCTCAATGCTATCCCAATGGTAAACGGTAATTTACATCTGCCCTATATCCATCCCTACTTCGTCAGCCCTTTTGACCTCCAGCTCTGCCCTCTACTCTTAATTCAGATTTGTTCTACATGTACTCTACACCATGATTTGTACTCTCAGCCCGTGTTTGTATTAACCATTCATCTTCAAAGGTGCCAGAAAATTATTTCTGAAATGAATAATGGGGTCCTGGTTGACAGAAATTTGAATATGAGTCAGCAGTACCCTGGCAGCCAGAAGGGCCAGCAATGTCCTGGGGGGCATCAGGCCCAGCATCACCAACCAGGCAAGGGAGGGATTGTCCTGCTCTGCTCTGCTCTGGTATGGCCCCACCTCTAGTGCTGGGGGCAGTTTTGGGTGCCAGAATACAATAAAAAATGTTAAACTATTAGAGAGCATCCAAAGGAAGGCCATGAGGATGGTGAAGGGCCTTGAGGGGAAGCCATGTGAGGAGGGCTGAGGGAACTTGTTCTGGTCAGCCTGGAGGAGAGGAGACTGAGAGGAGACCTCATCTCAGTGTTCAATACCCTCATGAGGGGAAGAGGAGGGCCAGACACTGATCTCTTCTCTGTGGTGACTGTGACAGGACCCCAGGGAACGGCCTGAAGTTGTGTCAGGGGAGGTTTAGGTTGGATATCAGGAAAAGATTCTTCACCCAGAGGGTGGTTGGGCACTGGAACAGAGCTCCCAGGGAAGTGGTCAGAGTACCAAGCCTGAGAGAGCTCAAGGAGCATTTGGGCAATGCTATTAGGTACATGGTGTGATCCTTGGGGATGGTTCTAAGCAGGGCCAGGAGCTGGATTTGTTAATCCTTGGAGGTCCCTGCTAACTCAGCTTATTCTGCGATTCTGTGATTCTATTCTGTGAAAAGGAAATTCAGCCTAAATTGTTTGTGGTGTTTCCACTTTTTGTTAGACCATGTAGTGGCTGCATGGGGTACTACTTCAGAAACAAGGCTGATACAGTACCTGGCTGCTATTAACTTGAAATTAAAACTAGTTATTATGCCACCACTGTCTGGTCAGAAAACACGAGACACAGATGTTGATCTTCCTGAGACCAGGTACAGACTGAACTAATGTCTGTCATTTTCTGGTTGGTAACATCCACCACAGTTCCTTTCTGTCAATTAGTCCTTAAAGTTAGGAGTTCAGTTTGCAAGCATATAATCCTAACATTTTTGTAGGGGTATTGCTTAGCCTCTTTCATCAGACAGTGATAAATTCCCCTCCAAGATAAAGGATCACAGGAATACAGGCTTCCTTGATTCTTTCATTTTAGCTTCAATTTCCCTATTGAAATCTGAGCTTTGAGGATGAGACAAGTCACATCAACTTCAATGTGTTTTGCTTGTTATGATTGTTTTGATGTCTGCATGTTATAAACCCACATTTCTGACACATTTTTTTTAATTTAGTGAGTGACCTTCCTACCTGATTGCCATGTGGAGTTCATACATATATGCCAGTACTTGGAAGTGGAACGTCTTCCTTTTGAAGACTGCATTGAAAACTCCTCAAACTTTAAAATCATTAGCACTTTCTGTCAATTATATTTGCATAAACCATTGCCATTACCCAGGAGCTGCAACAGGATAAAAAACATGTACACAGTTGAAAAGAGACCATTCTTCATTTAAAAAACTTCTGCCTTACAAATACCTGGCTTGGACCTCAAAGAAGTTTTATCTTTAATTTTGGAGAAAATAAGGAGTGAAAGGGTTAAAAAATCCAGGGACAGATTCTCACCTTGTCATTTGGCACTGCTTCACCAATTTAAACAAATTTACTTGCTCGATATCAGCTGGTGAGGTAACCCTCGGTATTCAATAATTAAGGTATTACTTCCATTTTAGCATGGCCACAGTTTAAAAAAAGACAGATTTTGTCTGGGAGAGACAGACTGAAAGGGAAGGAGAGCACAGAACTGTTTCCATGGCAACTCTTGAGATAACAGTAGCAGCCTACCTAGCCTAAAGGGATAGGTAAGTGAGACTAAAATATGTGTGTAAGAGAAGCACTTTCAAGGTCCTTTTCCAGTTTAAATACATAAATTTGAATTTAGGTACTGCCTGAAAACTCTAGATATTATGAATCCTATATATTCAATATAAACAGTAAAAGAACATCTGTTTTACACTGTACTGAACAATTTAGGTGAGAAAATGTTTTCTGAGAAAAGCTTGGCATCTTTCCATGGAAAAAAATCAAGACTATATCTTCCCTAGGTGAGTTGTACAGGCTTTGTGTCATTTAAAGTCCCCCCAAAAAACACAGTGAAATGGACCTCCATACTATACTGCTTTTGTTTCAGCATGTAAGTGGTTGACTTAGAAGGGCTAAACAATTATTTTGTCACCATTAGTGAGAAAATTCTTTCTGGCTTCCAACACCAACATACTTTGTACCAACACCGTGAAAAAGTCCTGTGGCTGCAAGAATTCAAACAGCAAAGAGAGGACAGGAGCACGGCTGACAAAATCAGAGCAAGCAAAAAGCTTGGAAAATATGGAGGAAAGAAAGGTATTAGCGAAGAGAGACAGATGGTATTAGAAGGGTATTAAAAAAATAAAGTACTTTTGGGGAAATAAAGCTCAGAATAGATCATGGATAACACCAAGAAAATCCCATTCCCAATGGGAATGTGCTGAATGTTTCACAGTTAAAGGAACTGCAGTGGTGAGGCCAGTCCCAGCCACACTTCAGGATGGCTTAGGAAGCAGACTCATCTGCAGAAACTTTAGCCCAGTGTATTCAGACAAACACTAAACACAAATTCCTCAGAAACATGTTCAAAGTTATCCCATGAGGAGTTTAGTGGTGCTGCAGTAAGGCTTCACTACCTCAACTCTGCCTCTGTCTCTTCTCAGACAGCCAGTATAAATCCAATCAAAAACCTCAAATCCTGTGCAAATATTTGCCACAACTTAAGCAATTCCTTTTTTTCTGTGAGGGGAAGAAATAATTATCACTTATCTCCAATCTCATGTCTTCTATACCACCTGCTGTTCTCATTACTCCACTCTAAGCTGTTTCTAAATCTTTTAGGAAGTGTGGTGCCCAGAGCTGAAGGCAGGATTCCAGCTGGGGCTTCAACAGCACTGAGGTGAGCAGAGTAATTACATTTGACACTCCTCCTACAATATTCTGGAATGATATTTGCCTTTTAACAACTGCATCATGTAGTTGGCACACAGCTGAGTAGTCAAAGCCTTGTGGTACATATGAGCTTGATTTTGAAAAACAGAATGGCACTTTATTTTCACTTTAGTCTGTTCTGATATCATCCTTCAGGATGCTTCATTCCTTTCCTGTTCTCCATTTAGAATCACAACAAATTTTGTAACTGAGTTGGCTGTTTCATTATCTAAGTTGTTAAAGTCAAATGCTGACCAGAACTCAGTATACAACAGATCTATCTGGTCTGCCTCAGTTTCAGAAGCCTTCCCAGTTCCAGGTTAAGCCATGGCTTAGGAGTCAGCCTGGTGAACAGTTGGCTTTAAAAAAAGTCATTTTGTTATGGCAATGACCATTTTGTTAAGGCAATAGAGTAGCTTACCTAACTGGCCTATGAGAAATGGCACTTGGGACTGTCAAAAAAAATCTTTGGATTTTTTGGAGAGGACTTAAATCCTCTCAGATATATCAATGTGCTTCCACCCTGTTGGCAGTTCAGTTATTCTACCACAGGTCCATTATTTTTCAAGACGAGGTCTGGGTTGTCTTAGCTCAGAATCCGTAAGGAATCAAAATTTGACTGGCTGCTCTGGTATCAACTGGACCTTCCACACTTTCTCACTGAAAAGGTACTGGCTGGGCTAATTTTTCTCTTCTCCCTCGGGACATGACTGATGAAATCTTACAGATAGGCACTAGCAGTTGAGAAATTACTCCAGTGAACTCCTGAGTACTCTAGACCAAGCCTAAGGTTCACTGAGCTCTTTAACACGAAAACACAAAACCTACTCTTTCCTAGTACTGGCCTTTACGCCTGTCCCCTTATTAAAATTAACTTCATGAAGCATCTAATCATAATTAACCGTTTGGTGAAGACCAAAACAAAGAAGGCATTGATTGCTCCAGTCCTGTCTGCTTCACCCTTCATTTCCTCTCTTCCTTTGATTTTTGTTTTTTTTTCCTTATTCCCAATATATTCATAGAACCCACTGGTTATCTTTTACACACTTTGCAAGCAAAACATCCAGAACTTTTCTCACTGAATGAGACCAACATGACTGAGACTCAGGTAAGTGGGTAATTCTCATTTTAAGCCATAAAACCTTTTTTCAGACATATCCCAAATGCTCGCTCTTGTGCTACTGGTAAGTATCAGCTGTGGGTCAAGCAGACTGGAGTAGATTCCTGAAGAGCAGTTCATCAGCTGCTAAATAGAATTCCACTCACACAGAACCCACTGCAGAAAGCTCAAAGGAGACTTTGTATAGAGTGTAGCTCTAACCTGCACCTTGTTGTTAAAATGTCAAAGCTCAGACTTAACCATTCCCGTCCTCGCACTTCAAAATGCACCATTTTCTCTAGAATCAATGTGATGAATCATTTTTACCACAGAACTGTAGGGAGAGTAAGAGTATTTCAACTTCCATTTCAGAGTTAGACTTTTAAATTTTTGGCCTTCTAGGATCCTTGTGAACTTGTTTCAATTTTTTCCAATACTCGTCTACTACCACTTGGCTTCTCACTTGCACCCAGTTCCCTCTTCATAAATTGTTAAGTAACTGCCTAAAGAGATTTTAAAAATCATGAATTCTCAGCAAATATTTAAATTACTTATCATTGGCAGGTATCTGGAAATTAACCTACACATCTGTCCAAGAGATAAAGAGAAATAACATTTTATTGCTGGGGAAAGGCTGGCAGTACTAAAGATCGAGGTGTCAGGGGGAAAAAAAAAGAAAACAAAAAAAATCTGCTCACTCCTTCCTTCCTTGCTTCCTTCCTTCCCTTTCTCCTGTGGTGACTTCAGTATGATTTGCCAGCAGCCCATCTCCAACCCACTGCAGATTCATTGCCCTTTTGAACCCAGCCAACAATCTTATCTGCAGCACCTACAGCACCAGGCGTGACAAACACAAATGGGCAGAACACCGACGGCATTTATCAAGTACTTACAACTCCCTCTGTAAACTTCTATAATCGATATTCTACATTCTGTGTCTGTTCAAATGTAGAACCTGAAACAGTAATGTTATTCCTTATAAAAAATGCTCCTACCTGCAGGTCCTGCAGATGAGGTTAAAAAGCTGTGAATTTGGTCTCATTTGAAATATGAATGTATTCAACAATTACTCCTCTATTCTTCACTCTTGAGGTAGGTTTTAAAAGGGAAAAGAAAAAAAGAATCAACACTATGTAAGAATACATGAATTCATACAGTTTTTGATAGATATTACCATAATAATATATGCTTAGAATTTCTTTAGCAATTAAGCATTGTGCAGTCAAGAACATGAGCACTGTAGTTTCTTCAGGAGGCTTCATTTTACTTCAATTTATGCCTCACTCTCTCCTGGCTCCGCCATGCTTAACAAGCAATAATTACTATACCACAGAAGAATTACATTTGAAAGCTTTAGTAACATTTTAGTAACATGAAGTCTGATTTAGCATTCCAGACCCAGAAAAACCTCAAAACACAAAAAAGTGTGTAGGACGTTAAATCTCTGCACTAGTAAATAGTGACTGAATGCGAAGTGTTATGAGAATTCTTAGGAGGAAATCTTGTGCAATGAAAGGCAGAGCTGTATCAGGGTTGATGCCTAAAGAGTCTAACCTAGAAACAGAGACTAGGCAGGAGGAAGGGAATAAAGGTGGATATTTATTTGAAAGGCCTTCAGAGGCACACCCTGGGCAGGCCAAAGGCTACACCCAAGATGGACCCCGAGTCACGAGTTCTTCACACTTTTATAGGTTTGCTTCATTTGCATATCAACTCAAGTTCACCAATTAAACTTTAGCTAATGATGTAATTTCCCCTCAGCTTGCCCCCCTTCTCAAGATGCTGGGTTACACATTTTGGGCCTAGGCCGGGCTGGGTGTCCTTGGAGAGCAGCCTGGAGAGGCTTTGTTATGTCTGTGTCAGCATGAGAGAGCAGCAGCTCACAGGCTCCAGGACACTGCAGAGTTACACACTAGAATAGAATTCAAATAGAATTTGAAAAATATAAAAGCTAAAACATAAGGCATCAGGTTATGTTCTGTCAGTATAGATACCTGCACTACCTCTGAACCATCTCGCACAAGCCTGAACTGGCAACACAACTACATAAGCACGATGCTCTGCCTGAGCTACTTATCCCATCCCAAACCACGGTACCCAAGAGCCATCAAAGCAGCAGTATTTCTTCTGGGACCAAGGTGGCTCAAAAACCAAGTTGCAACAGGCCGACATACACAGAGCAGTGGCAAAAATGCAGTTTGAACGGGTAAACTGTGCCACTTCTCAGTTAAGTGACTAAATGGATGCAGCACTTGAAATCTGTTCCCATGGCAATGTGGAAACAGCAGTGGCAATACCAGCAGTTTCCTCTTAGGCTCACAGTACGAGGAGAACAAAAACCTTTTCTCCATTTGAATGAACAAAAGAAGCAGCATTTTCCAGTGCAAACATGTAAAGCCAAAATCTTTCCCATGTCCTGACCACAGTAAAATTCATGAATAAACAGAAAAGACTTCCCAAAAAGGTCAAAAAACTTGGGTTTTTGCTTTGTTAGACCAGCAGGGGTTAGGACTGATTCTCAGAGAACATCCTGCTCCCATTCCTCCTGAGCTAAAATTCAAAGCAGTGTTGGAAGAAGAATCCCAGATGTTCTTTCAAGAGAGCAAATAAAGGCAGAGACAGCCCATAAGGTATCTCCAGCTCTGCTGACTAGTCATCATTTTCCATTGTGTTTGGAAAGAGACATGGCAGTAGAGAAAGCAAAGAGATGCACCACACAAAAAGTGGTCACCCAGGATAACTTCAGTCCTGAGGTCAGGCAAAACACACGCAGCTATCACATGGTCTACCTCAAAAAACCCAGCAAATTCCTAGACAAACAAAATTCAAACCAATTATCCCAGTTGCTTCTGCTGCCTTAGGAATCTGTAAAGTCCTATCACTCCTAAACAGAAAATATCTCTTAAGCTGCTGACCTCACTAACCAAGCATATTTCTTTGGAAAAAGATTTCCCTTTCACCCCATTTTCCTGGTGTCTAGCATCATCTCAGTCTAGTCTGACTTAATCTTTGGAAGAGATTGCTTTTAGGCAGGCCTCCAAATCAGGTGTTGAGAAAGCAGCAAGCCTGCATTGTCGAGGGGAATGCCATGGATCAGGGTACCCAGCTGCTCAGGTAGGTATCCCATTGCCCACTGCAGCAGCCTGCTATTAGTATTTGCATTCCAGTTGTACCTAAAAACACCCAGCAGCAGCCAGAATTCCAGTCTGCCACACTTGTACTTACACAAATCTACAGCTGTCTCATACAGACATAGTGCACACACTGAAGTTGTACAACAGGCTCTCCTGAAGGACTAAACTTGAAGATAATCCTTTTGCTAACTTTCTAAACTCAAACACTTGAAAAACTAATGCAAAGCCTTGCTAAGGTACTTGCAGCAGTAGTAGTGAGTTTGTAGGAAGATTCCTGAACCACTTCCTATGAAACAGTAGATCCTGAAATTAATCAGAGCCTGACCAAAGAACACAGATATTTTATTGCACTTTCAATAAGGAAATGCAGAGTTTCAAAAGGAAGCAGAAGATGTCTCAGAAGTATCATCCCAATTTACAGTGGTCTGTAAACCATTGCTGTCATCCCACATGCTGCCCATCACTTATTGTCTTTCTTCAGAGGCCCAGGGCAAGTTGCCCTGTTTCTCTTGCAGAGTCCAGGTAACTTGTTTCCTTTCTTTTCCTAATGGTTTTGCCATTTAGAGCTTCATTCAGGCCTTGCCACAGTCATCATTTCAGATCTAGAGCTGGCAGCAAATCTGGACCAAGGCATCGGCCAAGCTAGAAAACCAAAGTATGACAAGAGAGTCTTGAAAGCAGCAGTAAAAACCATTCTGATTACACTGTCTGTCCATCTTATCAAAAAGTCCTTTGCCTGCCATCCTTATTTTCTTCTCCCTAGTGTTAGTCATGAAGGAACAAATGCAATAATATACATCCTTTCAATGAACACACAGTGCTGTCACTGTGCCCTGAAACCCAGGACACTGCTTGGGCAGCTGCTTTCCGTCTCATAGCGCCTGACACAAAGTTGAGCACTAAAAAATGAAGGGCTCCAACAGAGGAGATGAAGGTCTCCCACTACCCTGCCTTTTAGTGAAATAATAAACAGGATTAAATGGAACTTAGTCTAATTCCATGGGAAACTCACACCCACTCCATGGGTATGCATCACTTGCTAGCAGTCAGCACTGCATGGATGTCTCTTTTTATTAATAAATGCTCCTCCATCCCAGAGGCTGTGTTTGTCTGTCTGTCTTCCTTTCACTCTCGACGTGTGGCTTTTCTAATCTCCTCCTTATAAACCCTCAAAAATCCATCATTGGGGTATTCTGAAAGAATTAGTACTGGATGTCTTTGCACATGTAAGCTGCAATATATTCAATCATTCACAATACCTGATTGAATTTAACCCCCTGAATGCAACTGGGTATTTTTTGTTAATATTAATGAGACAATTATTTACTTTATAAAGGACACAGAGGCAGCTTCTTTTTGCTGACTGCGCTGTGCCAGTCCCCACTTCCCAGCCACAAGGAATAGTCTTTACACCCACTGTGATCTTTGGTGATAGGAGTTTGGGATGTTCACTTTTGCAGAGGTTTTCTAACTGCACGAGCTGAGCGTGGTTTGGAGACCCACTGTATTTGGTTTCACACAGAAGCAGTGATACTCTATTCCACTCCATCCCTTGTGTAACATTATCTGAATCAGGGGAACTTAGCTGGCCCAGATATGATTTATGCTGTACAGACTACTGCAGTAATTTCAGAATAAGAATATCACAGTGACCTTGACATGCCTTCTGTTCTCTGTTGTTTTTAGCAGTTTTAATGAATACATCTTTCTTGAGCAAAGGATCAAGATGTGGTCCTTTAGATTACCCACACAGATGATGGCTTCCAAGTTCATTTTAAAATCTCAGCAAATGGATTTAGGAGTTATTACGAACAATTCAAAGATGGTGCCTGCCTGAAGCCTGATTATGCTCCCAGCCATCATTTTTCAGATATGGGGAAATCTGTTAAAGTAAAGCACCAATTAGGATGCTTGTGTTCTTTTAAATTAATGTTTCATTTCAATTTTGTTTCCGAGTTCCTCCTGTCATCTTCAGAGAAATACATGTGTTGAAATCATTCCTTTGATGAAGCACAGACAAGAAGCTAAGTGTGCTTTGATGTGGAAAAGGAAAATGAGCCCTTTTTGTTTCTATGGAACCAGCTTGCAAACCAAGGAATGATCACAATCACTGTCGTTGATACAGGGTAAGCCCAAATATTTTTCTAACCAATAAAGAAAGATGGAAGATGCAGCTAACCCAGAGAGTTGTGAACAACCAAGTAAGGACGAGACCTTCCATAATTATCTAAGCTTCTGTTTTCAGTTTTTTCAAAGCATCACGAAGCAGTGAACTGGAACAGCAAACTGTGTTTGGACAGGGAACTCTGCAGGACAAAGCCATGTCAGCTAGACACCAAAGTGATTCAGACCTCTAGCATTTGACTCCATATGTGTGCAGCCTTTGCGTCTCTTAACTGGTCAGCAGCAGGACTGAATCACAGTGGCAAGTCCCTCTGTGGCTGCATTTGTTGTTCTTGCTTCTCCATGCCCTGCAGAGACAGGAGGAAATGACTGAGGACATCCAGAACACTTTTACTCATCCACTGAAAAGAAATTAATTATATCCCAACTGTGCAGAGGGAGCAAACTTTGACTGTGGATAAAATACAGTCCCATAAGCTGTAAATGTACTTTGATGTGTGAACAGAAGAGGTCCAACTGTACAACCACAATCTCCCTCTATAAATACATGTCCCTTAATTTCACCTTTTAGAAAAATCAGAGGCAAGGCTCAAAATGGCCTCAGAAAAGTCAAGAACAAAAGTATTTTTGATGCCAGTGTGAAAAGGGTCAAGTCTACTCTCTACCCTGCTGATGCAAACTGGAAACGGGAATTTCAAACAGTGTTAACATACTGAAAATTGTGAAACCACTTTGTCTATCTAGCTAACTTCAGCAGCTGTCAACAGAGTAAAAGAGGTGTGTGCTCAAAGACTTTGTACTTTCTGACCCCACTGCATCTAGAAACATTAGCAATTGAATCACATTGCTGGTCAGGTTTTCATTTACAGCATGATGCTCCAAAGTGAAATTCACATTAAAAATGGATTAGATTAGATGTGCTAAGTGCAGCACACCTTCAAATCCCATGGACTTCTGCGAAAAGGGGAAGTACAAGCACTTTACAAGAGATGGCCTGTTGTGATGGGCTGGTCCCCTCTTACTCTTTCAGCACTTTCTCATATGCATTCTGTATCCGTAAAAGGGATAACTTTTACTGTTATTATGAGCTAGGGCGTATATTACACACTTATTCCTCTCATATTTGTGCAAAAAAAGTCTGCTGTTAGTTTTAGAATTGGAAGTTCCTGGTTTTGCTAAGTCTTACTGTTCCATTGCCTGATAGTACAGGGTAGAGAGATGGCTGCTACTTCACTTTATGCTACTTAGGAATTTTTGATGCTTTTTTGAGTAAGTTTCTTCTAGGTCGGTTCCATGTGCAAAGCAGGCTAAGAATTAATAATATTAATAAAAATGCGCATTAATCAACCAATTCATTTTTAAAAGACACTCTTAGTCAGCAAAAGGTGTCATAATGAATGATATATTGTCACCCTGATTCCACAAGCCACCTGCAGCTCACCATGAATCTATAAAGTAAACTCTTCAAAGAGAGAATAACAATCTTCAGATCCAAAAATACCGCAAGAATGAAGGCAGAAACATCTTCCCTCCATTGTGAGTCTGTTCCCTTGCAAAATGAGAAACCTGGAGCAGCTACATTTGGGGAGCTCTCATGTTCCTACTTCTGTATTCTTTTCCCTTTCTTTGATCTAAAATATCTCAGCCACTGGGGACTAAACCAATCCAGGAGCTTTACATGGCTTCTCTGTTCACTTGTGGGTACTTATCACATTCTCTACTGCAGGCACTTTTTAACAATTAATTTTAATTTTATTCTGAAAAACATGGATGCTATTATGGAACAGACATTAGCAGGAGAGACTGCATCCAAACCCCCACTGAACTCCGGATTAAGAAACTGAGGTTCTGTTCCTGGCTGCGCCACAGATCTGTGCAAATGGCTTCAGTGCTGGGCTCCTCACTCCTATACAAGTGCATCCCATTTCTTTTATGCTGTGTATCGTTGCTAAAAAGGGTCTAAATTAGTAATACTGCACTTTCGATCAGCCAAACATTTTCCTGAAGACAATTTCTTTTTCTGAGAGGAAGAGTCACTATCTCTGGCCATAGTAATGCCTGCAAGACCCTGCAGAAGAAAGGATATGGAGACCTGCAGAGAGGAATAGCTTACACCACTAAGAGAGGGCTAAACCCGAGCCCTTTGTCTCACGTTAAGTGACTCTTTCTGCTGAAACACTCCCAGACAAAGTTACAGAGGGCAGTAGCTGTTGTTGGCATCTCACAAACTCCGCTACCCAGCCCTGACCTTTCTTCCCAGGTAACCCATGAGGGAGCACCTTAAATCCCAGAGAAGCCAAAGAAAGACATGCCTGCAACAACCATCAGTGTGCTGGCAGATGCAGAACACAATGCCACAAAAAGGAATGGTGTTAGCAGGACTAAGTGTCTGTGCCATAGAAACAGAAAGTCTGTATTTTACCCACCTGGAATTAGAAAATCCTTCCAGTACACTGTGAGACAAACTTCTGAGAGTGACAAACGAGTTCTGAGGCACTTTTTGCCTGGCATTCTGCTGCCTCCTCCAAGTACACAGAGACCCCTAGCTGCAATTTTGCTTAGGACAAGCATTTGCCTGAGAATACCATTTAATATCATTTTAATTGAATAGTCAGGCTTCATTTTTAGCAGGCACCACATGAAGCTGCAAGACTGTATAATGCCATTGTCCTGTACAGAATACCTGGCAAGGTCTTACAAATTTCCATTGGCACAAGTTTGTCAATCATCCGTGCAGTTCTCCACTGGAACTTCTTGGTGGAAAGATAGCTCAAATGTGTATTATTCCCTGCAGAAGTAATCAGAACAGCCTGTCTCTGAGCCGTATGATTATCTACCTCAAAGCCCTGTGAAAACTGACGTATCATCAGGCATTATTTGATTCTTTGGAGAGACACACCGGGAAGCCCTTTAAAAGTCAGTTATCAGATCTTTTATTCTTAGACAAAGTGCTGACTCCCCATTGCTTCCAGGATACTCAGCTCACCGGTTTGTCCCGAGGACGGGATGCACTTAGCTCTGGAAGTACAACGGGCACAGGTCTCGGGCTGACTGTCTGCACAAGGCAAAGGGCAGGACAGCTGTGACTCTGTGCCCTCAGAGCCAGCCTCCTCCACAGACAGCTGCCAGGAGAGCCCAGCTGTGCTGGAGCCCCTCTACTCCTGCCAGGTTCTTACCCCAGTGCCAGCTGTGCCCGGGCATACAGCTCCCTGCACCTTCTGGCCACCCTTTCCCTGGCCAGACACAACAAAAGACAGATGTGGCCAGGGCCAGGCACAAGCTGGGGCAGGTTTGTTTTGGGGGCAATTTATTTGTGTCCCTGTTGTTCCCACCTCACGGTACCACTACTCAGATTGCACTTCTTTCTGTGCCCTTGGAACAGTGTTTGCTGTTCCTCTCTGGACACAAACAGGTGGTGCTGCTGATTCAGCAAGGCCGTCCTCGCCTTTACACTGTCATTTGTAAACTGATTTGTGTGAACCCCAAGAAACACATGATCCTGCAGAAGTGATGAGGTGTCCTTATTTCCCTGGCTGAAACAAAACAAAAAAAGATCTTAAATAATTTATGACTTCATAGGATCAGCACGTTCAGCGGGAGAACTGCTTATGCAGCTGACTCACTTAACACAATAATGAGCTTTTGGCCAGGTGATAGGTTGTGTTGAACCTGACCGGATCAATGTGAAGAGGGAAAAGCTCAGCTTGTTTGAGTACTCCATCCTCTAAATGTACACAGCAAGATGTCAAAATGACCCATATATGCCCTGAAAAGGAAATTGAAACTAATTCTACTATATTATATTCCCTTTTCCTATCCATCTTGCTTTCTCTCACTTATGCTCAATGTATTAGGATTTTTGCAAGTAGAAGGTAAAAGAAAAAAGGCTGAGACCTCATTACATCTTGTTTCTAAATCTTCTGCCACTTCAGTTACATTCAATCCATTTTCACCAGTAAAATATCTTTTGGAGAGGATCGATAGAATGATCAGCTGAAATACTCTCTGTTTGAGTTCAAATATTGATGAGCAAATCTCTTTAGCACAAAATATGGAAAAACACATACCAAAGGCAAATGAGATTGTGCTTGAGCATGCTACTGAAGTAGAAGTGATATGGAAGCTGGACAGGGGGATGGTGGACTATAGTCTTCTTCCTGTTGCTCACATAAAGATGATCATAATCAAATTTTGCCTTAATTTAAGAAAAAATTTCAATATCAAAGTCACTTGTGACATGTTTCCCTGGAAAGCAAGCTCGGCAGGGAGAGCAGGAGCGCCTGGGCAAGGGCAGCCCATCAGCTGCTCTACATTTTCCCCGGGAACCTCTTTTCACCTTCAGTAATCCCAGAGGAGTTCTCTGAACCACTTCGCATTTAGACACACACAGATGTGTACCACACTCCAATTCATGACCCATGGCTGAAGATACCTGGGCAAGCAGGAAAAGAAGGACAATCCACTGTAATGCCCAAGAGCTTCCCCACTGCTCTAGCTAGGGAAAAGACTGAAAAGAAATTAATTTATTATATGTGAACACATTCAAAGAAGAAATGTTCCACTAAGGACAATGGTAAGATGCACTTGTGTTTCCAGGGAGATAAATTTATCTTCCTAAATTCTAAAGTGTCATGAAGGAAATTTCCTACCAGCTCTGCCTGTCATTAACAAGATGTCACTCGTCTGACAGAACTGTCCAGAAAAGAAACGGATCATGGAAGTGCTCAAGTCACAGAAAAGAAAGCATTTTGAGATGCTTTCCACAAATGGAAAGTGCTGTGGCACAAAAGTAGATATGCAGGACAGTGGTTATTCATCATCTTTGCCTTTCAATAAGACAGCTTTCCAGACACCCAAGCAAATTCTGAAAATAGTTTCAACAGTTTTGATTGTATGTACAGGGTAGCATTATTGCTTTCCTTGTTAAAAAACGGATGAATATTCTAAAACCGTCTATGAACACGCAATCAAGGCGTATGTTAGAACATCTTTTAAAACAAAGCATTTCTTGGTTTCAGTGAAGCCTCCAAAAATGTTCTCATTAGGTCACAGAAAGTGAATAGGCACATTTAGGCTAATACATAACTATTTACACAGCTTTTGAAAAGCAGGGACTGATATACAAGGATTAAAGGGCTGTAAAGACAGCACGTCATCACCCTTGGTTAACAGACGGAGATTTTGAACTCTCATAAATCTTTTAATTTAGAAGTTAAGTATAAAAATCACGTGTAAGTAGAGTGACATAAGGTTTGGGAAGCAGCTGACAGCTGCTAGAAATTCATTGCAAAGCATATGAATTTTGACCTTCTCTTTACAACTGACTAAGTTATCAGCAAAGGCCAAGTACTTGCCGTTCTACTTTTTCCTGCTTTAGGCTACAAACCTTAATGTTATCTCAATACACATTATGAATTCATGAGCTTCATTAGGAATAAGTAGGCAGGGAAACACGGAATAGGCACTTTAAAGGCTGTACAGCATTTCTCACGCTGTGAGGGAGAATGCCAGGGAATTCTAGAGAGCTCATTTACAGCGGGCACACACCAGCTCTGAAGGGAGGGTGACTCCAGAAACGCAGCTTGTTAACACCTCGTCTGCAGACTATCAAAACGCGTTTGAGGGACTGTTTTTTACAAAATAAAGATGGCGATTACTTGTGCCACTGCAATTATTCAGGGCGGCGTGGATCCTGCGTTCCATCGGAGCGCCCGGGAGCCCGAGCGCGCTGCGCTGCCCGGGACGCGCGGGGATCCCAGCGCCGCCCGGAGCCCGCGGCGTCCGCGGCGCTCTGCTGACACCTGCCGGGAGCCGAGCAAGAAATTCCTGCCCTACCTGTGCCACACCGGCCTCCACCCGGGCCTCTCCTGCCTCTCCTGCCTCTCCCGACCGCCGCTGTGCCGGGAGCAGGGTCGGAACAGGTCGCAGCCGCGATGCCGCGGAGCTTGACCCGGCTGGGACAGCGGCACCGGAGCCGCTCGGGTTCCCGCACACCCCGACAGCGAATCGCCCTGAAACCTCTGGATGGTTCAACAAGTGACGGGCGGGCACGACGGGTTATTTTCCACCCAGCCAGCCGCTCTCCTCATGCGTGCAAATCAGCACACAGAGGGGTTTATGCCCATTTGTCATTTGGAAGTGAGCTAGAAGAGTATAAATTTGTGTCAATCCTCCTGTTCACAACCGGACATAATTTTCATTTAATGTTTGTGCTGTCCTTTACAACTAACCACACTTCGCTTTTTCGGCTTTCCATTTCACTGTCTCCAGTTTTTGCTTGGGAAATGGCAGCACTTTTCCAAGGAGTGACTCAGGAAGGATCTCAGGAGGAATAATGTGGTGAGTGCCCCTGGTTGATGGCAGCCCCAGCCCCACATAAGCAAACAACAGCTCCAACAGGGTCAGGGCAAGGGAAAAAAGTTTTGACTTCTTCTTCTAATATCTTTAGGTGTGTAAACAAAGCCAAAAAAAGTAAAGAATTTTTCTAAACACCAAAAGAACCAGAAATAAATGTAATAATACGCTGCTGTGGGTTTGGTTTTGAAATGGTTACAATAATCGAAGTTAATGAAAGGTGGCAAATTTATTAATAGGGCCAGAAAAACACTGAGAATTTTCTACTGGACTGATTTTCTGGTTTCTAATGTAACATTTTTATCTTATTAAAACAAAAATGATCCAAACTACTTTTTTTTTTATTTTCTCAAGATTATCCCTAACTGTATTTTTTCAGATGAGTCCAACAACTTTGACAGCTGCTACAGAGCTGCCAACACACAGCTCTCCAGGATCGGTACTTTCAGTCTCCCCCCTCCTCTCTGGGCCAGATTCCCTCAAGGCTGCAACTCTCACAGTTTGTCTGAGACCCACTAGGATAAAAGGTGGCAGTAGGATCTTAACGGCAATTTCACTGAGGCAAGGCACAGACCAGAGCTGAAATGAAGCATTTTGCAACATTAAAAACAGGGAAAAACCCCTTAAGCATGTTACTTTGAAGAAAAATACACTGCTGTGCAGGTGCACCAGAGAAAAGACACAAAAAAGGAGTTTCCACTTTCAAAAATTTATTTTACAGAAAAGGTGAATGTGTTAAAATATGAGGTTCTTTCCCAGGCATCTCACTGGGAGGATAGGGATTTAGAGCAAAGTGGATACTCTCTGGAAAGATTTTTAAAGGCATTTTCTGTCAAGAGAGGTTTGACATGTTCCATCTTCTATTGCTGCTAATGCACACACAGAGGAAGTGCTGGGATAAAATTGTGTCAAAACAGCAAGGCCAGAACAAAGAAGGGCTCTCTGCAGAAGGCATAAATAGCACCTGCAGTGTTAGAGAAGTCTCTTACCTAAACCTATTACTTACTGGTGCTTTTACTATGGAGCAAGTGGCAAATCAACCTGGGATGGCCTCATATCATTACCCAAGACAGCAATGATTGACCTCAATTAAATGATTCAGCTGAGGTCCGCAGTCAGAGGTGAAAACAGCCATCTTTGTTTTAGTTCGTGTGTCTTTGTAATGAAGAAACAAATAGGTGATGAAAGTCCCCTTGTAGCAAAATCTCTGTTCATTTTTGGCACTTCCTCAGAGACACCTTCAAAATCAGTCAAAACAAGCTTAGGAAGAATCGCCAGACCCATATGGCTGGGCCAGCTGGTCATGTTTCACTATGAAGTGTAATTGCTCATTTAGGACTGAAGTTACTACTGCTGCAACATAAATTTTGTACCCTTCTCACTGTTGTGCAAACTTTTTAACATTAAAAAAAATGGATACAGAAGTGCTGAAACAGAAGTACAAGACAGCTGCTAAGAGCAAAGAGACACATTCAACAGGGCATGAGCTCCCGTGTGTTAGCGTTCTGTGAATCTTGTGTGAGGTATTCAGAAAAGCCAACTGCAAAGTCTGGAGTTATGTGCTGATTTCCCTGCCAGAGGAAGCGGCATTCACTGTGAAGGCAGTACAAAAAAAAATTAAAAAGTGATTGCTTCAAACACCAGATTTGTTAAATACTAAGTAATTTATGAGACCTTGCCTGAAAGGAATAACTAGAACACTTCATTTAGCTAGAAGAAAACAAGATATGATGAGAAAGGGTTTCAGAATAACTGAAGAAATCCTAAAATCATCCTTCAGAGCCTAAATGGTGTCTCACATTATTTTAAATAATGAATTACTGGGGTTGATCCTGCTAGGAATTGAACATCCAAATTTAAGAAATACAGATTTTATTAGGCCTAGCCCAGTGCAGGAGAAAATAGAAGCCACTGCTCCTATATACACTTCTTTCAAACTAGATGGCAAATGACTCCAAGCTTCTCCTAAAACTCCTTAACCTTGAATAAAGTCTCCTGAGAGCAAGGAAGCACATTTCAAAAGCATCAAAGCACTTTGTGAACAGAAAGCTCTTTAGACATTGATACGTCTTCACAACATTTACATTGGATCGTTTCAGTGAGGGGGAGTTAGATTGGCACCTTGTTGGGAAAGGCACCCACCAACTGCCTGTCGACTGCTCTCACGGCACAACGAGACAGAGAAACACAATCACTTGGAGAGAGGCACAAGGTGACTGCAGGAAGATCATGAAAAATGCAACAGACAGCACATGCAGTGGCTCCAGCACCCAGAGGGGCTCCAGCTTTCCAGACAATATGGTGGAAAAACTCCTAAGAAAGCACAGAGGTACTGAGCAGTGGAACGAGAATGCTTGTTGTAATGGTGAGACGTCTGTACAACACCTGCCTCCATCCAAAAACTGTACATTTTAACAGGCACAAAAAATAGTCACTGGATGTTCATTGTATTCTCTTCTGTTTCAGCACAAACTACAAATGGTCAAAGGCAACAGCTTTTCTTTGAACTGGAACAGAACAGAGTGGCTCACAAATGCAGAAGCAACTGAAAGATATTTAAAGAGACGACAGACTTTGATCTGAGACCACTTCCTGACCAAAACTGCAGATAGATGAATACACCTGACCATCAAACACGTAGGTATGCTGATAAATATGGGACTGAGTTCCCACTACCACATTACCTCTTTTGTGTGATCATGCAACACACCCCATAGTGCTATTCTACAGAAAAATTCTAAATGTAGGAAACACAAAACAATGAAGTATGTTGGTAGAAAGAGAAGCTTGATCAGAGCTGGATGTCAAGGCTTTTCATGTTTGGAAGGAGGAAATGTCAGGACAGCCTGAACACTGTGGAATTTTGAGTTTTGTACATTCTCCTACTCTGAAACCAGATAGGCAAAAGGTCCTTCTGGTGAGAGGAAGTAAAATGGGGCTTCTTGCCCCAAAATGAGCTTAACATCAAAACCTCTCAAATTAGTGTTTCACAAAGCTCTGAGAAGCATGTCAACACTGCAGCATTACAGACAGAGCTTGCCTTAGGGTGGGAAAAGCCTGATATTCTCCATGCTTATGTTCTTACTAGAGAGTTCACATAGCGATGTCATCTAGACTTACAGGGAAGCTCTAAGTGCAGAACTTAACATCTGTGGAGAAAATTTGACACTTTAGGATATAATTTCATTGCATAAAAATTAAGCAAACATTTCCAAATTCTGTGCTAAATGTTCTATTTTTGTTTTGAGGCAAATATTTGTAGCATTCCAAATATTTCATAGAAAGTATCTGTATTCAAATAGCCAAATAACTTTATTTTTGCATCAATTATACCAGAATGAGTAACTTCAAAAGAATTTCACGGACAAGCTTACAAGCAGAGATACACCTTGACTAGTGAGATCAACATTTTTCAGTGGCAAAATATTACAGTGAGGTGAATGCACAATCAGCTCTAGGTCACAGCAATTATAAGAACATTAGAGAAGAGGAATTCTCCAAGCTGCCATAAATGCTCTAGGAAAGATTTCCTTCACTGCTCCTTCATTGCCTTCCTTGGCAATCCAGGAAACATGTCCAAATCATGCATGTGCACACTTTCTAGCATTCATTCACTCGGAAACAACAATGCACTTTACCTGTCCCTGCACATCACACACAGCTCACTCTTCCAGCACACAGCAGTGCCAGCACAGCAGGGTGCAGAATAGTTCACTGTGCCAGCCGTATGATTGGAGCCAACCTTTTGATTCACAGCACTTCTCAGCCCTTTATTACCACAGAAAAAGGCAAATGGGAAAAGCTTTAGGCATTCTGTTGTCTCTATACATTGCTGCAGGTAAGAGCTGCAGGAGTCCAGAAAGCAGTGCTCCTTCACTGCAAACCCTTCAGTACACTGCTGGCAACTCACACCCTGCAAGGGATGCTGGATTTGGGGACATGAGTTCTCACACTTGAATCAGCACCAGCTGCAGAGGTGCTACTCTGCTGGGGGTGCCTTCCCCAGAAGCTATGGAGGGTGATGCCTACAGGCAGTTTCACTCCATCAAGGTAGCATGGGGCACTTGTTAGACCTCCAGCCTAACACAAGAAATAGGTTCAACTGTGTGTTTAATCACAAATTCTTGTATGACCTTGTACAATTCCCTCAGTTTCTGAGCATTTTGATTCCTTTACTGGAAAATGTCACTTCTGTCCTGGAAGAGGTGTTCAGGTACCCAGAACTTATGCATGTTGGAAGAGAAATGGATGAGGCAGACATGCAGTGTAAGGAGTGATAACTCTCTGACATGCATTTCTGCATACTACAGTCTGTTGTTCCTTTTCCTTTCAGGTATTACCAGCAATAAAACCTTCCACCACATCCAGCACTTGCTGGCATTGCAGGTAAAGAGGTCACCTGGCAGAGCAAGGAGCACTGCTGGCCTGGGAGCCCATCCTTCCTCCACACTGCAGTGGTGTCCAGCCCCTCTGCACATGTGCTTTCCCCAGAGAACAGCTGCAGCCCCACATGGCTTAGCAAAGAGATGGTTCTCCTCCATTAGCTTTCACCCCCACACACCGCTGTGTTCTGATACTTTTGGGGAAAAAACAGGCCTTTTTTAAGCCAGCCATGTCACCAGAACCCTCAGTCAAATGAGCTTTAATTTCTGAATCTTTCTATAAGAAAGTGACCTCTGTCCCAGGCAAATCCAAGTCAACACTCCAAACACTCCAGCTCTGCACACGCTGCAGCACAGAGCGGTCAGGCAAAGCTAGGGTGATGCCTTACATTTTAGCTTTTATATTTTTCAAATTCTGTATTCCCAGTGTGTTACTCTGCAGTGTCCTGGAGCCTGTGAGCTGCTGCTCTCTCATGCTGAGACAGACAGAACAAAGCCTCTCCAGGCTGCTCTCCAAGGACACCCAGCCCGGCCTAGGCCCAAAATGTGTAACCCAGCATCTTGAGAAGGGGGGCAAGCTGAGGGGAAATTACATCATTAGCTAAAGTTTAATTGGTGAAATTGGGTTGAGATGCAAATGGACCAAAGCTATAAAAGTGTGAAGAACTCATGACTCGGGGTCCATCTTGGGTGTAGCCTTTGGCCTGCCCAGGGTGTACCTCTGAAGGCCTTTCAAATAAATATCCACCTTTATTCCCTTACTCCTGCCTAGTCGCTGTTTCTAGGTTGGCCTCTTTAGGCATCAAGGGCAGCCTTCTTTAGTGGCTCTTCCACGAGTCTGGTGCCAGAGTCACAACAGTATTGAAGCTGTAAGGCTTGACCCGGCCATCACCCATCTTAGTCTACTGGTTTCAACACTTAGGATGAAAAATACGTCCCAAAAATGTCAAATGCTGGGTAGAAAAATAGTTTTGAAAGTATTTCACAGCTTCTCCTCTTGTTATATATTGCACTCAAGACCTGAGTATGATTCTGGTATGCTGAAATATGGGCATAATAGGTAATAGATTTTGTTAGTAGGGGTAATTTACTCTTGCAATCATTTAAATGTATTTGAATGAAAAACAAATGGGAAACTTTCTCTTCTCAGAAAGAAAAGTTTACAGCAATGCTGCTAGAAGGAGGGATACCCAAGAGACCTCATTTCCACTTCTCTCCCACTCACAAGTGGTTCCTAAAATAGATTTTCCTTTCCGTAAACTATATGAAGCTTTAACAAAAGTTCCTTCAACAGAAGGTAATACTTTCATTCATACATTACAGGACCTAGGACACATTTGCTACATGCTCCAAATACTACCTTCTTTCTTGGGAAACTTGAACAGAAACAGAGAGATCACGTTTGTCTGTTTGGCCTCCCAAAATCAAATGGGTACTTCTGTACAATGTCTGGGACTTTCTGCTCCTGAACACTAAACAACAGTTATTTTTTGGTATTATAAAATAGAAAGCTACCAAATACGGTAACATTTAAGAACCCATACAGAAACAAACTGTTCCCACCATAATGGATACATCTCTCTAAAGGACTACAAATAAAGACAGAACTCTTTCTCAGAATCTTGGGCTAAAGAAACCATTTGGAAAGTCCAGCCTCTAAATTTGACTTGCCACTTCAAAAAGCAGTGGCTGAGAGAAGAATCTCAATCCTGTAAGAAATTGCCAATTCTGGAGCACATTCTGCTTGTTTCAGATTCCACACACTGCAATTATGAGTGAAACACACATCATAAGCTTATATACATATTAAAGTCTTAGACGTTCACTTCAACAATAAGCACATTCTATTCTCTTTAATGCTAAGAAGAATTTTTCTTTTAATCTTCTTTAATTAATATCCTTCAGCTAATTTTTAATTTGCCTGTATATTATGACCAATGGGCAGATGATTCATAAACAGATATAGCATTTCAAATACTCTTTAATCAGTCGTTTGCATTCCTAATTATTTTGAAATTTCTGTATTTGTCGAAACCCACACTACATTATCTTCATTTGTATTATGCCTGAAAGTTTCAGTGAGAGTCTGTAGTAAGAAAATGAAGTTTTGGTGGAGCCTGAAAAGTTTGAATACATCCTTCTTGTTTGTTTGTTTGTTTGTTTGTTTCTTGTTTTTATGTTGCACAAACAACTGCCTAAAGAAACATGAGTTTGACATGATGCCTGTGGATTGAACTTCTGTGGATAACTCTAAGTGGTTAAAAACATAATTGAATTGAATCTATATATGTCATATATAGATATATACATATATATATATTAGATAAAGCAAATGGTAAGATTTTAGTCTATAGAAGAGGGATTTTACCTCTCAAATGAAAAACTCTGACAAAGAAACACTTATTCAACATTCAGACACACAAAAGGCCTTTTTTTTGAGCAATAGTTTCTTGACTGTCTAGGGTTCTGTACAAAGCAAATGCTCAGGACTGACCTGCCCTACACATATCAACATTGATCTTGCAGTGCTGAGCAAAGAGCAAGACAGAAGGAAACAACTTCCATTTGATACACAGCTCTCAATATTGCACATATAATTTACATTAAACAATACTTAGTTAAAAATAAAAAATAAGCCACGGAGCAGGTTCTAGGCACAGGAGCTTCCCTTGCCAGCCAAGCACCTCAACCACTGGATGCTCACAATGATTTTCATCTGTTTGAACTCCTCTTGGCCCCAGAAATACTGCACCATGACCCGCTTTTGAAACATGGAAAAGCAGAGTGGGCATGAGATTTCTCCCTCCACTTACACCCCAGCGTTGAGAGATGCTGGAGAAAAAGCAGTGGAAAGTCACAGCCATTCAACTCACTGGCAGCTATATTTGGTAGCAGGTTGGGAATTTTAGAGCATCAGCTCTATGCAGATGCCACAATCTCCCCAAACAAGGGGAAAGATATGGATAACACTCAGCATTTCCTATAGCCTACTTCAAACCTCTGCAGACAACACTTACCTGAGATACCATTCTGAATTGTATTTTCGTTTTGGTTTGGCCATTGTCTCTAACTCCACTTTTCCTTTGTGACTTGTCTCACTTCTAAACGTGCCTCATGATCACGACACTGCTTCCACGGCCTCGGAAGTGTGTAAGCCAGTCCCTGAGAGCTGTGTTATCCACAGAGCATGACATCCAGGGGGAAAAGGCCTGAGCAGACCTGTATGTCGCTCCTGATCTGAAAATTCAAACTGTAAAATCTAGTTCTAATTGGGAATGAATTGTCAATGCACAGCTGAAATGCACGTCAGGGCAATGGGTCTGTTTTCAGGTGCATCCACACTTCTTTAAAATGGGGTGGTTAAGAACTGTTTCAATTCATCTATAAAGTTCAATATGGGCAAAAAAATACATCTGTTATTACATTATTGTCTCTCAAATGCAAACTTTGAGAAACTGAGGAAACTAGTTAGTAAGGTTGTCCAGAGTAATTCAAGTGTGTAAATAATGAAAAAAGAATGGAAATCAAACCCCTAATGAAAGAAAAACTTGTCAAAATAGACATTCATGAGTGGGGCATCTCATGCAAGTGAAGCATTTACCACATCCTATGTATTACCAAAACTTGTACAATAACAACAAAATGGAAAATAAGGGGGTAAATATTCTGATCCAAAGGTGAAAAAATCACCAGTATAGCAGATGGGGTATTTGTTCCTATAATATGACTGCAATACCCTATGACCCAGACCAAAAGAAAACATTCTATGTGCATTTTTTAAATAGAGAAGGTAAGAGGATATTATTAACACTTTGCAAGACTTCAGTAACGTTATTATAGAATGATTAAATCTAGGGCAGAGAACTAAATGGAAACTGTGATCGAATACCACATGGTTTTATCACGCTAGATTGTGGTAATCTGTAGAGTCTTCAATAAGATAACTGATTTTTTAGACACGCTCAATGCATTGGAACTAATCTCAATATACTTAATCGAGAATTGCTTTCACTGCCTCAGGGGAGATTAATTATTAAAGTGGAAAAAATTGAGATTAAAAGAATAACCACTAGGTAGGTAAGAAGCAGCAATTGCAACTGTTTATACTATTGGGGAGAAAAGGGGCATCTTTCTGAAGCCTGTGCCAATCCCAGCTCTGCTTAGTATTTTAATAAAAACATTGGTCCAAAGAGAAGATGGTCCAAGAAGGTGCATGGTACTGAAGTTTTAGGTAATACAGAATAGAAAAGTAATGACAAATACAGAGAACAAGTTTTCAGGCAAAGAGAGTTGCAGAGCCCTATGGTGCAGAGTCACAGAGATGGAAAGAAAGACAATAATGCCAGGCCGGCAAGAATATACAAATATTTTGCTGCTGGAGTCTGGGCCTTATCACACGAAGCTGACAGTAAAGAAAAAGGCAAAAGCTGAATGGTTAATGGCAAGACAACAGCGTGGTGCCAAAGCAGTTACCTGCAAGGATCACCAGGGCTGCTCACAGGTAATGCTCCAGTGTTTTTTTACTTCCAGAAAAAATCAAAATGTGTGGAAAGTTGGATTTACACCCCCAGACCTGCTCTTTTTAAAGGGGAAAAGGAGTAAACAATATCAAGTTAAAAGTTTGCAAACTCAAGTACCAGTGACATGGATAGACACAGACTAAAATCTTAATTTGAAGAACAAACTGATGTTCATGGGATGAAACTAAACTTTAGGAGTGCTTCAGTTTCAGCCCTAATCTCAGACTCAAGAACATTCAGATCTGAGGCTGGAGTCAAGGCTTGTATTGCTGACTGTTTTTTTCGTCTTGTAAAAGGAAGAGCAACACAAAGTAGGCCTCAAAGGTGAAGCTGCTCCCCTTCTGCAGTGCATGAGCAGTTTTTTATTGATTAGACTTAGAAAAAGGCAAGATTCCTTTCCCAGCTTTACCCAAGGAACAGGCAAGATGAGTTGGTGAGCAGGAGAGGAGTCTAGGCAGCTACTGCAGGCTCTGAACATCCTGGAAAGGGATGTCCACTGCTCATTGAATGAGAAGGTTGCTTATAACCTGCATGTGCCTTTAACCACATGCTCCCTATCCCGTGAAAAGCCTGTCTGGAACAAACACCTGTATATCAGGTAACAATGTTGGGACGCTATTCTCCCTGTTTACTTGCTCTTATTTTCTTCAACATTTTCATGAGATTTGTTTTATAGTTTAGAAATCAGAAATAGTCTTCTCTGTCATGTTTACCAGAACAAGAGGTAAGCAGGTCCCTACTTCCAAGCATCTCAGGATAAACAAAAAGTAAGTGGGAAGATTATTACAAATACTCAGGGATTTTCCTCTGCTCCTTTAATGTATTTACACCGGACAGGTGCTACAAGGGATGAAAGCAGAGTGCAGAGACTTCAGTAAACACTACGGAAGCTTTAAGCTGCTCTAGTCCAGCTTGCTATATCCATTCTGGAAGGCATCCAGCCAGCGACATGAGAGGAGGGAGGCACTAAGAGTCCTTGGCTTCAGATTATGGATTTTTTATCACAGTGGAGGTAAAGTAGAACAGAGAGGAGCCCTGAAGCACCTGCACTTAAATAACTGGTCACCAGATGTCACTGTCAAATGCGTCGAACACCAGGAAAAGCCATCCCTGCCGGTAAACGTGGTCTGCCCCCTGCCCCCCTCAGCACCCTGTGTTCCGACTGTTTCTTCTTCAGAGAGCTGGGAAACCTCAAAGCCTGACTAGAAACGGTAAAAAACTTGCAGAATCAGATATCCACTAAAATGTTTGGACATTGAATGTCCTGGGCGTTAAATGCAGATCTCAGACCAGCTGGAATTTCACTTTCCTCAATGCCAAGTATTAATGGGAACAAAATGGATGGTCGAAGGTGGCTTATACACATCCTACTAAAATGTTTGTGCTTCACTCTACACCTATAAAATGTCTGCTTGAACCTTTAAGCAAGGTTATACTGTTCTAAGAACCATAAAAGCTGCTACTGAAACAGGATCTTTATAAATTATTAAACTCTCTCTCAGCAGAAACACTCAGTAGCAGCTCCAACACAATCATTTGGGTCATATGCACTTCCTGGGAATTATAGCAATTAAATTTCTCTCCTCTCTGAGAGAGCACTCTGAGAGGGGGACAACCCTCGTGCAAAAGAGAATTTTTAATACCATCATGTTCACAGTCCTTGCTACTACTTCTTGTTGTGCATTAGTAACTGGAAATTTTAGTTTCTTGATTATGAATGTGATTCCCATGGTACTTCCTTTCTAGCAACAAATTTCTTGTGGGCCTGTTCCGACTGAAATAAGTAGTAATTTGGGGGGTTCGCTTTAATAAACCAAACAGGAAGTTTCTTGTGGTTTTGTGTTTGGTGTTTTTCCCCCCTAACAAAAGAAAGATCAAATCTCAGTTCCTTATTTTATATGAAACAGTCTTTGATGGTTTGCTGATATAAATACAGAACAGACAGAAATTCAGTCCTCCGTAGCTCTGTTCCCCACAGAAAATTTAACCACTGTCTGTGTAGCATGGCAGCTGCTTTTCTGTCCCTTTATCTTTTCAGTCCTAGTGAATTTATAACATACTATGCCCTCCTCTATTTCTCTCTACACTTTCCCTCTCCTTTTTGTAGAGGCTGTGAATTACTGTTTGTTCTTCTTTCTCGCAAACCTGCTCATTTTCCCACCTACAGTGGAAGAGGCTCAGTTCTTGTGAAAATGTATTTATTTCTCCCTCCCATCTCAGGCGTATCATCTACTCCATGTGGCAGCTGCTGGCTTCTATACCTGCCTTTCTTCCTTGTTGAGTGCTTATCAAACTGTTCAGTTTCCAGTAATTCTCTTTCATTGCTGCATGAGCAGTTTTAGCATCTGGACTCATTTGTGCTGATATTCCTTTTACAGCAGCAAGAATCAGGGGTAAATCCATAAACTTGCTGCAATCAAGAGTAAAATTCTCGCTGATTTCAAGAAGATTAGGATTTTTAACAGACTTATGCTACTAGACAAAAAGGGAAATAGGGCTTCCATTTCTGGATTCATCTGTCTAAATTATTAAACAAAACAATCTGCAGTAATTTCAATTTAGTTGTGATTTAGCAGCTCGTTCCCAGTGGACTTGATGAATGAATGATTTTTTGTTTCTTACTCAGTGGCTGTATTTTTGACAGGTCTCATGATGTTCCCAAACCCACACTGTTTATTTGTTCCCACGATTGGAGAGCATAATTCTCTAGATAAACTTGAATGTATTTTTTAATGGTTTGTACTTTAAATAACTTCATATTGTTTTAAATTTTAATGTACAGTTTAATTTTCTTTTTCTTGCTTTTTCCTAAGTCGCCTCAAAATACCACTAAAAGTCAGTAGCAGCAGCTGCACCAAGCAGAGCAGTGGGAAAGGTGGCATTACTTCTCTCAAAAACTGAATTAAATATATATTGTAGAACCATTTTTACCTTTAGTGAACTTGAATTCCCACTTCCCAGAAGTCTGCCTGCATGAAGGCTTCAGGATTGATGCCAGAACTTAAAACAATAAGTGACAACTCACAGAGTATTTCTTAGTTCTTATCTCTGTCTTACAAACTCAAAAAATGTGTTAAAAATAGATTTTAGAGGACTTCACAAATCTGAAATCCAGACCTTTCTCCTGAGTACAGTAGAAAGGCAAAGTAGAAAGGCACAATCTACAGAAGCAGATTGTGCCTTTGCAATTTCTGTGCATAGAGGGATGCAGTCTCCCAAACACAAATAAAATCTGCGGGAAGTATATTTATCTCCCCTTCATAACTAGGGAGCTGAGATACAGGATTGCTGGAGTGCCTAATTTAAGCACCACGTCTGGCTGGCTTTGTTTTCATGTCAGGACTATTTCTCACCACAGATTGTATAGGAAGTCTGACTCTTGACAGCTGAGGAAAACTGGCAGACTAAATCACTTGTTGCTGTTTTGAACTGTGTACCACAACACCCAGTGCACCTTGTCCTGAGCAGACAGAATCCCACTCTTCAGCACTGTACCTCCACAGGAGCCTGGGAACAGACAGCTTTAAGCCAAAGACCCCAATTTGTTATCAGCAACCTCTGCTGGACCTTCAGGGCCAGTGTAGCAACCTGTTCTTGGGTTTGGGTTACATCCCCATCCTAGAGCAGTAGGGAAAAAAACTCCAGGCTGACAGCTTTGGATCCCAGGGTGAGCATGCACGGCCTGTGGTCATGGAGGAGGGGAGAGAAGAAAAACATGATTGTCCACTGAGAAAGACACAGATTTTGAAACCAAGAGATCATAATGTGACCGCAGTCACGAAGGCACTGATCAGCGCTTAGCCCTCTGGTGCTAAATGAAATAGATTGCTTAAATGTAAACATTCCAAGCTTAAGGCATTGGGAAAAAAATCACTGAGCATTTAATGAATAATCCAAAGAAAGAAATGTATGTCTGGCTTGGATGATGCAACTGATCTAGTGACAGGAAATAATCAAAACATTTTTCATATATGATATGAGCTGTCTTCTCCCAGTAGCATGATGTTACTGGCTACTCAGAACTGGGCTCTTCAACTTCCCAATGCAGAGATCTCTGGGAAAACTGCCTGCTTGGATTCTAAGGGTTGCCAGGCCTGAAGGAGTTTAGCTGGTGCCATAGAACTACTGATCTTGGAAAACTTCACTTTCACTGCCTGTATTCCAGTAGATATTGGTTTGGCTTGGTGGAATGAAAAATCTTGCCATGTATTGCCTCACCTGATGAAGAAACAACAATCCCTAAATATGTGTTACATGTGGGACAATGAATACTGTGAAACTACTCTGTAAAACAATTATGTGTGTTGTGCATATAAAACTTAGAGGAACTGTTCAAATGCACAGTCTTAAAGCCTTGGTGAACATGATCTCAAAAGAAAGCACATTATTTCTATTTAAATCATCAAAGAAAACTTTTCCTTTGGAAATATGAGAGAGAGATAGATGGCTGTCTGAATCCTAGGAAATGTGACAGGCTAATGTGTATCTTTGTTATGTAAAATAGATAGAGATATATATATATAGCCTACATGATCTAAAATAGGATTTTTTACATAGACAAAAAAGCACTGATTTTGTCTCAGTCATTGGTATAGAAACAATCTTGGGAGAAGTTAGAAGCAGCTTTCAGTGTTTCTGTGTGGCAGCTGGTCACAAGCAAAAGACCGTTTCTCGTTATGGAATGACTAACAAAGATAAACTCTTGGGAAATATTCCCAAAGGCAATTTAAAGAGATTTTGCTATTTGCAGCATGCACTGTTACTGTTTAATTTATAAAGTTAATAAAGTGATTTCTAAATTATTTAATAAGGTAGGGAGTAATCACAAAGTTAGCACTTGTTTGCTTTGATAGTGCTATGAATCATACACCAGATTCTGGTCATGAAATAAACAACTATAACAACTTCAGTTTAAATAAAAAATAATTACAAAGAAAAAGGAGTTAGCTTGGAACTACAAAATTTTTACTCTTTTACACATGCATTTTTACATCCTTTATTCTTTATAATCATCATGCATCACTAATTCATAGCACTATTCAATGCAAGCACTTTATCTCAGGCTTTTTTGAGTTGTCACAGTATTTCTGGGGCAGGGAGATCTGAGGACAGAGTGAAACCACTTATGGTTCCGATCTGAATATAAATCTTTGGAAAGAAGCAGACAGAGGAAAGGGGGGGAAAAGAGGCAGAAACAAGGATAATTTTAATTCCATCCTTTCTCAGTCTAAAGATCAAGCCTTTCAAATCCCATTTAACACACTACAAAAAAGAATGAAGTTGCTACAAGTGGCTGAGTGTTTGTGGGTTCAGCCCTGCTCTGGTGCCAGGTGATAGATTCGAGTTCATACAATCTGTGTACACTTACTGTGTCTGAGTGCACACACAGTGAAGGATTAGGACTGACTTTGTAAATAAGTCTGCAATGTCTGAAATAGACGGAGAGCTTTGTATTTTTTATGTGACTGATGCTTATGCTGCTGTTCATAATGTACAGAGCTGTTATTGAAACTTACCTACAATCAAATCCTTTGTTCAAAGGTTTAGAAATATTTGCAGAATATTAAGGGAAATCCAAATAATTCTGTTAAAGAGCCAGGAGACTTGCATTTTAAAAGAATTCCTGCTGTTAAGGAGAGAACAATATCTCCTCTTTTTTCAGCAATTTTAGTTTCCCAAACAAGCCTGCAAATGGAAGAGGAGAAGTTTTCATTTGTGTCTTAGATTCATATTTTTAATGAACAACAACTTTTATTGTCTACCTCCATCTATTTCTTCTGGATGTGCACAGCATCCACGAGAACTTCACAGTAAATCTAGAGTGAATCTCTCAAATTCCTGTCCCAGTGTGACAAACTCCCATTACAATTACAGTCCAGCATTTAGCAAGTACAAGCAGAGCAAAGCAGAATAAAAAAGACTCAGAAACCAAACAAGAGTCGTCTCTAAGTGGTGTAGATTCTTCCTTCCAGAAACTATTCTGGCAGCTGAGTCTCCTCACCTGGCCACATTGTAGCAAAGTAATAAGCATGGAAAATCAGTCATGCAGAGTCAAATCCTTGATTCCCACTGATTTCATACAGGTTGTGCACAGAGGGGCAGCATCCATTGTTGTCTCTTAACCAGTGGTCCTATGAAGTCAAAGTTCATTCAAGACTTACCTCCTGGAGCTCCTTTTTACTTGAGATGATTGTTGGTCTGGCAGGCCCGTATGATGAAAAAAGAGGAGGAAAAGACATTGGCTCCTCAGGCACAATTGGCAGGATTCTGCAGGAAGCATTGCAGCCTTCAGCTCTTCTGTGGCCAGCTTAAGGCTCTGGGAATGAAGACTCTTCTCCCCATTTACCTACCTGTCTCTGAGCTCCACAAAACCCACTCCCAGCCCAGGGCACTCCCTCCCCAGCCCTCCCAGCAGTGATCACCAGAAGCACCATCCTGTTCCTGCCACAGCCTCACCCGAGACTTGGGGTTACACTTGGCATCCCCCCACCTTTAGCAGCAACACCAGACTCCAGTGCCTGTCTCTGTGGCAGGCCTGGGGGGCTGATTCAGCTGTGTGGGCTGCTCCCTCCCGCCATCAGCTGCTCCCTGTCTGCTCCAGGGAAGCAGTGGTGAGCCAGATGAAAGCATCTCACAGGTCACAAGCTGAGCCACGCTCACCTAGAAGCATTCCGAGGGCCTTAGCTCTGAACCTCGGGGAAAAACTTCCCAAGGAGCTGACATCCCACAGCCCAACAGCTGGCTTTGCTACCAGTACACACTGGGGCCAATATCATCTTGTTCCTTCCTTTCCTGTCCCACTGGCCCACACCAGGGGCTGTTAGTAGTTTGAACACATAAAAGTCTAGGTCAAGTATTCTTTCTTCCCAAAGTGTTTTTTCTTGCTTCAGTCAATCCATTTGTCAGTCACTACAGCAAACTGCATGTACCAACTCTTCCTGCAGCAAAGGCTTCTACATACCCCTGACAAAGCTGCTCCTGTGATTGCTGCTAATGTGTTAGTGCTAAAAAATACATAATTTTATGCCAATGTTTGTTGTTATAAAAGAGCTGCAGCATGAAGCTGCCATTCAAACTAGGAATATGGGAAGGGTCGGAAGCTACCTCCTGAGTCATGCAGAGTTTGCTTTTCCTGATGGAGACCAGATATCACTTAATTCCTTTGATCCTTGTCTCCCACATCACATACATGCACATGCACACATATTCTTACCTCGTTCCTCTTACTATTAAAAACTTTCCTTTAAAGGTATTACACTTGGCAGACTTATAACAGAGATTTCAGAGGTCAGGGTCACATACATGAGAGCTAAGGATAGACCATGGTTGGTCAGAAGGATCTAACTATGAATATTGCAAAGGAAATTAGATTATTTCAGAGTCCAGGCATCTTTAGAGGAGATAGCCAGACAAGCTTTCCTTTAAATAAGTCCACTCATGACAAGAACAACTCCCACAATAGTGACCAATCCCTGCTTCCCAGACACAAACACTTCTATAACAAGGGGCAACGAAGGGAGGGGCGGGGGGGAATATAAATACATATTTGATGGAAACCTTAGAACATTGCAGTAAACATACACAAAATTAAATTATTAAAACCTGAAAGTTAAATCATATCCTACATTACTTTTTCAAGCAGAGCACTGGCCCTGAGAATGGGAGAAATAGGAAGACATCATGTAGTCCTCTTGGGGACTTCTTTTGCTGGGTAAATTACGAGATATTATTCAGAGACTACAGCATTCAGGAGCAACCTGGAACTACAGGTATGGAGGCAGATATGACTTACCCTGACTTATGCTGAAGATGTAGCAATGATAAGGACACTGCTTTCCACCAACCCGAGCCATGGACGTCGTTTGTACTATGATATGTGCACTAATTTTAGTCACATTCCCCGAGGACTTCTGACAGGTGATTTATCAGCAGTGGATGTTGTGAAGGCAGACACTCCTCTCCAAATCAATCCTTATCTAGACTTGATAAGGTAACTGAAAAATGCATTTTTTAGTCTTGTTTTCTAGTAATTGGTTCTCAAAGCTTGCTTTTTCCAGACTGCTCCTTTAATACTCTGTAATGTCATAGACTGTCTTTGAAGAGTGAATAATAATGAAGAGCTTTAAAGCGACTTGTAAAAGTTATGAAGTCATAAAACTCCATTTGATTCCTCCTTCAGTCTGTTTTCTGGGAATGCGCTGAATATAAAGAGTGAAGTGATCTTACAGGCTTTGAATGAAAGATCCTTTCTCCTCTCAGGCCACAGTTCCTCCTGCACTATCCTCATTGATATTTCATTGCCTTCAGGATAATGGGATGTATATAGAATCTTCTTCCAAGTCCCTTATCTACAGTGTTTTGGGACATTTGGCTAAAAAAAATAAGTATGCTAGTCTCTAGTGTTTCCTTTTCAAATGCATGGTGTAAATCAATTCTGTGTAGAGCTAGAGTCACTGTGATACAGAACATAATCAAAACACACTTCTTCAAATAAGAGTTGTTCTTGTTTCCCTTTCCTTCCTTGTTCCTGGCAACTGTGTATAGGAGATTCCCACAAATCGAGTTCATTTCTCCTCCTCTTTTCCCAAGGTGTGGCTACGTTGTGAAAATTGATACTTCTGCAAAGAAAAATAGTTTGCTTTATCATGCTGTGCAGTTTCAACTTCCACCAGCCCATTAACTCAAAATAAACTCCTAAGCATTCTACTGTCTGATCAGTGTCTGCACAGTGACATTTACCAGGAGAGGCAGACAAGAAATAGTCAGTGACTGGAGATTTTTAGACCAGAATAGTGACACTGTAATCTTGCCCTTTCCCTCCCTATACCCACTGCCCCCCTTGCCAATCTCTGCGCCCTTTTCTAGACACAGCTGAAATGACCATTAGAAGTGTCCCCTGACTTGTGCTCAAATCCAAAATACAGGTATTAGAATTGACTCAAAATTTAAAAAAATAATAATAATAATAAGGAAAGAAAAAGAAAAGCAATTTAAGTATTCTCTGGTTCCAAGACATATAACAGAAAAGACACCACCATTACTTAGCTCATTTCTGAAGTCAACAGATGGTCGTGCTACATTTAGAGCACTTGGAAGTTGTTTTCTCTGTTGTTTGTTACAGGCAAAAAGCTTGGAAGTAGATTCAAAAGACTGTATCCAGAAGGCTTTATGCCAATCCTACTTAAACCAGCTTTTCTGATACAGCTGTAAACAACTGTTACAGCTGTGAGTAGGTATAAAGTCACAGGACATTTGTAAGTACACATGAGCCAAATTAGAAACAACAAAATCTGGTGTTATCACCCCCGTTTATTTCATGCACCCAGTCAGTGGCAGCAGCTCACAGATGCTGAGCCTAGAGATGCTTTAGTAAATAGAACAATTAGCAGCATTGTGTGAGCCACCAGCACAGCAAAATAAACCTCTTGGAGATATGTGGTTATACCTCTTCCCCAAAACAATAAATTGAAAAGCACAAAATAACTTCTTATCTGCAAGAGTGGATTAGCAACTGCCAGCTCTGTACCAGACAGGTGGAACAAGAGTTTTTAAATGGGAACTTACAGGGGTACCATGCACAAGTAATTAATACCATGCCTTTGTTTCAACCATCTTTGTGTCTTGCTTTAAGGGAAAAAAACCCCACACTTTTTTCTTGTCATGGTTTTACACCACCATCAAACACTGACACACAAATGATCAATGTTTAACATTGCTCCCTACCCTGGTTGCATTCAGAATATACAGTAATTAATGATCCATTCACAATAACTCCTTGCAATTATCATAACAAAGACTGGGGACAGACAGGCATGCAAGGTACTAAAACTCAATAACCACAAAGTATTTCACCCGTGCATTCTCCACTTGCTTCCTCCATTTATGGATAATGGCACTATTTGCAGACAATGGCTGCAAAACTTTTCTCCAGGGATTTATTTATTACATTTATTTCTTGGATTATGGTTTGTATTTTTTAGTGTGATAAGTGCCCCAGAGAAACACTTAAGTGAAACAATCAAGAGAGGAGTTTGTTCTGCTGTCCCATAATTCCTGCCTCCTGAACATTCGACAGAAGGGGAGTATTAACCTCACACTGTACTGTGAGCTGCATTCACCCTTCCCCAGCCTCCACCACTGCCAGGAGAGGACAGAGGGGTTGCAGTCTTGGTTACTCAATTGTAAATAACTCAGGAACTCGTCAGGGCCATGCCCACCGACTGGTGAGAAGGAGGATACAGCTTCTGTGCTTTACTAGTGTTTGTATTCTCAAATTTAGACCTAAAGCTATTGTTAAAGTCCACCAAGAGAAATAGCTGGTGGGTGAAAAATTGGTCATTGACATGCCTGTCCTGTGAAAACTTGAGGTAAAGCTGAGAAAGTGCTCTACTTCATCATAATTTTTCCTGGACTAATTGATTAAAATAACAGATGAATGTACTCTGAGTGATGCCATATGCTGCTTATGTGGATTATCTATGATCCATCGTCATGTCTACTAAATTACAAGTCCCTACTGGCTAGACTAAATAATAAGGTCCTTGTAACAGCAGCTGAAAGGAATGAAAACCAGCAGCTAAAACCAGAGCTTTTACCTCCTTTCATCCCTATTTTTCACCTGTCCCTTTAACGTTCAGGAGCCAGAAAATGAATGACAATGATTAAATTATTTGGCTGCCAGATTATCTCAGTGGCTGTTCTTAGCAGAATATCCACGCAAGTCATTGAGAGAGCAGGATATGAGCAGGTGAATCAGACTCTGCAGGGTCCCTGCACGTCTGACTCTCACTGTATTAGCTGCTCTCTGGCATTAGAAAAATGCTAAAAAAAGATAACCAGCCTAAATGGATGCTAAATATTAAGCTAAATCAAAGATAATAGATGTGAACTTTGATTGTCTAAGGAATCTGACCTAAAAGGAACACGAATTCTGCAAATGGCAAGCCTGAAAACTCCCATCATGCTTCCACCTGCTCATCCTTTGAGGTACATTTTGTTTAGCTCCTGTAAAATAAAGTCATGACTCACTAACAGGACATATGGAGCGCTGAAGTATAGAAACTAAGATTGCAAAGCTACCACTGTGTCTTCAGAAAGCTTAACAATGATTTCAAAATGCTCATTGTTATGGTGCAGTCCCATGTTTCTTTCTTGCACACATTTTCTCATTAAATTGGGAAAGTGGTTATTGGGAAAGTGGTGGTTGGGTAAGTGGACCCCTCCCCCCTGTATTTTACCTGTGGAGTGCCTTGCACAATTAAATATTTATCTCCAAATGGAGATTCCAGGCTTTATTACTGCCTGAATAATACATGTAACTTGAGTTATAACCTCCCAAAGACCTATTCACAAGTCAATTTTTTTCTGTCTGTTCAGCATTGTTTCCTGACTACAGCCACTGATAGTATTTTAAATAAACTCTTTGGTCTATGCATGTGTTACCTGTTCTTTCTCCCCTTAGCCAAGTTACACCACTTGGTTATATCAAACTACTTATTTAAAAATAAAAACTTCTCTTCCTCCACTCAAGAAAAGTTGCTATTAGCAGCTTAACCTAATGAGCAAGTTGGATGAGACATTGATTTAAATAAAGAGCAAAAGAATTTTCTCAGATCACAGGGATTGCTTGGTAGGGAAAACCAGCAGGTGTAAAAATTGTAGATTCTCATGACAAGCACCTACAAAGACAATATATTCCATATTCCTGAGATGCATGTTCCACCTTTTATAAACCACTTCAGGACATCAGAACTCTTCCACACTAATTTTTGTAGAGAGAGGAAAGAACAGAGATGACATGATTTGCTTGCCTATTCACTCATAAGTTTTCCGTGATTCCTCCACACAACCGATGAGAAGAACATTTCTCAGGATTTTTAAAGTGCTACTGACAGTTTCTAAGGATATCCAAAGCACTGCTTTACTCAGAGCTTAGCCCAGCCACTCAGTCCGTTCTGGAAGCCTGTCTCTCATGCTAAAGATGCCTCACATCAGCTGCCCTTTGAAAGGCATTCACAAAAATAACCAAACTTAGTAAACAGACGTAATAGAGTAAATCAAGAGTATTTGTGTTTAGTCACCTCGGATTTTTAGGTATTTTTAGGTAAATGCCTCTTTGTGTATTTAAGAGAATGTGGCTTTGGGAACATTAGTAGGCAGTGGTGCTTCAGGAAAGAGTGTACTACATCAAAAGGAAAAAAGTTCCTTGTGCACTTATCCTGTGTTTTCTAAGAGGGACTCTGCCTTCCAAGGGAATGTCTGGCTAAAACACTTAATGGAAAAGCTGCCATGGCCTTCCTGGTTATGATGCCTTATGTTTTAGCTTTTATATTTTTCAAATTCTGTATTCCCAGTGTGTAACTCTGCAGTGTCCTGTAGCCTGGAAGCTGCTGCTCTCTCATGCTGAGACAGACAGAACAAAGCCTCTCCAGGCTGCTCTCCAAGGACACCCAGCCCGGCCTAGGCCCAAAATGTGTAACCCAGCATCTTGAGAAGGGGGGCAAGCTGAGGGGAAATTCCATCATTAGCTAAAGTTTAATTGGTGAAATTGGGTTGAGATGCAAATGGACCAAAGCTATAAAAGTGTGAAGAACTCGTGACTCGGGGTCCATCTTGGGTGTAGCCTTTGGCCTGCCCAGGGTGTGCCTCTGAAGGCCTTTCAAATAAATATCCACCTTTATTCCCTTACTGCTGTCTAGTCTCTGTTTCTAGGTTGGCCTTTTTAGGCATTAATTCTACGGGCTTCACACACTGTGCATCTCAGACTCAAAATGTCTGATGCGCCAGAAAAAAGGAAAGAACTGAAAAAGAAATTACTCTTCACTTAAGCCTGTTGATCAGGCTAAAAGCTTCCAAATGCTAAGAATTAAAGACAAGGCACACTTCCCAGCAATGGAAAATTGAATGAGTTGTAACAATTGCAATTGCCATTTCAGAGCCTTCTGAGTGGTGAGTGGTTTCATTACAGATGATGTTGACAGTATGACAGCTCTCTGTGAGAGTAGAAATACCTGTGTACACCTCACACGCTGTGCCTCCTGCTTCTGGCACTGAGAAGAAACCACCAATACAATACAGCAACTTGCTAGAATGGACTTCCTAAATCAACACATTCAGCCCCTGCTATCAGCCAGCTGGGTCACTGATAATCCCCTTCATAAGCTGATTAAAGAACATCTCCAAAACTATCTGGGGAGAGAGGGAATTTTACTACCATCGCTTTTCCTAGAAGGACAATGTAGAACCTCAAACATCTGAAATTCAGAAATTATTTCCTGCCTAAATGTAATTGTGTCCCAGTTTGTTCTTATGCCAGATTTTTCTTTTAGTTAAAGGGCTGTTTTTCCTCTCTGGTGTTTTTCAGCCAATACATCTGTATGCACCAACTGCACTTCCTTTAAGCCTTTCCTTTGATAAGTTAAACAAACCAAGTTATCTTATTCCTGCTTTCTTATGATAAAAACGACTTCATTCTAGACTGTTTGCCTTTTTTCTGGCTTACATTCCATCATTAATTAGTCCTTCTCAAACAGGAGCACCTGCACATAGTGAGAACAGTATATATTACTGTGTCTAGATCTCCCAAGGTGCATCATCTCTACTCACTCAACTCAGTAAAGATTGTTTTTTTTCAGGGTTGCATCATACAGTCAGGCCTGTCTTATTTGAGTCGTCTCTACTGCTGAATTTTGAACAGGAAATCTTTCAGTTGACAGCAAACATTTTTCTGTTTATCTACCTAAATCAGGACTTTGCATTTTATATCACTAAATTGAAATGCAATTCTACAAGTGAGGTGGTCTAGCTCTTTCTCATACATTTGCAAGTCCTTTTGGGAAATTCAGTCTTCTCCATCTTTGGGGCATCATTTTATCCCATAGTTCTTAGCAAAAACATAAAATAAAACTGGTTACTAGCTCAACTGAGCTGTTTCACTATTATTCCTTCTCCAGTAGTATATTTCTCCTTTCAGAACCGCCTCCTATTAATAGTAAATGTGATGCTTTAAGTCATTCATCAAATCTTTTCGTAATACTTACACTAACAATTTTTAAATTATCTTACGTATAATTTTATGTAAATATAACATGTTTTATCTCAAGTGTCTTCCTAGTCCCCAACTTTGACATTCATATATTTTTCTTACTATAAAATTCCATTGTTTTTTGCAGGATAACCAGACCATGAATATGGTAGTTTCCAGCACAACAGGATTTCTTAAGAAGTTCTTGAGGTAAATCATACGGTAAGAGAGTCAAGAGTTTCTGATATCTTGTCATGGTAGACTAGGTATATGGGCATTTCCACACAGTAGACAGAGCCTAAAATGTTATAATAATGAGGTCCCTCATTTTCTTCCCCAGTCCTTTCCTTCCAAATTCCTTCTTGTGGTGGGTTGACCACATCCAGCTGCTGCCTCACACAGCCACTCCCTCATTGCCTCAGCAGTAGGACAGGGGAGAGATTAGGGAGAAGTGAGAAAACTCACAGATCCAGATACAGTCAGATTAATAAGTGAAAGACAGTGGAAGAAAAAACCCAAAACAAGTGTTGCAAAGGCCCTCACTCATCACTTCCCTTAAGGACACCGATGCTCAGCAGTCTCAGAGCAATGGCCACCTCCCCAGGAGCCCCCTTCCCAGAGTTTGCCAGCATTGCTGTGCACAACATTATCTGGCATGGAATATCCCTCTGGTCATTTTGGGTCAGCTGTCCTGGTTGTGGCCCTTCTCAATTTCTTGCACACCCCCAGCTGCACTGAGGAAGCAGAGCAGGAAAAAGGGAAAGCCTTGTCCCTGTGCAAGGACTGCTCAGCAGCAGCCAAACTCTGGTGTGTTACCAACACTGCTCCAGTCACAGATCCAACACACAACACCCTCTGAGCTGCTGGGAACAAAATTAACTCTGTCCCAGGCAGACCCAGCGCACACCCAAAGCCAAAGGTGTCAAACTGCAGAGGAGCCATGTGCAATTTCAAGTATCTTGCTTTTTAGAGAAGTTGCCATACTAATTTATATTTTGTGGATGTTCTCAGGAACAGCACATTAATGCTGCCAGCGTGCAAAGGAAAAACATGAAAGCTGTCAGGGTTTAATTAACTGAAGGACTTTTAAAAATCAAAAGTGCATTTTGGAAAATTCACAATGGTCAGTTAGCCTCAGAAACATAGAAAGGGAAAAAATTGGGCCTGTCAAGCAAAATTAATCTTCTGTATTTGAAAGACACATTGCTTGCTTTAAAAAAACACAAGAGACAATGACCTGCAGGGACACTGTACAACATAAATGCAGGGCCTAATGGAACCATTAACATCCATGGACCCAGCAGCACTTCCTAGATTGATCATGGCTTGGGGGAATCTTTCTCAAGACAAAGAATACCTTTTTTTTTTTTATTGCCAGCAAGGCTACTCGTTTAGAAGGCCCCAATGACACCAGCATGATTTTAGAGCACTTCTAGGAGCTCAGGGTGCTGTTTCAGATCTCAGTTCATGCCAAAGAGCTGGGGAGCAGGGGAACAAAGTAGGGATATCAAATAATAAACAGCAGGCAAGGGTTTGATCCGAACTGTAAGACTGAAGATACAACTTGCGTCAGTGCTTTCTGATATGTATGTAACTGATTCACTAGCAAAGCCCTAGAATTAGATTAATTTTAAAATAAAATTACCACAGTAAGCAATATTCCAGCACTTTATACACAGAGGCAGAGGGCTTGCTGCTGTCATCTCTGACAAGGTATCTTTTAATTTATTACAGTTTGAAAGACTGATGCAATCTGCAACAAAATATCTGTCCTATTACAGACTCTGTTACAGAGAGGTCCAAGAGAAAGGCAGGAAACTGGAGTGCTGGTGCACAAATGCAAATTATTTTCCTAGGTGTAAAGAATTTGTTTCTTGTTCTTGCCTAGTCTAATTTCACACATTTCTTTTTGTCTCACTATTGCTCCTAAGGCATACATATATATGAATAAACATGCATGTGTTCAAGTGCATAATGATTTTTACTAATAGGCACTTCTGACTGGGATAAACACTTGCTGTAGGATTTGACTGCACCAAATTCAGGCATATTCTTAGTGACACATTTAGTATATGGAGTTAAAAGCCATAGAAACCATTCACAGAACTCAGATTTCTAACCAAGAATTGTGAAAATTTCACTGACAATTCAGAACAGCTCTCATTTTACCTGAGCTTTAAACTGTCTTGTACTTCTTGATTTTTCCTCTGGTCTTATATTTATAAAAATACTTTATAGCATATCTATGACATTTTATGCTACATACACAACTAGCATATACAGTCATTCTTTAGAAATGGATACTTTGAGGTTTACAGAGGTCTGAACTGCATGTGCATCCATAATACAAGAAAGTGCTATTACAATGTATTTGTTGAGATAATGAGGCAGGAAAAACAAACAAAAAAGACACCACTGCTGTAGCTGATTTTACTTTTAAAACAGTCCATTAAACGTCTTTTGGCAAATTACTTATTTAAATCAATGGACAGCTCAGGGAATCGTTTCTGTGACTCCTAATAGAATTCTAAATTTCTTTGTTTGATTTCTTTTATTGCCATTGTTTGCATCAGACATCTGGGAACAAGTTAAAGAAAACCCAACAACAAAAAGGAAGCTTTTTGACACTGAGGTCAGAGAGTAGAAGGCTACACTGAGAGTTCAAACCTACCACAATGAAGAACGTGTATCCTGCAAGGAAAGGAGGGCCCATTCATTTTTCCCAGGGCAATACTATTTTCCTATGTGATTATATACAAAGAGCTCAAATTATTCATGCAAACACTTCCATTAGGGTCAACTGGAGTGCAGTGAGCAGGATGTGTAAGAGCGTTTCCTTGGAATCAGCAGGGACCAGGAACTCTGCTGTGCTAGACAGAGTTTGTACACACTGAAAGGTCGTTTGGGCTTTTGTTGTCTAAACTGAAAATGTAAGAGAAAGAGAGAAAGAGAAGCACAGTCAATTAACACCTTCATTAGCCTTAAAGTAAATAAATGTTAGTTTCTAATTGCATAAATGTTTAAATTTTTGCTAGACCATGGCCAAACTGACTTGACAAAGGTCATATACATAATATCTGTAGAAGAGTTAAGCACTGAGTTCCATTACTCTAAAATTAGATGTTCATGAGTTCTCAGCCTCAGGCAATTAATCCAGGCAATAAGATGCTACCCACGTTTACTTCTGTAACAGCAGCTTTACTGTGTCTTTGTAAAGAGATACAAAAGATTAAGAAGAATAAAAAGAGTCCAACAATATATTAAAACATTTTTTATTATTATTTAAATGATGGAAAAAATCTAGAAAGAATAGAAGCAACCAGATCAGGTTCCTTGATAGCACCTGTTTATATTATTCATGTACCAAAAGCATTTATAACGTGTAAAATATCCATTACAAAATAAATATTGTAAAACTGTCTCCTTTACTATCATTTTAAATGTAGTTCCTTGCAAAGAGTACGATAATATTCTCTATGACAGAAGAGAGGTAAATTTTTTTTCTTAATCAAGACAAGTGTCTGCTAGAACAAGTTAAAATCAAATGCTCCTCTTAAGCAGTATTTTCAGTATTCAGCCTTTCCAGAACTGGTGCTGCTGTGTTTGTGAAGTCTCCGAAGCCATGGTTGGACAACATGACAGGATGTATCAGGAATGGTTTGACTGAATCAACCACAATGCCAAAGGAAGGAACAGACTGTCACATCAAACTGGAGGCATCTGATGGAAACCTCTTGTGACAAATTAGAAGCTTTCTGGTCTCTGAAAAGTTGGTACCAAAGCAGTGCCCTAAATAAAATTTACTATCCATCAGTCCTTGTATTTACAATGTTTTTCAGGCAGTTATTTTTGTTGTTTCTTCATTTCACCTAAATCATGCAGTTAGCAGGAACTACCAGTCCTTAAGGAATGTGGTACCTGATGCACATTTGATGCTGGATTTATTTTGTTCTGTTTATAACAAAAATGGATCATTTCTAAAGTGAAATCAGCTACAACAGTGATGTGTTTTGTTTTGTTTAGCATTTAGAGCCCTTGCAAAACTCTCTTCTAAGAGCTGACAGGACTTCACAGCACTCAGGATCTCAGGGAGCTCAGCTCTAAAATAAACAAGTCATCTATGCATACACTTACACAATTACATTCCAGTTACAAAGGCCCTTAAGAGCTCTTATATAGAGAAAACCTCCCATGCCCACTAGACATCATCTACATGATAAACTTCCACGCATATCCTTATGCATTTGCCTCAGGAAATGCATTATTGAGGGCTTGCCAATCAATTTTTCTGGATTCTAAATATTTTTTTGTGAAGTGCTGAGAAATTCTTACCATTTCCATAACTGCAACTAGTCTGTGAATGACTCTAACCCCAGTCTCCCAGTTTTTGTGTCCCTGAAAAAGCTGCCTTATCTTTATTTCATAGAGCAGCACTTTCTCACATAACTAAGTAAACAAAGCTAAATATTTGAACTATAGTTGTTACAGTAAATTGTTTTACCTAGATTGCTGCTATTTATTGCCTCATTTCCACAACAGTGGTTCTCTGCACACTGACAACTGAAAACTGCTCCTTTAGAAATCTCTTTCCACATACCTTAGTCTTCACTCACCAATAACTTAATTTTTTATCTTTCCAGTATAGACACTGACAGGTCACATACATCAGAACATAGAGAGTTGTCATGGCAGATCAGACTACTGGCCCATCACAGCCTGGTGGTCTGGTTTTGCTGTGTCTCAGAGGAAGGTGCAAATCCTCACAATGTGATAAGCCACTATGCAATGGTACCCATAAGGGCAACATTTATTTTTCACTTTTCCAATCAGCCTATACCTAGAAGTGAAAGATGCTATCATCCCTTCAGTAGTTTCCTATTCTGTGCATGACAGACTCCCTTTCCTTGTGATTGATATTCAACAGGACTCTGTTGCAGCTAATAGGCTCAAAATCTAATTTGGCAAAGAAGAACAAGACTAAAAAGCAAGGTTAGCAATAAAACTGTGTTTCAAAAATGAGGACTGAAACAGTGAGAAAAAGATGGAATCTGTGGCATTAACTTTGTTGAAGTGTTATGTGCAAGCTGTTCAATGAATTCAGATTCACACACAACTAATGAAGAAGACAAAGCAAATTTTAAGATGATGTGTTAAAGGGCCATTTGGAACAGTCATGGAGTTCATGGCCCGGATTTATCAGCTCTCCTACAGTAAATTCTGAATAATAGTCTTTAACGGTAACAATCACTCATGAGAAGATATTGCTTTTATTCATGTGTCCTGGTGGTATTTTGCATGTCAGCTTCCCTGAAAAGCACTGTCCAAAACTGCATTAGTGATGTTTTATGGAAATTAATCAAAGCCTATAATCCCATTATCCTGTGATTCTAGCATTTCTGGACCTACTGCTCAACAATCTGCTGAGCTCAGAATAACTCAGTTTACGTTATTTCCAGTCTACTTTGTAATTATTTTCCGTAATTGACAGCAGATTATGCAGAATATCTCACAGAGATCATCAAACCATCTGAGCTCTCTAGCTCTGAAAAAATCATTGAGATGTCAGAGAACTGTGAGTTCATATTTCCTTTCTCATAATGGGTAGTCATATTTCTATTCTTTCAAACCCTTATTTTTATCCAAAATTTGACATCTTCTCCCTTGAAAGTGGTCAGCTGTTAATCCCTGCTGGCATTTGAACTCAATTAGTGGGAAGAAAGAGCAGCAGAAGCAGAAAAACAAGAATATCCAGAAAACAGTTAGGGAAAAATAATTCGTATAGGAATTTGTAATAGATAAAAAACCAAGTATGTTTTCAGGGACAAATTAGCAACCTATTGAAGGTTACCAGCTTTGTATCTTATACTGAAATGTGTTATGACACAAAACATTTGAAAGATCAAAAATGAGTGGAATTATTCTGAGTTATGTAAATGGAAACAACTGGAAGTGATTACCTTACATGGAAAACGAAGGAATTAATGACATAAGAGGAAAAAAAGAACTGGTAGTTTCCAGAATATCAGTTAAATATGATACATCAAGCTAAACAAAGTGTAAGTATTTATAAAGTTCTTAAAAACAGAGAAAATGAAACATTAGTGAATATACTGTGTGAGAGAGGGAAATTCTGCTTTTGCAGCAGGACAGACATGCCTTGACTGGTCTTCTTAAATGCTGTAAATCTATGCTTGTAAGTACAGGAAAATGAAAAAGTTTCTGAGCTTTTTGAATAAGTACATATAAATGAGTACATTTATGATTCATTTCCATGAAAGCAAATGTAAAATAAATGTTTTGAATATGGTGTGCATTGGGCTGTCTGCAGTACATATACATTTAGGAAAGAATACGCTGTCTAAAATGGAAATGTCACATTTACAAGGGTCAATATTGCTTGTTCAGAATTCACCATTAAATTATTCTCTATTTTAGCAGCTGGTTTTGTACAGAACTTTTCACCAGAGTGAGTTGTACTGAGGAATTTCAGTGATATGAAAATATATGGATGTTGATATAAAATAGACAACTAAAAGCTGTGTGTATGTCCTCAGAAGGGACTTTACTATTTTTGGGTAAGCTTACAATGAATGAACAATTCAGACCTCTTCAGAAAATTGTCAAAAACCCACTGATGCATCACAGAGCATCTGAGCCTGTGGGGTAAAACTGTGGTCACTTGACACATTCTTCCTGAAGGAAGAGCCTGCTTGAACTTTGCTTTACGTCTGCCACAATCATCTGCATTCACACCTGTCTGAGCCCATAGGATGGGCCTGGTAATTGCTGCACTGTTGGTACCACCCCTCCTTTGCCACCCCAGCTCCAGCAGGCACAGGCAGGATTAGATTTATTGAATTTAATATTTCATCTACCTGATCTGACACTCTGATGTAACTCAAAGTGCAGTATTTTCAGGCAATGACTAGTGGTAAATTAACCAGCATATGAGAAATACCTGCTTTCCTGCCAGCACCCCATAGCTCATTGATCTACCTCCCTGTAACACACGTAAAAAGATGGCATTTCTTTCAACACTGGCTCTTTTGATTGAATATTTGCTTTTGTCACTTGTCAATAACTCTAGCTCCCAATGACTTTTCTAAAAACAAGTTTCAAACACTAATTTGCATGTTATTTAGCCAGATATTCTTAAACTGCAGTCATATCCTAAATCCCTTGCTACTCTCCTAAACTCCATAAGTAACCTCAAAATGTATAATGTGATTATGTTCAGCATGTTAATGGTAATCCACTGCCAGCCTTAGACAGACACATTTTCCAGCTTATTAAGATCTAAATGATTCCCTTTAGGGCCTCTACCATGTGCAAATGTGAGGCTGCTGAGGGTCACTGGGTTATAACCTGAAACTCAGTTTCACACCTCTCCAGCCTGGGCTGAAGAAGCTGCATTGAAAGCTTTTGTGCAATTATCCTTCTCTAACAACCAATAACAAAAGAGACTTAGAAGTTTGATGCTGAAACAGTATCTCAGCTATAAAACTGGTCAATATTCAGCTCCACACATTTGGATGAAGACACACAACCTTTGCCTGCATCCCGTACTTGTTAGGCAAAATGTCTTAGGAGATACAATTACCTATGAGAAATATATTCTAGAATGTGTAAGGAGACCAGGGAGCAAAGTCATTTGAAGTGAGGGACCTAATTAGGAATACATTAAAATTCCAGGCTCTCAGTTGTACTAGGAAGCTCAGAGCTTGACTGCATCTGCTTAACATTGGGATGTACCTCCAGGAGTAACCAAATATCCTTAAATGATTCCTATCCACAGGGACTGATATGGGTCAAAGACCGGAGTGATGTGAGAAATGGATTTGGAGACTGTCCTCTTGAATATTCTTGAGACTGGGTTTTGTTTGGGTTGGGGGGACGTTTTATAACAATGGCAAAGAGTGGGGGGGGGGGGNTTCAGTGTTTGGACAATCCGCAGAACACCTGAATTCCAGAAGAAAAAGTATCTGCCCAATTTCTAGCAGACTTTTCATGTAGAAATAACATTAAAATGGACAAACTGCTGTAAATTCATTGCATTATGTTCCATATTTGATTCCAGTTCCTTTCTGACTGCAGTTCAAGCTGGATTTTGTCACATTTACAAGGCCCTGAATAGTCTGGGATCTTGGCATGTTAGAAAGTGATTTCCTTAAGCCTCGCTGTAGAAAGAATCCTTTGTAAAAAGGTCTTCACCCTCATTCAGTAAAAGTACACTCAAACAACAACAGATTTGGGAGGAGAAGGTGGTGGTAGGAGAGAGAAGATGTGATAATTCTTCTAGTAAGTAATGATGATATTTAATTAAAAAAATTCTTTTAAGAGTCAAGTTAGGAATTACATTGTGTTTTTACAATTCTAAATATGTTAAGTGAATATTGACTTCGGGCTAATTTTTGCTTAGTCAAGCACCAAACTCAAAAAAACATAAAATTAAAGGTACTTCTCCACTTTTTGCAATTGGAATCCTAATCCAGAAGCGTTCAGCAACAACATAAAAAGGCTTAGAGGTCACTGAAATTCCAGAGGGATGAGAATTCCTCTGTGATTTTGCAGTGCTTGAAAGTTTGCACACACAACCTTTGTTGCACAACCTTGGTGGGACCACAGTTGCAAAATACCAGCAGTTCCAGACAAACTGCAAGCACCTGAAAGATTGTCACCTAAATCAGATTAAAATTTTCCAGAAGATACTTTAAATCCCTTCCAAAGAGACATCATTTAGAGTAAACTAAAAACTTCATTTATTATTTAGCAATTAAAATTCCACCAAAACTTTCATTTACCATCAAACGATGCAAACACATGCTCAGTATTGTTCAGATCTTAGCCAGCCTGATTTTTTTCTTTTTTAATAACATCAAACAACAATATAAATACACATGAGTCTGTAATTCACTGACCACAGGAGTCTCAACCTTGTCAATTTTTAAATTAGATGGAGACCTTCTAGATGTACGTAACCACCTGGAAGCCCACAAGTAAGCTCTTCTATACAGTAATTCTATGGTCACAAACCCCGTTTTTATTGCCCATCCTGTAAATAACAGACAAGTCTTACTGCAAATAATCTCATGGTGTTGGAAAATATGTGAATCAGTACCCTATATAAGATTTCCTCCATTTGAGGGGCTGAGGAGAAAAGAGTGTTCAAAACTGATGATGTAAATCTCACAGTTTGAGTTTGTTTCTAGTAACAGTGGCTTCAGCTACCTCCCGTCGAAGCAAGAGAGTCTTGTCACAGTTCATAAATTGCTGAAAACGGTTTCCTTTTTTGTGAAGTTTTATAGTTACTCCCTTTTAGCTTTATAAAGCAGACTCAGTTTAATGTCTTTTATAAATCAAATGCCTCCCACTTTCAAATATTAATTGCCAAGATAGGAACAACAGTTTTCTATTAAGTAGATAGAAAATAAACTAAATCTGTTGTTAACACTGTTGTTTAACAGTTTCCATAAGTGAAATGTCACCTGGCCACTTGAGAGAGAAGAGATGCCAATTTCAGTGATTGCCTACATGACCTGTTTTCTTCACTCTTGGGTGATAATGCATTTAGTGTGAATGAAGAGTAAAGATAAGGTACATTTCTGAGCCTGTACATCCTTTTGAGCTTCAAATTCACAAGTTTCAGAGGGGGGGGAAAAAAAAAAAAAGAACAATCAAGGGTCACTTAAGAACAACTACAGGTATGTACAACAGTGATATCCAGATTGTGAAGTCTGTCAGAAGTTCTGGAGATTTGTAGGAAATAGTCTATTCCTAGACGTGTTGTTGCTCAAAGCATAGGCCTGATGCTGAAATCGCAGTTGATACCCTAGTTCAAACTGCAAAACCAGATTCAAAAATAAGGATTATTTGGCTCCTAGTATTTTCTTTGGGTATCAAGTAACAACAGGAAAACAGATACATCGAGGACGAAAAAAACTTCATAATTTCAGTCTGGCATCGGCCAGGAGCCCTCTGTTACACTTGTCAGAAGGTAGCAGAGATCCACCCAGATACTTTGTATTCGAAATTCAGCACTGTTACACTGGCCACAACCACACTGTAACACTACAGACATGCATCAGTTAACAATAAGGAATTAGATTTTTCACTACCAAGATTTTCCAGATTTTGTCCATGAGACACAGTTCTGTGAGGTGCAGAACAACCACAAATGCCTGGGGCTATATTGGGGGTAAAGAATTAGTTAATATATGGAAAGATAGATATATTCTTTTTCTTCATCTGAGATACAGCAGAGTAACATTTCCAGAATGTTTTCCCAGCTTCTTGTCAGTCAGGGGCTTCTTGAAAGTTGTTACCTATTTAATAGCTGCTAAAGGACCTCTTATCCTTAAACTATGTGATTACTCCTTGCATTCCTTTATACTTTTGGCCTCCAGAAAACCCTGTAGATTCTATGATTTAACTTAGATTTTGCCTGGCTGTGTATTTAATTTTATTTCTTTGAAATCCACTATTCAAAGCTTCATTGGGTGCCACAGGGGTTTTTGCTGTGTCAAACACTGAACAATTCTGCCCTGTTCATCCTTGCGTGATCTGTGATTTCATAATCTTGTTTTAGTCAATCTTTATCACCTCTTTCTCAAATTGCCCCCTTCTCTAATTTCTAGTCAGTTTCATTTCTTCTCATATGATGTAATTCAAAGTCTCTGGTCACTCCTATCATCCTTTATTGCTTTAATATATATTTTCTGAAGTAGAGAAAGCGAACGGACAGATTCAAATCTGAGTGTACCATGGATCTATACAGAAAAATGGATGTTTTGGATGGATGTTTTGTTTTGTTCACAAATGCTCTCTTAATAATTTCCAGCTCTGTGGTTTTTTGATCACTGCTGAACATTGAGCTGCTATTTTCAGAGACACCTCGAAGTAATTCCACAATCTCATTTCTGATTAGTAATATCAAAAGTCCATTTGGTTATATAGGCAGTCACTTCTCATTTCTAATGTAATTTTGCATTTATCATGCAAAGTACTTCCAACACTAAATTATATCTGCTGTTTCGTTTCCCTGTCACGTAGCATCTCAGTACCCTTCTGCAACATTTTGCAATCAGATTTAGATTTTATTATCCTCAGCAATTTTATATCATCTGCAACTGTCACCTTGCTATTCCTCCCCTTTCCAGACCATTTACAAATATACTGAAAAGCAAGGTAGCAAAACAAGGTCCTGAGAGATTCCAAACTCCTTCCACAGCAAGAAGTGATCCCATATTTCTATTTTTGTTTTTTATCTTTTCTTCTACTTTTTTAAAGCATCTTATAACATCCCGAGACAATCTCATTCCTTTAATGACAGTGTTTGCTCATGGTTTTGTGAAAAACCTTACTGATATCTGAATAGAGACTGCTGTGCAGGCTCCTTCAAATAACAAAGCAACCTGAGAGCTTATTGTTTGCCTCTGTAAAAGAGGGTCACATATAGATATTTACCTATTAAACATATGCTATCTATAGACAGCCTAAGTACATTTTCTGTAGATTCATTGGGGCAGAAGCCAGACTAAGCCATCCATTCCCAACTTTCAGAGTTACCACTACAGACCTTTCTGAATTTCATGCTTCTGATAATTACAAAAAGAGGTTGATTAGACAATGCAGCGAAGACAACCACTCAGAAATTCCCTACCCAAGTTCCTTCAAAACTTGGACAAATACCATCAATCCCTGGTACTGCCCATTTTACTTCAATAGCTTCATAAAGATTGTACTGGAGGGAAAATGTAGAAAATTACTACCTCCATGGTGAACACTAAGACATATAACTCATCCATATTTTCTACTCTGTTCTTACTGCTTTTGCTCTTTCTTAGTCTTTCTCCTTTTATACCTCAGTAATTTATTTGCTGCACAATCTCTTTGGCAAATCTCCATGAGTGGCCAGTGACTTGTCTCCTCAGGGAAGTTTTTAATTCTCCCAGGTCCAATGAAATCTGTAAAATAAATCATGATGGTATTTCAGTTTGCATTCAAATGAGAACACAGAGCGTCCCTTGCACCTTGAGCTGTCATTCAAACCTGTGCAAGGTGGATGAACAGTATGGCCATTCTCATTAATTATGACAAAGGAAAGAAGACAGTGGAGAATCAGCTCTACCAGATTTATACTCTGCCTGTGATATTTTACAATTACATGCCACTTTGCACTGAAATGCTAGTGTGATACCTGAAAAGAAATCTCAAATAATTTCCTGCAAATGGGGAGCTCCTTAGTACACTTACTGGACACACTAAGTACCTATTAGAAATGTCTGGTTTGGTACCTAAACCCAGGAGTTTATTTCCTGCTTGATAACTCAGTGCAAAGTTAATGGAAATACCTGTACAATTTATATTTACAATATCTGTGGTAAGGAGCAGGTCTGAATATAGATTAATGTTCTCTGGTGCTGGAAAATTTTATAGCCCAGTTGTTACATTTATGAATAGGGAACTGAATAAAACTTTCAAGAGCAAGACTCAAACAATAATTTATGGAGCGGGGAGGGGTGTTGTTGTTTGTTTGTTTTTAGCTGGGCAGAGTTTATAATACCTTATGAGAATCTGACTTTTTTATTATCCATAACAACTTGGTGGGAAGGATACAGCTAAATCCTAACTGCAAAGTCTTACTCATGTTAAAAAACAGGGCAGTCATCTGATTATGGGGGAAGGACAGGAACACTTTCTATTACCTACTCTTCTGATGTTTAATCAGAGTTAAACCAAGGTTATTCTACAGCAACTTCAAATTGTGACTAAGAAGCAAAAGAGAGAGAGAATGTGACTCTTCAAGATTTCACTTTGTGATCAGAATATTAGTAGGATTGGATAGTATGTCAGCTTCTCAGAATTGTATTTTACTGCATTTCAAAAAGTGTAGATGAGGTTCTGAGAAATCAGAGCAATCAAACAAAAAAGCAAGATACATTCTTAAACAAGAACACATGAGTTTTCTGATCTCTAGCACGGTGGTTTGAGTCAGTTATCATTTTGCAGTAGATTCAATTTCATCAATAAAGCTGAGGTAGACATCAAACAGAAAGCTTTAAAGCATATCTTGGAATCCTCAAGACATGATTATTTTGTTTAGCAATGAACAGACAAAGATACTTTTCAGGAAGGTCTTTTTTATCTTATGTCTGGTTCAAATTTCATTTTTTCCTGGTTTTTTCCCTCTTCATTTTTTGTTTTGAAGTCGTGTTCAACATTAAAAATACAATATTGAACCTACCACCAAAGAGTCCACTTAATGTCTGCAAAGCTAAGAACCCTTTATTCACAGGAGCATATGAGGGCATTATGAAAGAAGGAAAGAAATCCTACATAAAGGGATGAAGTCCTTCAAGAAACAAGGCAACAGGGCTTTGAAGGAGACGCAGATTATAAAGCAGATTCTCTCTAGAGCCTATCCCGAGTGCTTTATTGCTGTGGTGACACAAGGATAATGTGATGTAACACCGTGTCTGTCTACCTGACACAAGAGGGGGGCTATGAACCACAACAAAGGCAGGAATGCTGCATGTAGTCCCCCTCACAAGAAAGAGATTTCTATATCTATAGTATTTTCTGTATCTATATTCTCTAATAATAATATATAATTCATCATAACAGGCTTTACTATTATGAAAGGCAAACCGTATTTTTTGTGTGTGCTGTAATTTTGTTATACAGCATTACAAGTCAAAAGGGAACACCTCTGACACGTCCTTCCCTAGGGAAAGGTTTATGGAGGTATTGCCTGTGAATAATCACAGAGTTCTTCTATGTTCTAGTCACGTTTCTCCACCTTACAGTAGTTTATTATTTGAACAAACGGAGATGGAAAATTCAACAAGTACTCTACTTTAAAGGTGACATTAAGCAATTGTGGAGTTAACACTGGTGATTTCTGTGCATTTACATTTCGTGTTATCAACCGCTGCTGGTGCATAATCAGAATTCTCCAAAATTCAGTACAGAGAAGTGCCAAAGAATTGGTCCTACAACACCGACAGTCCCAGCTGTATTCAATGTCTTCTAAGGATTGCTGCTGTCCCTTTATTCTGAGAGCACAGCAAGCAAACAGAAGCTAGTAGAGCTGAGATTTCTGCACCTCATCTGCCTGAGTTCTTCAAAGCTGTGACTGGCACTGAATCACACCAAGGAGTTTTTGTCATCCACTCAGGGCAGGGCTGTACCTGCAAGTTTTGGACACAAAATCAAGCAGGAAAACAGTATCAATAGGTGATATATTGAATGTCTCTAGCAGAATATAACTGTTTCCTTCCTTTATAACACAGGCCTCACAGCAGCCCAAAAGTTCTCCATTAGCAACAGGTACAGCTGGGATGCTCAGTCCCAGTTTTATACCGTGTTTAGAGAGTTTCACACAACCAAGAGATGTATCCACCATCTTCTTTAATCACTTTAATTACTTCTGTAACGATTCCTCCTTGCACCAAGGGTGAGGGGATCAGTATGTGGAGTCCTGGGGAGATGCAAACATGCAAGGTGAGATGCCAGCACCAGGCCCTCGATTGCAGTAAGAGGCCTTATTGGTCCTAATCAGCCTCTCCTGGGGCCTCCACCCACTCTCTTCCCATGGTCATGGAATGAGCAAGCAGATGGGTGGAACTTTCAATGTGGGAAAGGCCTGGCACAGCTACATCTGAATAACTGGTGGCCTACTTGTCACACACTAAAATGAGGAATAAACACGTTAGTGGTCAGCTCAGATTCTCCTGGTACTTCAGTGCTGCAGGGGGTTATGTTTTCTCTTCTTTCAGTCTCTTGCTTGCTACGATCCAAGAATCCAACCTTTCCAAACTTTCTCAAGGAACACTCTTTGAGCAGGGAGCCTGCTCACCTGTGAAGTTTTCACTTCCCTAATCAATGCCTGTAATTTGATTATAAATGCCATATTTTTTTCATTTTGTGATGTCAGATTTAAATACTGTGGAATATGTAGTGTAAAGTCCTGTTCCTCAGTGGAGGATCTGGTTGGTATGATCCAGCTTGAGAACTGTGAGCTCGTAAGGGCTACTGTTCCCTTTGGTAACAGCTCTGCTAGGAGACCACTGTTGTATAATATTTATATATAAGAACATAACAAACTCAAAAGCGACTGCAATGTTAGGTCAGCTCCTGTGTATGAGCTACACAAATTAAAACCATAATAACTGGAAAAGACTGAAAGTGCTGTAGTTGCTGTTATTTCACCTGCTTTGTTCTTCTGTGACAAGAGCCCTTCCCACAAACCACAGCAGATCATTTAAGAAGTTCCCCATCTCACACAGAAGGATGTCCAAGGCTTTGATCATTCAGCGCCTCATAAAATTCCCAAATCCCTAACCTCTCATTAAATGCCAGTGAGCATTTCCAAGCAGGAACACAGCACAATGGTGGGTGAAAAGCGAAACTCCAAAGTGCCCAGCATTACTGCAGATGCTTGTGGGTGCAGACAAGTATCCTTCAGCACGCGTTGTAGAATCACCATTTTCTGTCCTGTGTGGAGAAACCCCAGAGGAATGGCACAAAACACCAGCAGGGATTTTTGTCCATCGTCACCAAAACCATACCCATTTACTTGATTTTTAAAAAAAAAAATTACTTTGTAACCGTTTTCTGATGAATATTGCAACAGATATTGACCAGAGTTCTGCATCTTATTATAACCTACAGCTATGTTTCTTTAATTTATATTAGGTCGTGGAGGTAACCAGAAACAGTTTTTTACTTTATGTTGTCCTTGTGAAAGAAGGCTCTACCCATACAGAACAGCAGGATCGGCCACGAGATGTCACCCAGCCTCTATGAGCTCTTCTGCAGGCTGGGGGAAACAGAGCATTCTGAAGCCGAGCTAAACGAGACTGTCTCGTCACTACAAAACACAGTCATCTCCTCGTTGTAAAAAACCAGCTTCCTCTGCGCTAATGGCTCTCAGAAGCGAACTTCTGGTAGCGTGTGAAGCTTGTTTTAAAGACAGCCTAAGCGGATGAACAGACACAAATACCTGTTTCTAATGCTTAGGAAACGTGCTGGTTGCTGTAACGCGTCCGCTTAGCGCGGGCAAAGCCGCATCGCTGCCAGCGGCGGGATGCGTGCCCGAGCTGCCGGGTTTGCTGAGGCAAACCCTCACAGTGGGGGACGAGCCCGGGGAGGCTGAGCCGGGGGAGGTAGAGGCCGTGAGCCGCCTCCGCACACTCACCACGGCGGGGGGCGGCGGCTGTGACCGTGCCCGGTGACCGTGCCCGGTGCCCGTGGCCGTGCCCACAGCCGTGCCCGGGGCCTGTGCCCACACCCGCGACCGTGGCCGTGGCCGCGCCCGGGCGGTTCCCCCTCACGCCCGGCCCTGCGCGCTGCGCGCCCGGGCACGCACTTTGCAGACGCTCCCTCGCTCTGCCTCACCCTGTCACAGGCGCTTCCGGCCGCGCGCGCTCGCCCGCCCCTCCCTCCCTCCCTC